>CM054180.1:25675000-26145000 GCA_028829895.1 Sinotaia quadrata
CTTACACATTTACAATCATACATACAAATATACAGCGTCGAGAGATACTCAATAATCAAGTGCTCCAAATGTTAAAATCAAATAGAACATCTTACCTGCCCTCCGAGAGAGGTCTTAATGGGGGAAATCTGGAAAAGTTATCCAAAAGAAACATAGATAAATATAAAAGAAGGGAAAGATGTGATGTCAAGGACTGAAACTAATGACACAATTGTATAAAATATATGTGTATGTGAGTATGCTTTAGTAATAGCGATAGTGTGACCCAAACTAAAAGAAGTCACGCAATGTATAAACACCTGTATATTGTGTGTGTGTGTGTGTGTGTGTGTGTGTGTGTGTGTGTGTGTGTGTGTGTGTGAATAAAACACAAAAATTATAACCTTTGTGTTATAACACGAGTTGCGCCTCATATAGTCACTTGTATAGAACCCCACCAATATACTTATCAGCTCTAATACATCAACATGAAGGCTTCTTGATTCCAGAGCAACCCTTCCCGTGGGACAGTTTGGAAAATTAATCCCCATCCTTCGGGCCTCGAGATAATGTACTAGGATGTTCTCCATCCCCGCTGTAAACGTTCACGTCAAACTGTATCAAAGGGTTCCCACCTTGAAATGTCTTCCAACCAACTCTTTTTTCTTATTTCATATGTGTGTGTGTGTGAATATGTGTGTACTTATATACGCGTGTGTGTATTTATGTGAGCGCGCGCGCACACTCACACACACACACATATTTATATATAGAGATGTATATTTGTGTATATGTACATGTGTGTGTGTGTGTGTGTGTGTGTGTGTGTCTGTATGAATGCAGGCCTTAGCTATATGTCAAAGGTGAATAAACTGGAAATTTAGCACTTGTTCCCTTACTGGGAAACATCAAATTTGTTGTCTAAGATTTGTAACAGTTTTATTGTGCTTGATCCAAAAATGACATCGGTTTGGTTCAATCATGTCAACTATTTTATCTATTTTTGATCAACATTTTGATCTATTTTTGATCAACTTTTTGATCTATTGCCACATTATTATTTTTTTGTTTTTTTTACATGTAAGGGTATTTTCTATTTATATGATGTAAAATTATTTTTTATTTCTGTAAATAAATATAATTATGAAGAGGTCACATAACCTAATTTTGAATAATTGATATAATTGACATTTTTCTTCTTTAGGTAATGAAATGGAGCGCCCAGAAGACATTGCAAAAATAAACCCGATGTATTTTGCTACATGTGCGAATTCACCGTTATTCCTAACAGGAATCCAGTAACAGGTTTTATAAAGCGTGCTCACCATGCTTAGTTTGGTATAACAGGTTTTATAAAGCGTGCTCACCATGCTTAGTTTGGTATAACAGGTTTTATAAAGCGTGCTCACCATGCTTAGTTTGGTATAACAGGTTTTATAAAGCGTGCTCACCATGCTTAGTTTGGTATAAAACCTGGTGATCAGGATAAAGTTTGGGCGCCACACATGGTATGCAAGACATGCACCGAGAATCTGTGTCGTTGGAAAAGAGTAAGAAGAGTTGTATGGAATTCCTATGGTATGGAGGGAACCGACAAACCAAGTCACTGACTGCTACCTCTGCGATATTGATGTGACTGGCATTAACAGAAAAAACCGAAGCAGCCTTAAGTATCCTGATCTTGAATCAGCTCGTCGTCCAGTAACTCATCCAGTACCTGTCCCTGGAGAACTTACCGATATTAGTGAAGAAGAATTCTCTAGTGTTGAAGAATATGAAGAAGAAGAAGAATTAGTGGTTCTTGATGATGATGGTCCAAATCCTTTCTCGCAAAAGGAGCTAAATGATCTTGTTCGTGATCTTAGCTTGGCAAAGTCATCTGATGAACTGTTGGCATCTAGATTGAGTGGGGAAAAAAACGCACTTTCTGACAGTGTTTGCATCAACTTCTAACGCAATAGACATCAAGATTATCTCAGTTTTTTCTCTACAGAGAAGGACCTGGTGCAGTGTATAGATATCGCACAGCTTCTGCACAAGCTTGGAGTGCCACAGTATAAACCTGAAAATTAGAGATTGTTCATTGACAGCAGCAAGCGATTACTGAAATGTGTGTTCTGCTACACAATGGTAACCAGTTTGCCTCTGTACCTCTAGCTCACTAGACTACACAAAAGGAGAAGTATGAAGTGGTTGACCATTGAGAAGTTGAAAGCTAGCATTTTTGATGGTCCACAACTCCGTAAGCTAATCAGAGATCCAGAGTTTGAACTGGAAGCATGGAAGCTTTGTTCTGGTCATGAAAATCTTTCTTGGCAACAATACGGCCAGGAACTATGAAGACTTGTTGCCAATATGCTATGCTGACTGCTTTCAGAAACCTTGGTTGCAACATGATCATCAAAATGAATTACTTATTCTCACATATGGATCAGTTTCCTGAAAATCTGGGATAAATGAGCGACAAGTAGGGAAGAGATTTCATCAGAATATGAAAGAGATAGAGACCATGTATCAGGGACGCTGGGATGCAGTCGTGATGGTTGATTACTGTTGGACTCTAAAGAGAGACATCCGTACTGCTGAACATTCTACAAGTTCGAATAGACGGAAATTCATGCCCTGAATTTTGAACAATGATGACCTAATATTGATTTTATATGTACTTACCTTTATCAATGTCTACTATTCAATGTACACTAATCAACGTTTGTAACATTTAATATGAATAAATAAAAATAAATATAAATGAAGTATTAGAAAACGATTTAATTAAAATTTAATATTTTTTAATTTAAAAAACTATTTTGGAAGATAAATATTAACGAAAGTTACAAATGTAATAATAATGTTACAAAAATGTAATCGATTTAGTCATAAGATCGGATTTTTTAAAATCGAATTAGCACAAAAACCTGACCTGGTTGAAAAATACGAATGTGACGCAGTGTTATATTTTATAGGAAATAAGCAGCCCTTCCTTGTTTTACCTGAATCTCCCAGTTTACTGATTATAAACCACTACAAACGTGGTAGTTATGAGAAGTATCTACCGCATTTTGTAAGTGTAAGGAATACACTGCACTGCATTGACTATATAGAGCGATTTCTAATACAAGAAAGTTACTGGAAAATTGCTACATTGTTGCTGGAAATTGCTACATTGCTACATTCTGCCTGAGGAAGCTAATAGGCAGAGCACCAGATGGCCTCAAGAAAATAGCAGCTAGACAGTATTCTACAATGTGAGGAGGTAAACTCATGGAATTGACAGTAATGACATGAACAATAAACTTGTGACTGTTTCAAAATGCACTATTACACCATTGTCTAACTTAAGGTTATGTATAAAATATTATCACTAATCTCTAACAACTCCTTTTCTCTTCTCTGATAAGAACTATCCTGTGGCTTGTATTGACACTAATCTATTGAAGTATGCTTTAGGATAAAAGACTATATAGTATTACAATTATTTGAACATGGTTTCATGGAGATATTCATGCTAAGTAATCTTTTTCATTGCAATTGTTACATGTATATTTGATTATTGATTTAATAAATTTATCATTGATAGCCTTATGTTGGAGACGAAAGTTCGCTAAATATAGATTATAAGACAGATTTATATTCTCCTTAGTATGACATTTTCCAGCTACGAAATATTTGTGTGATGGTAAATGTTTGCCTTTAATATTGTGGAAGAGAACAAAACATTTAAAGCACCTGCATATCTGCCAAGTGAGAGAGATGAGTGGTGTCTGCTGGACAATTATTAATAGTATAAATTAAGATTTTCATCACTTGTAATTAGTTATGGATGATTAATTATTATTATTATTATTATTAACTAGGTGGCGTTAGCATCACACATTTTTTTTAGTGGATGTGGAGACAGTAAAAATGTCCTGACTAATTTTTTTAGACAAGTGTGAGGCAGATCCACGTTTGAACCATGCAAAGGGATAAAATAATTTTTTAAAATGAAATAAATCTCAAGGGAGCTGTTTATTATTTATTTAAAATATTTTAAGCAATACAAGTAAAAGGTACTTTGTGAAGATTTTGACACAATGAGCTAAAAATAAAAAATTAGCATGCTGTATAAAATTAAGTTCGTATGTAACGTAAAGAGGAAGATAAGGCGAGAGCGGCATCGTTACATGACAGTTTCAATCACCTTTCACCTGCATTAACAGTAATCAATTTTGATTAAGAAAATTTTGAAAAAAAAATATCTAGACACAAGTCTGTGCAGGGGTTTCTTTGTCTATGAGTCTGCTTCTCTAGTCTGTGCAAGGGTTTTTTGTCTATGTCTGTTTCTCTAGTCTGTGCAAGGGTTTCTTTGTCTATGAGTCTGTTTCTCTAGTCTGTGCAGGGGTTTCCTTGTTTATGATTCTGTTTCTCTAGTCTGTGCAGGGGTTTCTTTGTTTATGATTCTGTTTCTCTAGTCTGTGCAGGGGTTTCTTTGTCTATGAGTCTGTTTCTCTAGTCTGTGCAAGGGTTTCTTTGTCTGAATTCACATTTGTCTGAAAATAGGTTTCGTGTTTCGAAAAATGTGTGGACAATTTTGCACTTTTATTATCTTATTTAATAAAGAGTCGCCCAAGAGTCGCAATCATACGTTAAGTATAGAAAGGTGGAAATGTAACATAATGTGCCGTCATCTAGCTCCACTGAGTCCATCAGTAAAAGCAAAATTCAAGACCGTACCGTTCAGACCGTTTGTATTACAAAATTTCATGGAGCAGTGAACCTTTATCAGAGTACCATACACTACTGTTTTAGTCTTTTCAAACAGTAGACCCATATTCTTCTCTTGATCTTTAAATCACTTCAGTGAACCATGTTACAAAGATATATATATATATGCTTTCTTAGGATATTTGTATCCACAATGACTGCTGAGCTATCAAAGTGGAGCATTTCGGATTTGGCTGTGTGACGCACCAGTCGACGAGGATAAAATATATAATGGAAATAAGTGGAATGGCTGTTTACAAATATTGCTCAGTAACGGGAAAAAGTGAAATGGCTGTTTACAAATATTGCTAAGTAACGGTAACAGGTGGAATGGCTGTGTATAAATATTGCTCAGTAACGGGAAAAAGTGAAATGGCTGTTTACAAATATTGCTAAGTAACGGTAACAGGTGGAATGGCTGTTTACAAATATTGCCCAGTGTATGCATTTGATTAAATGCAGAAAAACCACTAGGAAAAGTTCATAACTTAAAGTAGATTGACGATGAGCCTGTTATATAAAATCTTAGTCAAATAGGGCCTGTTATATAAAAGCTTATTAGTCAAATAATAACTGTAGACCGGAATTAACATTGTGCATATAAACATTTAAATAACTCGTTGTTTAGCAATCAATATACACGAAATATGTGTGATAAACTTTGATTTAACATCAATATACATGAAATATGTGTGATAAACTTTGATTTAGCAATCACTGTACACGAAATAGGTGTGATAAACTTTGATTTAGCAATCACTATACACGAAATAGGTGTGATAAACTTTGATTTAGCAATCACTATACACGAAATAGGTGTGATAAACTTTGATTTAGCAATCACTATACACGAAATAGGTGTGATAAACTTTGATTTAGCAATCACTATACACGAAATAGGTGTGATAAACTTTGATTTAGCAATCAATATACACGAAATATGTGTGATAAACTTTGATTTAGCAATCACTATACACGAAATATGTGTGATAAACTTTGATTTAGCAATCAATATACACGAAATATGTGTGATAAACTTTGATTTGGCCAAGAGCTCTACGATGATAGTCTCTGAAATAGATTAGAGTATAAAATTGTTTGAGACGTATAATGGATGTATTAAATTATAGAAAAGAAAAATAATAACCCCTGCATACTCACAGAAGACAAGAGGTTATCTGTACTCGTTACGGTTCCTTTCAGAGCGTCTATTTCTTTCTGGACATTCAAGTTCCCAAGGGCAGCATTGGCCGTATTAGAAAAGTTCATTTTGTCATTGATTTTCAGATCCTGAATGGTGAGACAACAATCGAGCTTGGGAAAACCATGTAATTTCTGGGCGTCAAGGATCGCATATGTTTTAATTAAAGTAAAATATTCGGTCAGATTATAAAGCTGTTTCCTCTTCTGTGTAGCATTTTACATACATACAAACATACACATACACACCGTATGTCCACACCTCCGGATCATTATATTCTCCTTAGCAACTGTGACTCAAATAATTCATTCTCCACACTCTTTCAGCTTGCTTACGTCACATAACCTCTTGCGCAACAATTCACAAGGACAAGTAAATCTACATTTATGCAAAACAGCAGCTTTAGCCTGCAACGAACCTCTTTGTAGTTCCATATCTCTTTTAAAGCAACATCGACCACGTCCTGCATTTTCGCAGCAGTGTACAAGGTCTCTCCTTTTCCACATTTCCTGCAACAGTCAGTGGTAGTTGTGAGTCAAAGGACCCTCGAATATTAAGTCAGTGATTAAGAGAATTGTAGCGGCATTTGTGAACTTGAACTGACTACTTTCAATGCGGCCTGGAAGTCTATGACTTATGATTAGGCCATAAGACAAAGGGGCCACGACATCAATATCTTTTGACTGCTATGTGCTACGTCTTCTCCACCCCTCAAACCTTCGTAATATGCTGTTTTAAAATACGTATGCACACACACACACACACACACACACACACACACACACACACACACACACACACACACACACACACACACACACACACACACACACACAAAACATCATTTATTTCTTCTGAATTGATTTATTTTCTTTTCCACTAATAGCCATTTCCTCTACTGTAATCCCAGCAGACGTAGAAGAGAAAGTGAATAATCTAATACTATTTTCACATATTTTAACAAACTGCGAACCTCTATTGTCAATCCAGATTGCTATTTTCACTCTGAGAAAAGTTCTTATTAAAATTACAATGTTAACTCGTAGGTTCCAAGTTACGACAAGTGTTATGGTTGACTTGTAACACTCAAATTAAAGTGACAGCTATCAACCTGTTACTGGGATGTGCTTCGATACTCAGCTGACAGTGACCACCCAGACTATTTATAGAATTTCAATTTTTCATAATCTTTTGCGTACGTAGTAAGTGAATCAACAGTCTACGAACTGGTTTCATGCTTTTAGTGGCAGTTTTAATTAGCAGTAACCCATTGCTGACAATAACAACAGCAATAACAGGAAAAATATATGCTAGATCTACGTTAATTCTTTATTGTATTATCATTACTTTAATTCTTTATTGTATTATCATTACGTTAATTCTTTATTGTATTATCATTACGTTAATTCTTTATTGTATTATCATTACGTTAATTCTTTATTGTATTATCATTACGTTAATTCTTTATTGTATTAATTATCATTACGTTAATTCTTTATTGTATTATCATTACGTTAATTCTTTATTGTATTATCATTACGTTAATTCTTTATTGTATTATCATTACGTTAATTCTTTATTGTATTATCATTACGTTAATTCTTTAGTGTATTATCATACTACACTTTATGGCGTCATTGTGCTTGTGCTTTTTTTTTTTTATAAACAACACTCTATTTATAATTAAATTAAACTAACTAAAAATAAAATAACAAAACAAACATGAAAAAATAATACATTTTCAAGGTAAAATAAGAAAAAAATCAAGTAAAAGAAAGCAAGATGAAAGTATGTAAAATGAATTTCCTTACGTTATATAAGTGTAATTTAACTATCAAGTTAAATTAACATGAATTCAGTTCACTTCAAATCAATCAGTTCAGCAACATAAATAAAAAAAGTAAAACTTTAATTAATTAATTTAATTAACAATTTGATTCAAATTAAACTAATTCAAATTAAATTGATTATTGGCAATACTGTCTGCTTCAGTGCTATAGCGTATCCATACTATTCCTGTGCATGCAGCTATAATTAATTGTATGGCGCGATAGTGCTTTTGTGCTCTACTTCCGGATTTAACTGAATACAATGCTCGGTCTGTAAATCTCTCTAAAATACATCAAAATCAGGACTCTTACTGGTCAGCTCCTATTTTGTTTTAAATTTAAAAAGATTTATTAATATAAAATACCACTTCAACAGCATATCCTGTCTTAGGTTGTGTACAACATCATTTTGCGCTCACACGCACACGCAAACAAACACACAGTTACATAATATATATATATATAATTTAGAGATAGGGGGGGGGGGTGGTTTCAAAGTGTTATAGATAACAAATTAACATATTTCACACTACTAATCGGTGAGTTTTACACTTCACATTTATTTTCTGCGAAATATTTCGCTCGTAAAACTCTCTCTTCACTAAGTCAGCATGTAATTTAACAAATAATATTAATAGAGAATTTTCTTTTGATAAACACTGCCTACTTGCATTTATAATGACTCTTACGACAATTTCTCACTGTTGAAAGTTGGCATTTGTTGTCTTTATTGTCGTCTCATCCTAACAAACAGCTGGAGACAGAGTAACATGTTTTCAACTCAGTTATTATTGTATAAAAATAAATAAGCTCTCTTTCGCTACAAGATAAAATGACGCTTTATTATTAATATGCTAGTTTATTCATTTCCATGGACTGGATTGCTAGTGTGAAGAGGTTAAATAATGTATGATGGAATTTACATATGCACATTTTGTCCCAGCAAACTTGCAGGTAATATGTACAGTCCTGTTTTTTAATTTGATTTATTTTACTTTAAATAACTGAAAGCCAAGACCCGTGACGTGATACTTGTAATAGATAACGTCGCGGTTTTATCGAGATGGTTAATCTAAACTCACTCCATGACATCAAAGAAGTTAAGCGAGACATTGCGATCCACTACTTCTACCGTGTAGTTGGACAAGTCAATATAGGACTTTGCAGCAGCTGCATACTGAAACAAAGAAACAAAATTATCCATATTTATCAAATGTGTCTAAGAGAGTACTCGTGCGTGCGTGTGTGTGTGTGTGTGTGTGTGTGTGTGTGTTCTTATATATGTTATTCACTTTCACCAAATATTCAGATATACCAACCAATCTTATCGACAGTTAGTCTGAAGACGACTCCAAGTAAATGTCAAGGAATGTACACATTTAATAATAACGCAAATAATTATGGTAGTAATAGGACAAGTCAACAAGTATACATGATATGTACACATTTAATAATAACGCAAATAATTATGGTAGTAATAAGACAAGTCAACAAGTATACATGATATGTACACATTTAATAATAACGCAAATAATTATGGTAGTAATAGGACAAGTCAACAAGTATACATGATATGTACACATTTAATAATAACGCAAATAATTATGGTAGTAATAAGACAAGTCAACAAGTATACATGATATGTACACATTTAATAATAACGCAAATAATTATGGTAGTAATAAGACAAGTCAACAAGTATACATGATATGTACACATTTAATAATAACGCAAATAATTATGGTAGTAATAGGACAAGTCAACAAGTATACATGATATGTACACATTTAATAATAACGCAAATAATTATGGTAGTAATAGGACAAGTCAACACGTATACATGATATGTACACATTTAATAATAACGCAAATAATTATGGTAGTAATAGGACAAGTCAACAAGTATACATGATATGTACACATTTAATAACAACGCAAATAATTACTGTAGTAATAGGACAAGTCAACAAGTATACATGATATGTACACATTTAATAACAACGCAAATAATTATGGTAGTAATAGGACAAGTCAACAAGAACGTTTTTCGAAAATAAATAGAATTATGACAGATAGTGGAGACCAGTACTAATTCGTTTTGGACTGGTAGCCATGTAGGTTTGTTTGGATTTTAGTTGTTGTTTTCTGTTGATTCTTTTTTGATAACTTTTTCTAATGCTGACTTTTCTCCTAGTAGCTCTATAGATATAGAAGATCTCAATATATTGTGAAATATAAAGATTGTTAGAGTTGCTCTATAGATATTAGATCTCAAAATGTTTTGAATATAAAGACTGCCAACAGTTTGTCTATGCACATGTACTGGCCCTGATTATCTTCTGGTCACCTCGAAATGCTCATTCTGTTTGAAACTAAGATGTTTCGCTATTTCAGAAAACTTTAAAATTCGGAATTTCAAATGACCTTGGAGCTATGGAGATGCATTTTACTAAAAGAGACGAGTGGTGTCTTTGGGAGAATTATTATTAATATAATCTAAAATTCGTATCACTTCTAATTAGTGGTGGAATGATTAAATAATAATAATCATAATAATCATATCCATTAACTAGGGTGGCGTTGTGTCATACTTACCTTCTCCAACTTCTTGTAATCCATCAATGTTTGACATCCATAGCGCTCCAAAGGTGATCCAAACATGAACAACATGGTAGACACCAACATCATAGGGGAGGTGATTACAAAGATTATGATTGTTGCGCTTTTAAAAACAAAAAATAAATTAAAAGATTTAAATTAAATTAAATTAAAAATTTGTTGACTTTCATGCTTAGGAATAAATGAGATGAATGTTTGTTATCTAATTGAGAGAAGAGGAAGATTTCGGTAATTCAGTCATAAAATCGTTGGAGTTATATGATCCTATGAAGTCTGTCTATGATGGCTGAATTTGGAGTCTAGTTAGTGAAGTCATGCATATGTTTGTTCATTTTAAATCTATTGTTTCTTCATAAGCACATCCAAAAGTACACGATACAGGAACAATCGAGCAGTCCGCTTAAACGAAATATTAGTCTAAAATAGACAAGCAATTGCTTTAGTCTCACCAAACCAAAGACGAAATATTAGTCTAAAATATACAAGCAATTGCTTTAGTCTCACCAAACCAAAGACGAAATATTAGTCTAAAATATACAAGCAATTGCTTTAGTCTCACCAAACCAAAGACGAAATATTAGTCTAAAATATACAAGCAATTGCTTTAGTCTCACCAAAGACGAAATATTAGTCTAAAATAGACAAGCAATTGCTTTAGTCTCACCAAAGACGAAATATTAGTCTAAAATATACAAGCAATTGCTTTAGTCTCACCAAAGACGAAATATTAGTCTAAAATAGACAAGCAATTGCTTTAGTCTCACCAAAGACGAAATATTAGTCTAAAATAGACAAGCAATTGCTTTAGTCTCACCAAAGACGAAATATTAGTCTAAAATATACAAGCAATTGCTTTAGTCTCACCAAAGACGAAATATTAGTCTAAAATATACAAGCAATTGCTTTAGTCTCACCAAACCAAAGACGAAATATTAGTCTAAAATATACAAGCAATTGCTTTAGTCTCACCAAACCAAAGACGAAATATTAGTCTAAAATATACAAGCAATTGCTTTAGTCTCACCAAACCAAAGACGAAATATTAGTCTAAAATATACAAGCAATTGCTTTAGTCTCACCAAACCAAAGACGAAATATTAGTCTAAAATATACAAGCAATTGCTTTAGTCTCACCAAACCAAAGACGAAATATTAGTCTAAAATAGACAAGCAATTGCTTTAGTCTCACCAAACCAAAGACGAAATATTAGTCTAAAATATACAAGCAATTGCTTTAGTCTCACCAAAGACGAAATATTAGTCTAAAATATACAAGCAATTGCTTTAGTCTCACCAAACCAAAGACGAAATATTAGTCTAAAATATACAAGCAATTGCTTTAGTCTCACCAAACCAAAGACGAAATATTAGTCTAAAATATACAAGCAATTGCTTTAGTCTCACCAAAGACGAAATATTAGTCTAAAATATACAAGCAATTGCTTTAGTCTCACCAAACCAAAGACGAAATATTAGTCTAAAATATACAAGCAATTGCTTTAGTCTCACCAAACCAAAGACGAAATATTAGTCTAAAATATACAAGCAATTGCTTTAGTCTCACCAAACCAAAGACGAAATATTAGTCTAAAATATACAAGCAATTGCTTTAGTCTCACCAAACCAAAGACGAAAGGTCGTAGAGTAAAAAGTACATTTTAAAAATGTTTGATTGATAGAATTTTACGGCTTTGTAAAGCCGCCCGGTCTCGAGCTTCCAATTAAGCCCTCGATAGATGTCTCCAAAACAAAGGGAAAAAGAAAAGAAAACGTTGACGAGTTAAATGAAACGTGCTAAAGATTGCAAAAATTCAACTTGCACTCGATCACACACTGAATGGATCGAAGCGATTAGGAGAGATAAATCAATCAGTTACAGAAGTATTCATATTAATTGTTATTTGCGTACATTTTATAATTCTTTCATTGAATATCTTGTTTTGTTTTAAATAAATAATCTCTGTATCTGGCTGAGACACTTTCAGTAATTAGTATGATTTCCTTGCGCTAATTAGGCCTACACGTGTGTGTGTTGGACACATTTTAGACTTTCTGGTCTTTGAAGCCGAGTTGTGAGTCATGGAAGACATGTAATACGTGGGCACTGTGGAGAGCGGTGAACAGGTGGTTTAGGGCAACGGTTTGGAGGTTAGTGAGATAAGTATGTGACTCGCTCAAAAAATATGAGTGAGTGAGTTACAGATACTTTACGGTATTTCACGGCACACGTACACGCACGCCAGCGCACACATTTTTTTCGATAACTTCATTCCTCCCAGGAACCGCAACATAATTTTGTCTTTTGATGTTCTCTGTCCTGGTTGGTTCCTGTCAGGATTTCCTCTTTTCAACTTATTCTGAAGAGGGCACTGTACTTGTCATAGTTCATGTAAAGGTAGTTAGTTCCTTATATTGCCGATGATGACGGTATATTTTTTAAAATTAGTTTATTTGTTTTGCTGGTTGTTTTGTTTTCTTAACCACTTAACTGTCAGGTTATTTTGCCACTCAGCGATAGCTGAATGAGTATGCTTACTGAAACATGAAAAGCGGCTGTGAATATGAATGGATTTTGAAATTAGCATATTGCATATGCTAAACATACCAAATAATATAAAAAATATTATTTTAAAAATATTTAAAGTTACAAAATAAATATAAAAAATAAAATAAAAGCTTTCTATGAATATGACGGTCTTTTCCAGTAATGCAAGGTTAAAAAATCAATACATTATCATAAGAAAATGTTCACAATATTTCTTATTCAAAAGGCAAATACAAGTCAAATTGCAAATTGGAGTCCATTGTTGATTATTAGATAAAAATATTTTTGTCTTCAAAAACTCCACAGAAGAAATGACCAATTTCAAAAGAATTTTTAAATAAACAAATACAATTTGTGAAATTGCACAATTTATATTGTAAGTCCATTATTGATTAGTTGCAAAAGTACTATTTATTCTGCATAATTTTCAGTCCTAAGACATTTTCTAAATAAAAATTATGTCCTCAAGTTGAATATAGTCCATCTTCACGCATACCAATCCCCGCCATTTTGAACTCAACTGGAAGGGTGTGGGAAATTACGGGTCAGCATCTTTTATCAAAGTAGGTACTGGTAATTATTCATTTTCTGATGAATAATACTGCTATAATAATATAATAATATAATATAATATAATAATATTTCTGTTAAATAATATAGAATAAACATCTGTTTCAAGTTCAAATTTGGCTGTGGAATTGACACAGACTGTCAATGCATTCGACATCGCATGACTTGCAAGATTTCCATGCCTGGTAAAATACAATGGGTGACCCCCAAAACTAGCTTTCTTCATCACACAAACAGGTTAAATAAAACTATCCAATAGTAGAAGTGGTACAGCTAAAGCAAACACATATTAACTTCACATGAGTGTCTCAATTGAAAAACTAAAAATAAGCATGCGTGTATCGAGGCCCTAAAGGGCATTTCTGACAGGGAACTCCTTTGGCTGTCGGCAAATGGTATCAACGATCGCTGGCTTGTTCTGTTTACGGCTGCGCGGTAAATTCGTGTTGTGTGTGCTGTGTTGTGTCAGAGTACATGCTTTTATCATTGTACACTCAATTAGGTGTTTATTAAGTCAAGGTGACGTTTATAAAGTTAGGAAATAGTTTATAATTTGCAATTATTTGTTTTTGTTCGCTTGCTTATAATAATTTATTTGTGGTTTTTTTAAAATAAAAATATTTAAAGATTCTATGCTGTCAGCCTTGATATTTATTGAATGTAATTATAAATGGTTTGGGTGTGATTACGGGAATATATTTTCTTTAAAAGGCTTATAATTAAATCGAACGAGTGCCTTTGTAGTGAGCTTATTGGTAATTTGTGTGTGTGTGTGTGTGTGTGTGTGTGTGTGTGTGTGTGTGTGTGTGTGTGTGTGTGTGTTTGTGTGTGTGTGTGTTTGTGAAAGAGTGTGTGTATGTGTGTGTGTGTGTATGTGTGTGTGTGTTTGTGAAAGAGTGTGTGTGTGTGTGTGTGTAGATAGATAGATAGATAGATAGATAGATAGATAGATAGATAGATAGATAGATAGATAGATAGATAGATAGATAGATAGATAGACAGGCAGACGGACGGATGGACGGACGAGCAGAGAGATAGATAGATAGATAGATGTGTGTGTGAGAGAGCGAGAGAGAGAGGAGTAAGACAAGAGAGATAAATAGAAGACACATATTTGAAATCATGTAATTAATGAAACAACAATAAAATACCACTCACGATATAAGAGATATTGAGCCGATAGAAACGAATACATTGGTAGAGTTACCCTGAAGATAACTGCAGAGTAAACCAAAGAACAAGCCCAAGAAAGCGAGCACTGTGGTCCCCACGACAACTAGCGCCGGGGTGAGGGTTAAAGCAAATCTGAAATAAACGTTCGAATAATATACTCAATTATATATATATATATATAAAATACAGTATTACTACGTGTTATGGTTTATGCACGCGCACACACACACACGCATGAAGTGAATCGAAATTCAACAACAGTATCTCGAGACAAGGTATCGACACTGTAAAAAAGCAGAAAATGTATTCCAGTCCTACAATGAGGTGTTATTTTTAATTGGTCCTTCATTTCATCTTGCAATGCATTTGTCTTCATTGGGGTTTTCTATAGTTTATATATTATTATAGAGAGAAAACAAATATATTAATTACACCTATATGCTCCAACTCGTATCTCAGTATATTTAATTATTAGAAATGACTTGCAATAATAGACATTCATTCCACTGCAGTCTGTATGCATAGCGGCAAGTTTAGAGCCTCGTGATTGGTTAACCACCAAAAATTTTGATTATGTTAATTATAAAATATTACCAGACCCTAATACGACAATTGGACATACGTTTAACAAAAAAAATAGCAAACAGTTAAACATTATTTCTGAGTGTCGCTCCGATAAAAAAAAAATAGATCGTAGAACACTGATTTCTAAATACAAAATTATAAATATCAGTTAAACGTTATTACTGATTGTCACTCCAATGGAAAATAGATTAATCTCTTTGTCATACAAAGCACACTAACAACTACATCATTACAAATATATAATTATTTCTTTACAATTAAAAAAAAAGTTCTTCTTAGTGCAGACTCCATCATAACATACTACCAGTCTATAAAATCAATGTTGTCTCATTGCAACAAAATTGTGGTCTGAGAAATCTCAATTTAACTGCTTCCTCTTTTCCTCGGTCGTGTGACTAACCACTGAACGAAATATGTATAAGTTTTAACGGGTATCACCATTCGTTGTCTTTAGTCTTCACCCACACTTTTTCTCGGTCATGTGACTAACTACTTAAGGAAATGTTATTACGTTTTAATGGGTTTCACCATTCATTGTCTTTATTCTTCACTCACTTTTTATCGGTCGTGTGACTAACTACTTAAGGAAATGTTATTACGTTTTAATGGATTTCACCATTCATTGACTTTATTCTTCACTTACACTTTTTCTCGGTCATGTGACTAACTACTTAAGGAAATGTTATTACGTTTTAATGGGTTTCACCATTCAGTGTTTTTAGTCTTCATTCCCTTTTACTCGGTCATGTGACTTACTACTTAAGGAAATGTTAATACGTTTTAATGGGTTTCACCATTCATTGTCTTTAGTCTTCACTCACACTTTCGTATCACATGTCAGTACTCACTAAGCTTTAACACTCTGGCCCCGCCTTTTCTCTCCCCTTTAATTTTTTGGTCACTCAGCGCCGCTTGTCAGTGATCAGAGATTAGTACACCTGGTCATGCCTTTCAACTGGTCTGAATCAAATTCCACCACCCCAATGTTCTTGCCAACTACATTTTTCACCCCTTTTACAATGGACATTATACACCACTGTATATCAGGAGGGGAGGATATTCAATGCTTTCGACCTCCCTTGACCCACTGATAATAACGTCTGTTACACCTGCATCCATTTTAATAAATTCTAATGACTTATGCACTCAACTAGTAGTAATAAGTAAATAATAGATAGAATTTTAAATTCAAAGACATTTATTCTGTGCTAGCAAGTGAAAGAAATACCCGGTAACGTAATCATATCATGAATGCATATTGTTAATTTTACATCAGTTATAACTATACAAAAAATTATTGCAATTTTGTAAATTAATGTTAATGTAAATTTTGGATAAAACCAACTGTTTTATAGGTGAACATTGCCTAATGCAAGAACGTTCATGAGTAATTTGAAAACTTTAATTTAATATCATTGTATCACGTGTTATCTAATGGACATACGGAAACAAGGTAAAATAATAAATTGTACTTATTCAGATACAGTAATGCAAGCAAATGTAAGTTTACCATAATGATCATGAAGGAATTGTTTTATACTGTACCTTTCAATTTACACGTTCAATGAATTGTGTAGAACATTTTTCAATTTTACAGATTCTTTGTTTTGGAGATATGATTCCACGGACTCGAATATTTACAAACATTAGTTATATTGTAAGCATTTTTCCAGATACAGATTTCATCTATAGATTCATTTCTTGGAAATACAGTTCTCCTGACTGGAATATCCGCAGACCTTTGTTATACTGGTATGTATTTTCCTCTGATATATTTTTCATTGTATATTGTTTCTTTTCTGGAAGATAATTTCTACAGACTGGAATACTCACAAACCTTTGTAATATTATATATATATATATATATATATATATATATTGAGTTATTAGAGGTAGGTTATTTAAAGTCTTTTTTTTGCATGACCTGGATTATGCCTTGCTTCAACAGTCTCCACTTGCTTTTGCTACAATTCAACAATATCCCTGTCAACAAAACACACTGATGCACTGTTATATTCTCCAACCAACTTCAGCGCTCTCCTCACCGTGTCGCTTCCTTCAAGCAAAACATGATGATTACAGTAATTCCGGTAACTTCAATGTACTAGAATTGTTTGATGTATCCAGCATATACATCAAAGTGTAAACACCGCAATAGACGTTCGCACACCTTCCCGGTCATTCAAGTTTCTAAACGGTGAACGTGTGAAGGGTAAATAAGTGCAAGTGAAACTTGAAACTGGTATGGTAGAAAGGCTTCTTGCACACATCAAAATAGTGACTGTCTTTCAAAGCCGGACTTTCTCCTTTGCCACTCAAATTCAAAGTGATCAGATAACATAATTTTCTACAACAGGTAACTCTTTAATCTCAGCCCATTGGATAATAGAAAACTACTCACTCAGTTTGCATTCCATCTACAATCTAACATATTCTGTTCACTTAAACTCATACACTTTCGGAAATACCACCATAAGGAGTGCCCAAGGTCGGGTTGCTCTGACAATTAGCAATTTATATAATAATTTAAAAGTAGGAAGGGGCAAATTTACTGTGTGTGTGTGAATTCAAACTTTAATATTCCAGCGCATTTTTGACTAATTAATATTAATTTTCATTAATTTTAAGATTTCTACTCAAACCCTGTCATTTATTGAAAACAAATCTTAGCATTTTTTGTTATTTTATTTGAAATCGGGTGGGGTGGGGGGCTTTTATGCTTCCTTTTTGCAAAGTAAAATAAATTCATACTTGACTTTTCCAGGTTGCATATTAAATACATAACATATAAAACCGAATTGCGGAATATTTACATATGTATGCATTATTTTAACCTATTTTTCATTCTGATGATACATTTTGTCTTAATCTGACTTGAATTCTCACAAAACTGGTTCATAGATAGCCTGTTTTCGTATTATTGATACATGTCCACATCAAAAGAAAAGCATAATTGCTAGAAAAGTGGGGTACTTTTGATATGCTTATTAGTTGCTATATATGCTGTTCTATTTAAATAAATATGCCTGTGTGACTAGTATGCAAAGTAGGTATTTATTTAAAATTATTATTTTGCGAATAGATTAACTTTGCAATTGTAGACAGTAAGCATGTTTATACTTGGCCCATGACACCTAAATATATTTATAAAGCCTTCCATGATTCTAAATAGGTGAATACATTAGGTACACACTAATCTGTCATACGTTTTCAACATTCAAGAGGACGTCTAAATTTGATGGTGGAAGTGACAATCGCTGGTATTTTGCAGTTTAATCACAATCGCATTTATTTGTACGTATTACTCTTACACACACATCTCACACACAAACACACACACACGCACGCACGCAAACACGTACACATGCACATGTATACACATATAATAATACACCCACTGTCCACGGACATGTTTACATATATGATAATACACCCACTGTCCACGGACATGTTTACATATATGATAATACACCCACTGTCCACGGACATGTTTACATATATGATAATACACCCACTGTCCACGGACATGTATGCACATATAATAATACACCCTCTGTCCACGGACATGTATACACATATGATAATATACCCACTGTCCACGGACATGTATACACATATGATAATACACCCACTGTCCACGGACATGTATACACATATGATAATACACCCACTGTCCACGGAAATGTATACACATAAGATAATACACCTACTGAGCACGCACACACACAGTCACATAAATGCCTATATGCGTGTGTGTATATATCTTTGTGCTTATGTATTATGTAAAATAAAAATTATAGTAATATACTTGCATGCTTGAGTGAAAAGTTAATGTGTGTGTATTGGTGTACCTTTCTGAAGTTAACAGATGCAGACTCACCTGGCATCATTAAACTTATCGCCTTCCTTGATCAAATTATCTGATTGATTTTGTATCTTAGACGATTCATTGTTTACCTGTTGTACCCGAAAAATTATAAAATAAAAATAAAGAAATATGTACATGAATATCCTGAATCATTAGTTAATAATTAATAATTAGTTAATAATCATTAATACAGATTGCATTCGTTTTTTTAAAAATCAGTTCATAAATCAGTTCTACCAAAACAAAAGACAGCAACATTTTCACAAAGAGATTAATACAATAGCCTTGACACATTTCCTAATGATGGTGCATTAAGGGAACACTTTATCTAACAGATTGTCATTATTAACAGAAAATGGCATCTAAATTCGAGATATAAAATCCTATGGTTTAATATGTAAATGGATTTTTTACATAAACATATAAACATATAAATAAAAATATTAAATATAAAATATGCATCATCTGAACCCGGCTTAAGTTAATAAAACAATTCTGACAGAAATACACAGCGTATCTTTTGCTGTCCAATAAATTACTGGCAAAGTGCTATAAATAAACCCTCTCTCCCACTCCTTATACCAAACACTCCGCCCAACATAATTCCAATTAGGAAGCCGATTAACATGATGTATAGGCTACTTTTCAAAGCCATTAATACGTACTCTTCTAGCACTGAAAGGAGGTCAAAAATGGACGCGTTTCCATCATTCAGACTAATAATATTGATGACCTACAGACGAGATTGCTAGTCAGTCGTGATAGTTTTGTAATATTGAGATCAGATGACTACATATCCTATAAATAGAATGCTGCTCATGAAACAGGGATGATATCCACTATCACGTAACATTCTGACTGTGTGAAGTCAATAAAATTCCCAGTTTAAAAGGACCATTTGTACTAAAGTCAATAAAATTCCCAGTTTAAAAGGACCATTTGTACTAAAGTCAATAAAATTCCCAGTTTAAAAGGACCATTTGTACTAAAGTCAATAAAATTCCCAGTTTAAAAGGACCATTTGTACTAAAGTCAATAAAATTCCCAGTTTAAAAGGACCATTTGTACTAAAGTCAATAAAATTCCCAGTTTAAAAGGACCATTTGTACTAAAGTCAATAAAATTCCCAGTTTAAAAGGACCATTTGTACTAAAGTCAATAAAATACCCAGTTTAAAAGGACCATTTGTACTAAAGTCAATAAAATTCCCAGTTTAAAAGGACAAATTTTACTAAAATCAATAAAATTCCTAGTTTAAAAGGACAATTTTTGCTAAAGTCAATAATATTCCCAGTTTAAAAAGACAATTTTTGCTAAAGTACAAAATATGAAATATATTTCTGAAACTGACCATTTAAACTGAATGTAACGCCAATGCCACCTTGTTATGGTTATAATTATTATTAATTAATTAATCGTCCATAACTAATTACAAGTGATAAGAATCTTAATTTATATTTATAATAATTCTCCAGAAGAAACCACAAGTCTCTCTCACTTGGCGGATGTGTGGGTGCTGTAAATTTCAAACATTGCTGGTGACATTTCCACCATAATATGAAACAAATAACTATTCACAAGACCAGATTCTATGACGGTTTTAAGACATACGCATAAATAATCAACTTGTTTGGGAACCAAGATAATATCATATTAAATGCATCAATAATCACTGAGCATTACAATATCATTTATCATATTATTTTCTCTCATTATAAGGTGGAACATGAAGCCGTCATGGCTGCACACTTAAAGATATTTAAGGACAATATATTACCGAAAATGTCACCATAATATTCCTTATTATAGGTAAGAGATATGACCGGATATGTCTCTCCACTTAAGGAATACAAACGCAAATCATATGCAAAAATATTATCATTAATATTATCATTATTTCTTTTCTCTTTATACTCTGTGTAAGAGTATTCTTTCCTCTCTACCATAGAAATGATACAAAATATTTATAGAAAGTTTCTGCAGGATTTACAGAGAATTATGTACTAGAGCCTTAAACTTCCATTTCTACTTCTATGGACAAAAATAGTCAGCCCCTACTTTGTCGGTGCCTTTAATGACTTCCACGTACATCTATACGGTTGTAGTAGTAATGACCACCTTGTCAAAAACATATTTGCCTTAGCTGAGTGAGCTAAGTAGGTGAGAGATTGGTGATCTGTCTGAATGACAAAATACTTGGCATATAGTTAGGTTTGGAATTTCTGGATTGACCGGACAATTCCCATAATACTTTCTCTTAAGTCAAATAATTTTGTTCAGCCACATTTACGTACAAATGGAGTAGATTAATGGATACAGAATATCATCGTATTTCTGTAACCATTAATCTACTCCATTTGTACGTAAATGTGGCTGAACAAAATCGTATTTCTGCATCACTACAGTACCTAATCCTGCATTGCTAGCATCTATTCTGAGTATAAATTCTTCATTGAAGTCAGGCCAGTGGAGGACCGGAGCTCGTGACAAGCAGTCTTTCAAACTAGGAAAGCTAGTCAATTGTGGTGCTATGAGCAGGGCCATTTCGTCCTCAAGTTCAGCCACTCTGACAGTCAGAAACAATTATCTACCCTCTCATGACTGAGTCCAGTGTGACATCCAGGTGACATGCCCCATCAATGACAATTTCAGCAAAATTCATCTGCATATCACCTTCACACTTGTCACTGACCATTCCTGGTTCACTTTGCATACCTTCAGACATGCTCTTAGCTTAAGCTTTCTGTGCAGCGGCTTGCCTACAAGTGAGTATGCACACATTGTCGAGCAAATCTGGGGTGTCCTCACTATTGAGAACATATTTATATCCCACAATTGCACTCTCAACACAATTTACTAGACATACAGCCTTAATGCGTCCACATATATACTTGGTTTCTATGTCTACCATCACAATGGGTACTTATCATTTATGCCAGTGGCTAATGCAATTGTTTGAAACTCTCCAGTGTAGTCACTTTCCTGCACTAGGCTAACCCTATTCTGCAACCAGTGTTACAGAAAACTGGAACACAATGTCCACTTATGTATGCATTAAAATGAGGTGCACCACTTGGTTCTATGGCATTTATGTTATCTGGGCAAGAATGTTTAATATAGCATGGTTTGCGACATCTAAAGTACACTACTGGCTCTTTCTTAACAATTTTGTCTGTACTGGTGGGGTGAAAGGTGGGTACTCTATTTTATATCTTTTTAAATGAAGCTGCAACATATGAGTCATATAAAATCAAACTGTTAGTGTACTTCATTGACGAGTGGGACATACAGATGTAGGTTTCATAATTTAAGAGAGAGCAGGTGGATACATTTTAACATACAGCTAGCACATTTTGACGAGATAGTTAGAGCTGCTCGAATTAGAGATTAACAATGGGAAATATGTTAGTGATTACTTTGCGAATGACAAATTACAGACATCAGGTCCTCCAGCACTTTTAGCTTACGTTAAGGACAAAAGGACCAAAGAGTTTGACAGATTGTTTAAATGCAGCTGACAAGTACAAGGAGATATACGGGAAACGTAATGATCTGACAGCTAGGTATAATTCTGAACGTCACAAATATGTTAGTGAACAAATGACAGAATGATATGTCTGACCTCAAACCAAGTATGGGACACACTTCATCGTCTTTTAAAAAATAAGTCCATTTTCTCTCATTCAGTCAGTTAACTCATCATTGCATTACATAAACAATTTCTAGCATATTCTCAACTCGAGTGTTTACTCCAACTAAGACACTTACCAAAATGCCATCATATACAGTCCTCAAGGTCGGGTTACTTTGACAATTTATATAGCAAATAAGTTTAGAAATATCGATAGGCTCATTTTCTCTGTGTAATGAAATATCTTTTTTCAAATAACCATTTATACTGAAGTACATACAAGACTTTCCTTGGTAGAGTTCAAGCCAAGTGTGCATCAAGAGAAGTAAAGAGCATACATGTAATCTGAATTCCACTGCTAAATAATCAAGAAGACTATTTTCTAACTCACAGCATTACTAATCTAGTAATCGTTTCCGTCTTCGTTAAGATAAATGACAATGCAAGAAAATAAAACTTAAAGTTAAGATTCAAAGACTTTTTATTTCCTATTCACCTTTGCCACTTAAGAACGTTCCAAGTATACTGGACCTACTAGACAATATGAATTTCGTAGTCTCAAAGATTGCTGCTGCTGCTGGTGGTGGTGATGATGAATTTAAATGTGAAGTAAAAGGAAGAGAGAGTCATAAAATGCTGTAAACATTTGTCGTGATAGCGTTCAAATTAAGATGAATTGGTTTTGTTGTGAAGATTATAAGTTTAAATTGACCATGTACAGAATTTTTGTTGTTATTATTTTTATCGAAAGTATCAATAGCAAGACGACCTCGTTGCTGAGTTGAGTGTTACTACAGAATTTACCTGTTTCTGGAAGCCGCTTATCAAGTCCAGAATCGGGGTGACCATCTCCTTAAATATACGATTCATTTTAGACAACGGATCGACATCTGTGCAAAGAAACAACCAACAAATTGTTACTTACTATATTATCGACTTGTTTCTTAAATATATAGCCTAGTTTAGACAACAGACTGACACATGTTCAAAACACAAAAACAACAAATTATATATAATCGACTTGATTCTTAATTATATTACCCATTTTAGACAATGGATTGACACCTGTGCAAGAACACACAAAAAAAACAAATTGTTCTTTAAGAAAAGGATCGACTTGCTTCTTAAATATATCACTCAGTTTAGACAAAAGATTGACACCTGTGCAAAATACACAAACAAATTGTTTCTTAATAATATCACGTGATGCTCAGTGTTTTCAGAGTAATCATGGCGCAATATGGATCTTAATCGTTAAAAAATCAGAAGCATGCAATTAATCTAAAATTTAATAAAACTTCAAGAAATACTGCTGATATGGTAATGGATTAAATGCAATAGCAGGAAATTTGGTTCTTGTAAAAAAACAAGTAAAAGTAAGAAATAGAGAGTAGCTTTAACCAGTGCACGCTGACTAATATCAGTGCAGTACCCAGAGAATAGCTTTAAACAGTGCACTCTGACTAAATATCAGTTGATCAGTTCAATACCCAGAGAATAGCTTTAAACAGTGTATTCTGACTAATATCAGTTCAATACCCAGGGAATAGCTTTAAACAGTGTATTCTGACTAATATCAGTTCAATACCCAGAGAAGTAATTAAGCAATGTGATTTGCAATTTTAAACGAGTCATATTATTAATATATTCTATTGCCCTGTCAAACAAGTCACAGTATTAGCACGTGTCACAGTCGTGTCTAAACGTGTCATTTCCTTATCAAATCAGTAACATTTCTAGCATGTGTTACTCCCTTGTCTAACGTGTCACATTAATAGCGTGTCTTTGCTTTATCATAGGAGTAGCATTAATTAACATGTGTAATTTCCCTATCAAGCGAGTCACATTATTAGCATGTGTCATTGCCTTATCAAACGAGTGATATTAAAGAATAAGTGAAATGGAATCTAGGTCAAACAGTGGACGAGATTTGCCCCGTTACTAAGACACAATCCAATGCCCTTGGAATAAAAAACAAGCAGAAGTGACGTCAAAAATGGGAGTCAAATAGCCGCCAATGTAATTTTCTCTAGTTCTTCATGACCGTTAGATCCAGTTCGTACTGACGACAGCGAAAGTTCAACTGTTAGTACTTTGCATACCATTTGTAACGATGTTGGAGATACAGAGGAAACAATGACTGATGAAGTCCATGTCTGGTAGTTTATTTTTCTAATATAGTCAGCGTACTTCATAGGCTTACCATAAATTTGCAGTCATCATGTCCATATTCTAACTATTATTATTAT
The DNA here is from genome assembly GCA_028829895.1 of Sinotaia quadrata. Lineage (NCBI taxonomy): Eukaryota > Metazoa > Mollusca > Gastropoda > Architaenioglossa > Viviparidae > Sinotaia > Sinotaia quadrata. The sequence goes on from CM054180.1 coordinate 25,699,993, forward strand.
TATTTAAATAAGTTGTGTATTATTTTTATATTAAAGGACGAAAGCGTTTTGTACAGTTTGTAATTGTCATTATATATTACATTTACTACCGATATTTATTACAATTAGTAATAGTATTAACTATCTATATTAAGATTTAGAGAATAGCAGTTTAATTATGTTTTAAATAAGTATCATTCTGTCTATAATTTAAAATTACTTAAACTAATAATAATGAACAATGTAGAGAATTGCAGTGGCCATGTTTTTAAATTAGAAATTATATAATTATAATAATAATAATATTAATAATAATAATAAAGGAAGAACTAGTACATACATGGAGCCAGAAACCTCTGCATGGCCAGTATGTACGACAAGCCGACGAAATATCAACAGAGCAATCAACGTACAAATGGTTAAAAGAGGCAGGATTGAAAGCAGAAACAGAAGCACTCATAACAGCTGTACAAGATCAAGCACTCAACACCAAATCACACAAAACGAAAATCATGAAAATTTCAAATGATTCCAAATGACGACTCTGCAAATCCATGGATGAGACAACAGAGCACATACTATCTGGATGTCAGATTCTGGCTGGAACATAATACACCAAACGACACAACGAAGTGGCAAAACACATACATAGAAATATCCCAGAAAGAGCATAGGTTCATCAACCCGAAGCAGTCACCGAAACAGAAGAAGTCAAAAATCTGTGGGGCTTCGAGATAAGACCAGACATTGTAGTTCCCAATAAGTCCAACAGAACAGCAAAAAGCATTGATGTCGCTGTTCCAAGTGAAAGAAACAAACCAAAACAAAGAGAAAAAGTAGAAAAATACCAAGAACTCAGATTAGAAATTCTCGCGAAAGCGGCAGAATCAATCAATCAAAATTAGAAATTCAGAGACTGTGGAATGTAAAAACAGAAGTGATACCTATAGTGATAGGAGCCTCTGGAAACATAACGTCTGAATTGAAACGATACCTCAATAAACTCCCTGGAAACCACAGACTCGTCCCACTACTAAAAGCAGCGCTCCTAGGCTGTGCTCACATCTTCCGTAAAACCTTAGATCTCCCAGAATCTTGGTAAGATTCCGAGACGTTGGATCACAACCGACAGTCAAACAGAAGTCGTAGAAAGAGGCGGCAAAATAATAATAATGATATAATTTTAATTAGTTTAATTACGAGTACTCTCTTTTTCATTATTATGTTTGCACGTTTATGCATGTCTGTTTGTATAAGTGTTGTGTATATTTATATTTTGTTTTGTGTACTATTTTATTTATTTAGTATTATCTAAAGTTTTTAAATTAACATTTAATAGCCAGTGTTAGATAAATGAATAGTTGAAATATATGCATTTGTTCTTATTAATATTACAAATATTATTAATTTTTATTGTGTATTTCTGATCTAACAATCAAATCAATTACCAAAAAATGGCTGGAATTATAAGGAAAAAATTCAGTTTTGCCATCATAATAATAGTGGTATATTTAGTGCAACAAAATTCTATAACTTTGCTAATAAGCAGTATATGAAACCATAAAGTGTAAAATAAAATATTTAATTATGATCAGATTACTTCAACAGTTCCTTTGTACACAGGCACTTTTGTTAGTTGCATAATGCTAAGTATACAATTCCTTTTAATGATTTTCCAACTAAAAGAGCAGAAAATAAAAATAAAGACCAGTTTTTATCTTGGTAGTAGTTAGAGTAATAAAATATCTATTTAAGAAAATATGTCATATACATTTATTTTATGAATAGTGTTAAAAGTAAGGCTATAGTATATAAGTTTACAGTTCCCGCATATCCGCTAAGTGAGACTGATATTAATAATTCTGGAGAATTATTAATAACATAAATTACGATTCTCATCATTGTAATTATTTATGTGTGATTAAATAATAATAATCATCATAAAAAATAACTAGGGTGGCGTAAGTGCCAGTGTATGTTATAAAATCTGGAAAGTGCTTGTGCAGATAATTATGAATGTCATTAAGAAGCAGAGGCGTAACCAAGATTACTCGCCCGTGTGCTGTAAGTCCTTTCCTGGTGAGTTGGGTGGATTAATTCATTAATCTGCTTATCACATCTATTAGAATGTTCTCAAAATCACAGTGCGCGTGTGCACAAAGGTAGTCACAAAAGCTATCTTAATGCACTTGAACACTAAAGCAAAATGTCACAACCATCTCAGTACGCTTGTACACTAAGGCACAAAACTATCTCAGAACACTTGTACACTAAGGCACAAAACTATCTCAGAACACTTGTACACTAAGGCACAAAACTATCTCAGAACACTTGTACACTAAGGCACAAAACTATCTCAGAACACTTGTACACTAAGGCACAAAACTATCTCAGAACACTTGTACACTAAGGCACAAAACTATCTCAGAACACTTGTACACTAAGGCACAAAACTATCTCAGAACACTTGTACACTAAGGCACAAAACTATCTCAGAACACTTGTACACTAAGGCACAAAACTATCTCAGAACACTCGTTCATTGAAAAGTGGCAAGTGTTGCTTCAGAACACATAACGATTCAAATTGCATCTCCTGTTTATGTTTCCAGTATCAGATAATAACACTTAATACGATTCATAAATAATGTTAAGATTCACAGACAGAGCTGATGAAAACTGACAAGTTGATTAAACAAACATAAGAAGTGGAAAACACAATCAAACCTAAAGGTCACAGAGGGAAAACATATTTACCTTTTGTTGCTTTATCAGCCTCCGTTTTAATTCTGTTGTCAATGGTATTTTTTATCTGAAATACAATGAGAAAAGAAACAAATATAAATATCACACCACCAGATAGAGACGATAGTATGTAAGAAAGTCTGCAGTGTACAAAATTATGGACATCGTTCTCTGTTTTATTTAATTTACACATGAACGTAGAAAGAGATATATTTTGATTCCAAACAAGAATGAGAAATATTACAGAAAATGTGTTATATGAGAGAGAAAATCCTGCACAAAAAATTCCAGAGACAAACTCTGTGGCTGACTAAATTTGCCTCTCCATATTTTAAAATGTAATTGTTATATGAATTGTTAAATTGTCAGAGTAACCCGACCTTGGGTAGTACTTATGACGTTTTTTTTATTATCCAATGGTTATGATTTACGAGAAGATCACCAATCGGATGAGATGGAAAAGTTTACTTGCTGTAGAAAATTATATTCACTTATCACTTTGAATTTGGAGTGGCAAGAAGTTCGGTTTTGAAACACGGCCATTAGTTTGATGGTTAGTTAACTGACTGGTTGAGAGAGAATGGACTTAGAAATTTGTCATGTCCTTTTCTACTGATATGTTATACTTGTGTTTTATGTAAAGATATACTATGTGAATTGACTTTATTTCTACAAATGTTTGAACTAAGCTGCTCGTATTTAGTGTGCTAACTCTTGACATTGTTTTAATATGCTGTATTTATTATGTTGTGTTGTTGTATCAGGCTAATAAATGTCATTGCAGGAAATTATAAGTTGAGACTGGAATGCAGGAAAAAATGAAGTTATAAAGCGATAAACTGGACGCTTAGCATTTGCTCCTTAATTATATTTTGCAGTGATCAAACAACCATTCCAGTTGCCTATCTTTTCATGTTGTTTATGTCTACTGGTTCATGTGGGCCACTGTGACTGGAGAGATAAAGGAATCATCTGCCACAGTATATGTAAGTGTAAAGAGGATACACTATACTCTATTTTAATGTTTGGAGGCAAAGTATGCTCACTACACTGAGAAAATATATGGTACAGGGGAGTACTAGAAATTACTACAATTGCTGTTCTGCTTGAGTGAGCTGATATGGCAGAAAAAAGTTCAGGTTGACTTAGGGAGAATGAGTGGCAAAGTCGGTTTCAAAGTGAGGACAGAAACGCAAGGAAATTGAACTAAACTGTAATTTGTGACACTGGCAAAGTGCACGGACTTTTAAGACCAAATTGAATCAGGTTATGTAAAAACTATTGTTGCTTATCTCTAATAACTCCATTTTTCTTCTCTGATAAGACTATCCTTTGATTTGTAATGACTCTATTGTTAAATTGTATTTTACATATAAGACTGTAATCATAAAATTATCTGAATGTTGTTTCACAGAAATATCAATGTCAAGTATTCTATTTCATTGTATTTGTATATTTAATTGTTGATTTAATAAATGTATTGCTAAATTTATTGACCTTCTTACACATATTGATAATATTATGTTGGAGAAGAAAGTGGGTGGATGGGGACTCGCTAAATATAGATTAAAGTTTAAGTTGTCTTCTCCTTTAGTAATACGTTTTCCACCAATGGAACATTGTGTGATAGTAAATATTTATCTATAATGATGTGGAAGAGAGAAAGTATTTACAACGACTGTGTATCTGCCAAGTGAGTGAGACGGATGGTTTCTGCTGGAGGATCATTAATAAAATAAAATTAAGATTCCCATTATTTGTAGTTAGTTTGGATGATTATTTAATTAATAATGCTCATATCCATTAACTAAGTGGCGTTGGAGTCACATGTTCTAATAAAGACATTTCAAATGTGATGAAATTCAAAGCTGTAAACAGCACAGTTCATTTAAGAAACAATTTGTTATTTTCTGATAAACATTATGCCAAAGATATATTAAAATATTCTTTCGAAATTGTGAACACTTTGCACTGATAAACAGGAAACTCGAAAATATAGAACAATAATCGTGTTCAGTGTGTATGGGTATGTGTTATGTGTGAACTTTTGTGCATGTATTTGTGTGAGTATGTTTGTGTGCACATTTTTGAGACTCATTTTAGAGAAACTTAAATATAGCCAATGCTTTGTTGTACATGTATGTATGGAGGTGAAGACTTACCGCTGTGAAAACATTTGTGGCAAATTTCTGTTTTACGTCTTCAGTTTTAGTTATCAGTTCCGTTAGTGCCAAACTTCTCTGAAAAAAAAATGTTATTAATTGTTAGATTACTTTAGCAAAATATAAATGAATAAATGATGTGAGCGGATGCTATTTATTCTTACATGGCTAATTATTAATATTGCATTTCACTTTTTCACATTTTTATACAATACAATACGGTTCTGTCACAATTTTTTGCCAACGTCCTCGACCATATTTATATTCCTAAATTCATTAAATTCATTTGTGTTTTCATGTGTGTGCGTGTGTGTGTGTGTGTGTGTGTGTGCGCACACGTGCCTGCGTTTTTCTTTATTGTTCACTCTCCTAGGGCAAGGGAGTTGTATTTTATAGTAACGTCAAGTACATTGCATTTGATATTGATAATTTAATGATTAATTTTTTTTAAATACTTAAGAATTTAGCTGCTATGATGAAAAGGACATTTAAACTTTGTACACTGAGAGGATTGTGCCTTAGGTGTTAAATAAGGTGTGAAAGCCTGTTTCATGAAAAACACGTGTACATGAAGGACAAATATGATCAGGTGATAGGGACAAAGTTTAATGCTTAGTTTGTATGCTGGTACACACTTTCATCCAAATGGATAAACAACGTTACTGTTATCTTGCAGATGGCAGTAAATAAAATTTAACTATATGAAGTTTCCATAATATACCATATCGTATCGGATCGGATCATACTATGCCATACCATACCATTATCATTATCTTTTGTATTATATTATATTATATTTATTTTATATTATATTATATTATATTATATTATATTATATTATATTATATTATATTATATTATATTATATTATATTATATTATATTATATTATATTATATTATATTATATTATATTATATTATTGTTGCCGCCCCCTCCCTTCCCTGGGATGAAGGGAGGGATGGTGGCTTGTCGACGCCACATAGGACTTGCATAAAGAGAATTACAAATCGCACACAGAATACCAAGATGGTTGTTTGGCTCGAATTTAATTCTGCGTGTAGGTTACGTATTGCCGACATGTTTGCATGTGTGCTTGCATACGGGTATGGGTGAAGTGTAGACGGCACAGACGACACAACGTATAACAATGACAGCAACCACTCTTTCGAAACCATAGACAGGAGAAAGCCTCAATGTCAGAGTACAAAGTCAAATTTATTGGTCTATGGGTTTCTTCTCACACGTTGGTTAGTCAGTCAGCCATCCACACTTGCACCCATGGGAAATGGGGGAGAAAGAAAGAAAGAATGATGAATGGTGAAATAAAATAAAAGAAATACAAAATTCAATTTATCCATGCAGTACTACTTCTAGAACATTTAAGCATTATTTCTCATAAAATAACAATCATTATTTATAAGTTCTGGAGCCATTGCATTGTATCAAAGTTCAATAATAAACAAATGTCATTTGACTTGCAAGTCTTCTTCAACAGTTCCATCAATATTATCTTATCTTAAGGTTTATTCTTAACTTTAGGTTTAATGCTTAAGGATCCCACGCTTTAGTTTTAAGTTTTAGTTTATATTTATGTGCTCTGAGATTTCCCTAGTTAGTTAGAATTTTCTTTTACTCACATATGTATCGTCATTTTCCCCTTGTTTTCTGCTCGTATAGTTCGTTACTTTCTCTTGTTCTCTGCTCACATAATTCATTACTTTCTCTTGTTCTCTGTTCATATAATTCGTTACTTTCTTCTTGTGCTGGGGGGTTTTGATGATACAACAAAAACATCGTCAACGTCTCGACCTGGCCGTCCTCACTGCTACGACGCCTGCTACAACTTCAAGCTCCCGTGCGCTTCTCTCGTTAGGCCTAATTTCTCAGCTCTCGTTGCGCTCTCTTCTCTCTTCTTCTCTTCAATTTCTGCTCATTTATCTCTTCTCTTAACTTCGTTTCTCATCTCTTCTCTTTTCTTCTTCGTTTCTCATCTCTTCTCTTCTCTTATTCGTTTCTCATCTCTTCTCTTCTCTTCTTCATAACAGCCAACCTTTGCCGTTCTCGGCGGTATGCCTCATGCATGACCGCTACTGCTTCCAACGACAGTTACTACCATTATGTAACATCTCATTCTGTAACATCTCCCAGCGCCCTAGTGACATTAGACTTCCATCAGGAATTTGCCTCTGCATGGAAAATAATCAATCACCCGCGGTCTTTGCACAGTCTTTGAAAACCTGAGATTACTGTCCTGTTTGACTGGTTCACCTAAAACTGCAGCGGCCTTCACAGCACGCTTTCATATACAGCCGGGTAGACATCTGGCACTCTGTTACAGTGTTCAGGAACTCTCTAGTTGCTTGCCTCCCAACTTCGAAAGAAAGCTCTTGATACAAACAAGCAGGGAGAAACTGTAACAGAGGTGTACCTCCACTTCTGTAGAACACTCTACATTTTCGACGTTTCTCATCTGCCCCTGGCTCCATATCCTCTTTTATACACAAATTTCTTGCACATTCTCTGAGCTGACTGGAACACACCCCCTTACAACACGCTATCCCCCATTCAGCACTACCCATTTACAAACCAGCACCATATATGTGCTGACGAATATTCTCTGCCCATTCTGAAGGTCCACTTCTATTAGTGCCACCAGCTGACACCTGTGATTTACATGTCCATTTGACCTATCTAATTAATTCTCTCAGAGCACACTAAAATCCCAGAGCAACGGTCCTCTCGTATTTTATTTTAAAACTACAATTACTATGGCAACTCATGGCCACCTGGCAAGCCATACATTAACTCACAGCAAGAAATGGTTGTACACACAGACCAACCTTTTTAACTTAGTAATACAAATATTAACTTTCCAATAATCTCAAAATTCTAGTTCAATAGTACTTTCATAAAACAATAGTAATTTCAAAATAACAATATCAACCTACTACCAAACATTTAATAGTGGTGATTCTTAAAAAGATGTTTATATTTCAAAACTCAGAGCCTGCATTTTCACGGACATTATCGGCGTCCTAGCTCTCTCTCACGAATTCCTGTACACCTGCTGCGTGTACTCTACACTGACACAGATTTATGGGCGTGGGTGTTGGCTACGGAGGGTCAAGCCAGCAAATTAATTATACATTTCCTATTCTACAGCACAAAACCTATTTTCCTCAGCTAGCGTTTCAGACTTAGTTTTCGCGTTGTTGACAAAATGGTCATTTTCACCCTGTCCCTCTTTTAATTAACTTAGCGGTTTCATTCATAGTTTAGAGTTAGAAAAAATTATTAATATTTTCCTCATTTCCGTGACAATTATATTATATTATATTATATTATAATATATTATATTATATTATATTATATTATATTATATTATATTATTGTGTGTTGCCAAATTTTAATTTACTGGTACGTTATGTAGTGTAGTATTCCGTACTGATGGTATATGGTAGAAATGCAGAGGTACAATAAATAAAAAGAAAATATTAGTTATTTAAAACAAATAAAAGAAAAGAAAATAGAAATATGTGAGAGGGGGAAAGGAAGGAGCGAAAGAAAAATTAGATTAACTAAAATATTAAAAGGATTATATATATTAAATGAAAGATAAAAGAGAAGATAAGAGAAAGGCTGAAATTAAGAGAGGTGAAGTTTGTGTGAGAAAGAGAAAATATATTAAGGGATATATTGAGAGTAGGGGGAGAGATTGATAAATTAATTATATTAACTAAAATAGGAAAACATTCGTAAGCTAGATGGAAAATAAAATATAAAAACTAAATCAAGAGAGTGAAATAAAAAAGGAAAGAAAACAAATTTCAAACACACAAGACCGCTAATCTGTGAGCCACATGTTGCCGCACACCGGGTTGTCAAATCTTTGACTGCAGACTCCCTAGATGTGCGCAAGTCTTTTGCTGCCTGATTTAATTCGGATGTAAGTTTCGCTGCTTCCTCAGAATCTTCACAGTGAGATAGAATAAATTGACATCATATTAACTACACATTTATTTTTCAGCCTTTCGACATGGAAATGTCATCAAAATATAAACTGATGTTTCAACATCTATATTACTCTCTACTTTGTCAAACATTTTACAACATAAAAATGTAGTCGGCATTCTAAGTTCAATTTTATATCGTCGATACTTTACGAAATAGAAATGTACACACCATATCCAGAACACCATCACTTCATCAACACATAGAAATGCTCTTTTCATATTTAGAACACCATCACTTCATCAACACATAGAAATGTACACACCATATTCACAACACCACCACTTCATCAACACATAGAAATGAACACACCATATTCACAACACCACCACTTCATCAACACATAGAAATGTACACACCATATTCAGAACACCATCATTTCATCAACACATAGAAATACTCTTTTCATATTAAGTACACCATCACTTCTTCAATACATAGAAATGCTTTTTTTCATATAAAATAAGTACACCATCACTTCATCAACACATAGAAATGCTCTTTTCATATTAAGTACACCATCACTTCATCAACACATAGAAATGCTCTTTTCATATTAAGTACACTATAATTTCAGCAACACTTCACGACATAGAAATGCACGTATCATATTTGTCGTATGCTAACTGGGATAACTTCTATTTAAGCGATAAGTTCAAATAACAATCCAGTCTGGCGTGTTTGACCACGTGCAAGTTCCAATAGTAATTATGGGTTTTAATGGACGATGGCCTGGTGCATTTAAATCGTCCACTCCCTGTAGATAAAGTGTTATAGAAAGTGTAAACAATACACAACAATGATGCTAATGTTACAACCAGTTACTGTGCTACACTTATGATGCTGATTTACTGACACTGTGCTAATGAGACACTACACTTACATTTAACAAGCAATATTAACAAAGACATTTAAGAGTGGAGAACAGTTAACAATAACTTTAATAAGAAGAAATTTAAAATATAAATAATAAATGATTAGGTGATAAAAATATAGTGTCTACTTCAATGGCTGTCTTTACACGTTCCAATATTTGGAATAATCTACTATTTCCAATCTTTGGCTAAAATGTTTATAGACAAAATGTTCTTTGGAAGAAGGGATCCATAATTTTCTCATCTAAATGATTCATCGCTAGTGTTGTCGCATCTTGCTAACCAAGTCTTTGGGACCTGCACATCAAAATGTTTTCCTTTTACACTGTGGAGTGGAACCTGTACACTGAGATCATGAAATACATAATTGTGACTGGCCCTCACTTTATTCTCCATACTGCATTGGTGTGACTTAATTATTTTAATGGTAGTCTGAAAAAATTCCTCATAAGAATATTACATTGTATTAATATATGAAAAATACAATTTAAATCCTATTTCCATTAATTCAAGTCACTCTTTTTCTCATTAGAGTTTTATATTTATTTGATCCACACCGACTTCTCACAACAAATTTAGATATTAACTTACCCAAGCAGCATCAGTTCATGACAATCTGGGACACATAGAAGACACGAAGCCACGATAATTAAATTCTTAGGTTGTTTTTTTCATCCCTTTCTATTGTACACATATATTGTATCTTTCTTGTATGTTACATAAGTAAATGTGAAGAATTATGTTTTTGCTTTAGTCTCTAAACACATTTTTTTAAAAAGTATATTTCCATTATCAAAATGCAATATGAAAATAATTCATTTAATCAGTTCCAGTAAGCTACGCCTCTTTATTCTGTATGTGATACTTGTTTCCTACGACTCTTCTCGTGAGTTGCGTGTAAATTTATATTTTTTAATTTTAATTTCACCGCTTAAAGACGTCTAGTGGTTTTTAAGAACATTTGAGTAACGGATTGCCCATCTGAGCAATGTAAACATTTAGACAGCCATGAGAATACTAGTTAAGCTAAAAATACAATCTTCAAATGAAACTTACAGTTTGATAACTTGTTCAGCGGCGTGCTAAGGCCAGCACTGTCGGATAGTTGTTCAGTCAGTCTCTTAGACACATTTCCAGCCACACCTGAGACACGCGTGCATTGCGTAATGAAACAGAATGACAAACACAGTAGGTATGTAAATACGACCCGTACTTTTAAAAAAAATCAGTATTTAACGAACTTTCATTAGTACAAGTAATAGTAGTAGTTGTTGTAGTTATTGTATTAGAGTAATAGTTGTAGTAGTTGTTGTAGTTATTGTATTAGAGTAATAGTTGTAGTAGTTATTGTATTAAAGAGTAATAGTAGTAGTAGTTGTTGTAGTTATTGTATTAGAGTAATAGTTGTAGTAGTTGTAGTTATTGTATTAGAGTAATAGTAGTAGTAGTTGTAGTTATTGTATTAGAGTAATAGTAGTAGTAGTTGTAGTTATTGTATTAGAGTAATAGTTGTAGTAGTTGTAGTTATTGTATTAGAGTAATAGTAGTAGTTGTTGTAGTTATTGTATTAGAGTAATAGTAGTAGTTGTTGTAGTTATTGTATTAGAGTGATAGTAGTAGTAGTTGTTGTAGAGCAGGGGTCTCAAACTCATTTTTCCTGGGGGCCGCCGAAAGTAGAGTCTGGGTGAAGCTGGGCCGCATCATTATTCCCTGCTGCCAGAGACCTGGCAACGCTTCCTCTTACATAGCTCAGACACATTTGGCTTCAGGGAGGAAGCCACTGAGACCCTCAGTGTGGCTTGAAGATGCTCATCAGTAAGTCTGGACCTGAATTTTGACTTATTAAAGTTCATGGTGGAGAAGAGCTTTACACACAGATAGGTGCTCCCCAAAAGGCACTTGGTCCGCTTGAACATCCTGGAAAGCTCAGGGAAGGTAAGGGGCAATTCTCTTAAAAACTGCCCAAGCTTTTCTGTTTTTCCACTCACCTCCCTGCACTTGGCTTTGAGTTCAGAATTACAATGTATGTCAATTAGCTCCATTTGAAGCACAGGAGGGGAATCTTCCACATCGAAGGAGAAGGGGTCAGCAAATATTTGAAAGGTAGTTCTGTGTTTCTTTCATTCTGCAAACCTGTGATCAAATTCTTCATGCAGCTTTACAATGGCATCGACATACTTCTCACCACTGAATAGTGTGCCACAATCCATGAGTGCCTTACATTCTGGGAAATGGCAGAGGTTTGTCTGAGAAAGCTGGGCTTTCCATAACACACGTTTTGTGGAAAATGCTCTGACATTGTCATATGCTGCGCTGACAAGCTGCCCCTGGCCTTGTAATTTCTTGTTCAGTACATTCAGTTCTTGTATGATGTCAACAAGAAAAGCTAAGTCCATGAGCCATTTGGGATCACTTAGTACAGGAACAGCCATCCCATCCTTCTCCATGAAGGTTTTCACTTCTGCTCTCAACTCATAAAACCTCTTCAAGAACTGTCCCATGCTAAGCCAATGTACCTTGGTTATTTTTCTGTTCTTCCTTTTCTGTTCTTTCAGTCTACTATTTTTCTTCTTTGCTAAACCATTCACCTGCTTTTTCGACTTGAAAATGCTGTTTTTTCCGAACCACTCATCTGTGTGTAGGCCTGTAGGGTCTATAATCTATATAGAATTAGCTTGCTAGATCTGGATGCTTTTGAACTTTGCTAAACAGTAGCAATATGTAACAGGCTTGGGAAAGAAAGTGCCGAGTTTGGCAACACACCGTTACTGTCACGATCCTGACGTATGGTAGCCCACAAGTGACAAAAACAAAAACTCCCAAGCTGCGTGAGAAAAACGTGCGGGCCGCACTATCACTAAACTTTGATATCAAGTGGGGGCCACAAAATATCGTCACGCGGGCCGCAATGTAGAGTGAAAGTAGTAGTTGTTGTAGAGTGATAGTAATAGTAGTATTAGCAGTACTTGCACTCCAATACTACACGAGTAACAATAGAAGTATCAGAACTAATACCATCAGTAGTAGCAGATGTACTAGTAGCACTAGTATCAGCAGTAACAAAACTTGTAGTGTCAGTATTAGGTCCATCGGTAACAACATATGATTTGCTTAGTAACAGTAGTAGAACTAAGAATAGCAAGCAGTAGTAGTCACATTAAGAGTACCTCCAACAGAAGTAACAGCATATTGTACCACCTATAGTAGGAGTAGTACTAGCACAGGAATAATATAGTTACAAACGTTTCACAGAAATAGAAGCAAAATAAGAGCAGTAATATTAATTGTACATATCAAGAAGTAGAATAAATAGCAATAGTGGAAGTAGAAACAGGAGCACAAGTCACAAACTCAAACACACAGAGAATATAAAGATATATAAGCAGGAAATCCTTGATGATAAAGTGACTTATAAATACAGTGCATACATTTGTACATTTCACATTCAATTGAAAGTAATGTGTGACTACCGAATTTACTGACATCATAAATGTAGTGTCATGTCAACTTGCCTATTATTAATAAATGAAGGCTTACATTGTGTTTATAAGTAATGTATACTTATACAAATAACGAAACTTACGTACATGTTACGCCAATGACTAATTAAATGTTCTGAAGTACATGTTCATTACGTCAATGACTAATTAAATGTTCTGAAGTACATGTTCATTACGTCAATGACTAATTAAATGTTCTGAAGTACATGTTCATTACGCCAATGACTAATTAAATGTTCTGAAGTACATGTTCATTACGTCAATGACTAATTAAATGTTCTGAAGTACATGTTCATTACGTCAATGACTAATTAAATGTTCTGAAGTACATGTTCATTACGTCAATGACTAATTAAATGTTCTGAAGTACATGTTCATTACGTCAATGACTAATTAAATGTTCTGAAGTACATGTTCATTACGTCAATGACTAATTAAATGTTCTGAAATGTTGGAAGTACTCTTATTTGATCTGATAACTTTTACAAAAGAAATGTTGGATGTACTCTTATTTGATCTGAGAACTTTTACATAAGAAATGTTGGATGTAATCTTATTTGATCTGAGAACTTTTACATAAGAAATGTTGGATGTAATCTTATTTGATCTGAGAACTTTTACGTAAGAAACGTTGGATTTAGTCTTAATCTGTAAATGGCTTTGTTGAATATGTTTTTGGGTAATTCAATACATTAATATACAAAAGGATGCATACACACGAACCAACACGTCTATTGACATGCATATAAAGTGATTACCAGATACGTATCCTTGAAGGACTCTTGAGAGAAAGTTAAAATTTTCGTCACCAATCCGTGTAAATTGCTTTGAAAGAAACAGAAAAATAAATGTAAATTTGCTGACCTTTATCGCTTACGTCAAACATTAACATAACAGAAGTCTGACCTGTAAGGTACTCCTGCAGCGTATATACAGTACTGTGAAGTCTACTGTTGGAGTCTATACTAATATTACTATTTGTTAACTATAAAAGATACTAGTACATTTTATTTCCTTAATAAAGCAAAAATAAGTACGACAATCTGTGTGAATATATATGCGTGCGTGGAGGCGAGCGAAAGAGTTGGGAAAAGGAGGGCAAAGGTTATTATGAGACAGAAGTATATTTTGGTTAACAAACGGTATTTGTGAGAGAATGGTGAATGTTTTCATGTGCGCGCGCGTTTGTGTGTGTGTGTATGTGTATGTCTGTGTGTGTTTGACTGTATGACTGTGTTTGAATGTTGTGCATGTGTGTGCGTGAAAGCAAGGAAAGGAAGACAGCGAGCTAGCGAAAGAGCAGAAAAGAAGGACACTGAATCGTGTATTGGTGAATACAATCAGGAGAGAGACAGAATCGTGTGTATTGGTGAATACAATCAGAAGGAGAAGAGGAACACCGTCATACACTCTTGATGTTTTCAAAAAAGGTGTCGACGTCGTTAAAACCGTCTGAGATCGCTTGGTTCAGGCCCTTCACACTTTCATTGATCTGCCGGCTGCTTTCAAAGACCAAGGCGGCACACGAACTAATGTGAAAACAAAAATTAAGGCAAACGTTCAAAAGACCTGATACACATGCATGCATTACTCAGTTATTTAAGCACTCTTTACGCTGACACACTGGACGCAAACATATCAACATTGGCACACCTCCACAACAGGTGCAATACTCAGTTATTTAAGCACGATTTACACTGACACACAGGGCGCAAGCATACAATGGGCACACCTCTACAACTAGAGCATTGCTCAGTTATTGCAGCACTATTTACTCTGACTCACTTGTCACAAACATACAATTGGCACACCTCTACAACTAGTGCAAAGCGCACTGCAAGGTCTACGTACAAGGCTATAATAGTCAGCACAAAGAACGATACTCCCATCACTATACGGCTGGAGTTGCTGGGAGTGCCTTTAGATTTGACTTCCTTTGCAGAGGAGCAGCAGGTGGAGCAGAAGGAGCAACAGTAGCAGCAGAAGCAACAGATGCAGCAGCAAAAGAAAATGATGGTAAACAAGAATCCGAAGACCAGGCAGACAACGTATCCAGGACTTGTTATCATCACCTTAATTGACAAGAAATGCTCATAGAGAATATAAATATGTCGGTAGTTGGACTTATCATTATATTAGTGTTTATATTTAAAGGATATAAACCAAAAAATAGACAATAAATCGAGCATTCTCTATCCCTGTTTTGTACTTTTAAATGCTTTATCTTTTTGTTCTGCTCCCTTTATTTTCACAGATTCCATTCCATTACTTAATGTGTTCTTGATCGTATAACGCATTACCAGCTGACTGATGAAGTAATAAAACAACCTCCTTTCTTCTGTGTTAACTGTGTAACTATCTTCACACTACCTTTGTGTAACTATCTTCACACTACCTTTGTGTAACTATCTTCACACTACCTTTGTGTAACTACCTCCACACTACCTTTGTGTAACTGCCTTCACACTACGTTTCTGGTGCGTGAATCTAGCAACTAGTAAGTAAACCCTGCACTCTGTAAACGCTAAGATATTCCCGCCTTATGAAGTACGTTCTCCTTCCTCAGTGGAATGACTTCACTACGTCAGCAACAACTCAACACATAAACAATGAACTAACCCATTCTGATCCTACTTCAGAATTACTGTGGGCCAGATTTTCTAGATATGTCTATTTAAGGGCCACAAACGTATTTCTTAGAATCATCGTCTTACCATTTCGAAGGCGCGTTAATTAAAAACAAAAATGTACCAATATTATAGTAATTTTCAATAAAAAATAAGATGGTGACAAAAATAAAAAGGATAAAACGCAACAAAAACAAATCATACCATTGTTTTAGGACTGTGTTTTTTAAATAATAATATTGTTACAAATACTACATAGAAATAAAAGAAAAATATGATCATTCACAAATTACAATTAAACTCAGTGAGAGCTCTGTGGGCATTCTTACTCCTTCACCAAAGCAGGATGTCAACCTGTGTATTCGTTGTAGAAAGTCTCAATAAATACAACAAAGAACCATCACTTAGCCAGCTCTTCTACTTATTTTAGTGAAATTCCATGTTCGAAATGCACTTTCACAGACATACGTGCATCAAAATATAGAGGTGATATGCGTATCAAAATCTCTTAGCTGTCCGGACCTGTTTCTAGTAAGAATCTGGAAAAAGTTCCTTCCTGTTTCTGTTTTGACTTGAAAGAAATGGTCAATTTGATGATCACACTGAAACAGGTTGAAACTATGATGGCTGCTCCTCGATATTTACAGTTAAAGGATCATTGTAGAGATGCAATTTATTATTCATATCACATTCCTATTGTAGAGATGCAATTTATTATTCATATCACATTCCTATTGTAGAGATGCAATTTATTATTCATATCACATCCCTATTGTAGAGATGGAATTTATTATTCATATCACATTCCAATTGTAGAGACGCAATTTATTATTCATATCACATTCCTATTGTAGAGATGCAAATTATTATTCATGATATCAAATTCCAATTCCAAATTCTTCATTCACCTTTTCAATATTTTCATAAAGGTCAATCTAGTCCCGTCTTCTATTTCATCTGACAACTCCTGATGACATGGGAACTGTTGTAAACTCGATTGTAAAATTTGTCAAATCCACCATACATTTGTAGTGTTTCGGTAACTACTTAAAATTATTCACCTCTCCTACTCCCACATGTGAAGCAGTACTCGAGTCTAAAGATCACCAACGATCATGCGTATAAAAATTAGTATTTGACTGGTGTCCTAATGGTCAATACTTTTGTGCCTAATCAAGACAGTCGCCTGTGCAAGAGGAGATAGATGACAGAAGAAAGAGATGCCTTCACCGGAAGCGATAAGCACGTGGCGGGCAGAGCAGCCAATACACACTCTCTCTAGTACTGAAGAATCATTAAGCGATACAGTTCCTGCAGTGGCTCATTTCAAGGTTCAGTTTTTTTCTTCTTTATTATTTTTGTCCCTTCGGGTCACAAAACCTAGTGTTACAGGCTGCTAGGTGGATCCGCCTAAAATAACCATTCTCTTTCATATTGTATGAGGTACCATTCAACTTGGTTTTATGGGATTTTCAGTATTATTGACTCAGAAACTACCACCATCCCAGTTCTTGTTCATTTGGAAAGTCCAAAATAATTCCACATACATTCAGCACGTTGTGTGGGGGTGGGGGGTGGGAGGGGATGACATATATGGCGGACATAGCAGTGGACGCGATGTTCTGGAGGGAGGTGGGGTTTGCTAAATATAGATTAAAGACGGATTTATCTTCTCCTTTGGTAGTCTATTAGCTAAACGTGACCACGACAAACAATAAAGTCAAATAGCTATACGTGACCATGACAAACAATAAAGTCAAATAGTTAAACGTGACCATGACACACAATAAAGTCAAATACGTGACCACGACAAACAATAAAGTCTAATAGCTAAACGTGACCACGACAAACAATAAGGTCTAACAGCTAAACGTGAACATGACAAACAATAAAGTCTACCAGATAAACGAGTATAGGAAACGAGGAACAGTTAGAACATTTAAACTTACAACAGCGATAAAATATGTCGCAAGAAAATAAATTAATCTCTCCAAGTCGTACAAGACAACACAAAATCCAAATAATCCAAGGGATATAGCGAGCTGGTTTGCAAGCTAGTGAACAAGTTAGAAGGGCCCAGGGCACGATTAAACTCTCTCCCTAATTATATACTAATTTGACTATCGCTCTCTCATCGCTAACGTTTCTTAAGGTCGAGTAGGTGCGAGCAACAGAATGTTCCCGTCATCCTCGAACTCTAATTAATTACCTTACTTCAAATGGCCTTCCGCTAACCTTACTTCAAATGGCCTTCCGCTAACCTTACTTCACCCCTCCTTCCGCTAACCTTACTCCACCTCGCCTCCCGATAACCTTACTTCACCTGGCCTCCCGCTAACCTTACTCCTCCTCGCCTCCCGCGATGGCTAACTTAAGGCTCACCAACGTTAAAGATAAACATGCGGTCTTCCATAGTGTGGTGAGTGGCGGGAGGCGAGGTGGGGTAAGGTTAGCGGGAGACGAGGTGAAGAAAGGTTAGTGGGAGGCGAGAGACAAATTATACTTGACCTCCTAACCCGCAATCAGTTGCATTTCGTTATATTTAGTTTTGTAGACACAGTTCTTTTCATAAAAGTGACGTAATCGCCACGCTCTGGTGCGCACACTGTATTCACCAGGGAAGAGAACTCACTCCATTTACGTAATAATTTGAACAATAGCCGATTGTAGGTCATGCCCAAACCTGACACGTGACTAATAGATTCCCACCATAAATTCTTATGCTCCGTTATATACCGCTTATTGCCGCCGAATTCTTCACACCACTCCACACCACACCACTTAGCATCGGACCACCTACGAACGCGCTCCATCCATCGGACCGCCGGGAAGAAAGTCATGTCAAAGCGCCACACCAGACAAGCCAGCACCAAGCCTCAGCACTTTTCAGGGCTAGCAAACACTCCTCTACTGCCCACCCCACCAAGTGACATTCTACGCGATTCTGAGCCAGCCATAGAATATGCGGAATGCCATTCTGTTTCACAAAGAGCGCATATTCCAGCTGAGACAGATACGGCAAAAGAGGCTTGAAGAGGTTCAAACATTAAGAAGTACATAAGGAGAAGACTGGACTAAATACTGTTGTGAAATCAGCTTACTAACCGAAAATGGGGGCATACGAACAGTTACCCCCTTAACCCTAACACTAGAAACTGAAAACGATGAACTAAAAAATGCATTCATTAATTTCCTGTTGACCCTCTTCCACACAAAAACGGAAGATGAACTTGCCACTAGACAACAAGCCATCTTAACCGCAAGTGGTCTCCACCAGATTTTTAAACGGGAAAAAAACTACATCAACATACTGGGAAACACAAACAAGCATCATCTGGAAAATACCGCCGACAACAAACTACGAACAACGACGATGACGACGACGACAAACCAAAAAGCACAGGAAAACAACCAAATATGAAAAAGACGAAGGACAAAAAGGAAAGGAATCCTACATCAGCTGATCCTCCTAAAGAAGACAGACCGACAGCAATCACAGTAGTAGCCATCGCCGAACTAACAAACACACGAGTGGCTCCTGCACTCTCACCACTACTAGAAACACCACCAAGCGCCACTACAACCACCACACCGACGACAATGACAAAAGACCAAAACAACTACACTGAACAAAGCCGCAAATCAAAACGACGGCGCCCACCACCAGGCCTCAGACGACAACAGCCACAGCACCAATAGGAACCGAGACAACAACAACATCACCACCACCACAACAGCCACCACCGACAACATCGACAACAATGGCAAAGGTGCAGTGATCATCAGTACATGCAGTGGGGTTTTTACAACCACCCCATTGCAGACATGATCCAACTCATACTAGGCCATCTATACTGGCCACCAGCTCACATCTATACACAACCCTACGGACGCTGGGGACAACATCAGAGCCGACAGCAGTAGCAACAACAACAACAACGACAACAGTGCCCAAACGACTAAGCAGAAAAAGGGGGGTGAACATCCCGGGCGCATATACAAGCTGAGTACAGACTTGGTGTGTTTCTAGCCTGGCCTCTATATCCCCCCCCCCCCGCCGCCACCACAATAATGGTGACAACTACAACAGCGACTTAGTCAACGGACCTCTGGACTAAAGCCTACTTCCACCGACCAGACACGCCAATATGCAGCACAGTGATCATCACCAACGACATGCACCGACACACACACTACATCTACTCAACACACAACCACCACCCCGCCCTCTCCGGAAACAAGTGATGGAGAGGAAGTTTTCTCCAGAGGACCGTTCAAAGCTGAGAATAAAAGGCATACTGCATCCTCTGGAGAAAATTCAGCGAAATAAAAAAAAAGGCGAATTCTTCATTCATTTACGAGGGAAGACAGCCCGGTGCGCTCGTCTAAGTCATTTGCAGAATTCCGTGAATCACCAGGCCCGCTGCTAGACCGGTATCATTGTACTGAGCAAGATAACACATCAATTTCTTGAAATATTGCTCTGTATTTTGTTTAAGATATCATTGTACTGAGCAAGGTAACACATCAATTTCTTGAAATATTGCTCTGTATTTTGTTTAAGATATCACTGTGTTAATTTGTGCATCTAGTATTGTAGAATTGTATTTTTATTGCAATTTTCTCCAAACATGTGACTTGTTGACAGTGTGGCTAAACTTGAAATATTTACATTTCCAAATTGATTGTTGAATTGTGAAACAATAATTTGTAAAACTAAATTAAACAAATTGTAAGTGCAGAACGTCTGTGCACTCTCATTGTAAATATCATGTAACAATTTTAATTCATTTGTGTGCGTAATATTTGCTATAATTGTAACACGTGTGCATGATTTTAATTTGTATTTAATTTTCCATTTATCTAATTTTCATTGTAAAATATAAATGTTTTCTTTGAAATGCTTTAGGCCTCTTGCGTGCATTACATTGTATTTTAATGAGCGTGACTGAAATTGTGTCTTTATTATATATTCGACTATTGATGTAAAGATACTGTAAAGGTCGATGAAATAGGCTATGCTATTGTCTACGCCATGGGTATGGATTGCGAATCCATAGGAACTGTCGCTCATAGGAAATTATTATATTTTCAGAGCGGGCTTTTTGGTCTCTTCTTATTGACTCCTAGTAAACTGGTTATCTGGTATACTGATTTGGGGCATTATCCCGGAACTTTCGGATCCCCTGATGTCTGGGGTATTTCCTTGGAGTTGAGTTCGTGGATCGTTGGAGCGACCCTGAACTATGGTGTCTACGTACGAAGTTACTGGACGCTGATTCTTACGACTACAAGTCGAAGTTCGATAACACTGCGTCACACAAAAAAACATTTTGTAAGTTGTCTAAGATTTTTCATCTGATTTAGGATAAGTCTGCACTGCTAAATTTGAAAATGACATCCATTTTGTTTTTTTTAATGAGGTCAGGTTCTTGATCTAATTCGATTTTTTAAAATACGATCTTATAGTTAAATCGATAACATTTGTGTAACATTAATAGGCAATTCTTGTTAATATTTCTCTTCCAAAATAGGATTTTAAATTTAAATAATAATTTAAATTTTTTAAAAATCGCTTTCTAACACAATTCATTTATTAAATGTTACAAAAGTTGATTAGTGTACATTGAATAGTAGACATATAAATTCATAGTTCATCATTGTTCAAAATTCAAAGCATGAACTTCCGTCTCTTCGAACTTCTAGAATGCTCAGCATTAGGAATGTCTCTCTTATAATCAGCCATCATGACTGCATCTCAGCGTCCCTGATAACTGGTTTCCATCTCTTTCATATTCTGATGAAATCTCTCCCCTTGCTCCTCGCTCAATGAACCCAGATTTTCAGGAAACCGATCCATATGTGAAAATAAGTAATGCATTTTGATGCTCATTTTGCTACCAAGGTTTATGAAAGCAGTCAGCATACTGGCAACAACTCTGCATAGTTCCTGGCCTTATTGTTGCCAAGAAAGTTTTTGACGACCCGAGCAAAAGCCTTACACGCTTCCAGTTCCACTTCACTCATTGAGTTTCAAACTCTGGATCTCTGATTAGCTTACGGAGTTGTGGACCATCAAAAATGTCAACTTTCAACTTCTCAATGGTCAACCCTGGAAAAGCATGGCACAAGTAAGTGAAACAGCCACCATCCTTGTCCAGAGCTTCGGTGAACTGTTTGATTAAACCAAGCTTAACGTGCAGCGGTGGGAAGTGTCTTTTCTCTTTCTACCAGAGGGTTGTTTATGAGGTTCTTTGCTTTGCAAGGTACCAATTCCTCCCGTATAGGCCAATCCTGCTTTGTGTAATGTTGTGCTTGTCCCTACTATCCGACATGCACTTAAAGCATGGGTACGTGGTGAATCCAGACTGTTGTCCCAATAAAACGTTTACCATCTTCAGGTCAACACAAAGTAACCATCCAAGCTGATCATAACGAATTTTCTCCAGCACATACTTCACCGCTTCGTACTTCTCTTTCAGTGTAGTTGAGTGAGCTAGAGTTACAGAGGCAAACTGGTTACCATTGTGTAGCAGAACACATTTCAGTGATCGCTTGCTGCTGTCATTAAACAATCTCCAATCTTCAGGTTTATACTGTGACACTCCAAGCTTGTGCAGAAGCTACGAAATATCTGTACAGTACACCAAGTCCTTCTCCATAGAGAAAAAAATGAAATGCCGGTAAGTTCTCCAGGGACAGGTACTGGAATTTCATTACAATGAGCTTCTGGACGATGTGCTGATTCTTCATCAGGATACTTAAGACTGCTCAGGTTTTTTCTATTAATTCCAGTCACATCAATATTGCAGAAGTAGCAGCCAGTGACTTGATTTGTGGGTTCCCTCCAAACCATAGGAATTCCAAACTTCAGACAACTCTTCTTACTCTTCTCCAATGACACAGATTCTCGGTGGATGTCTTGCATACGATGTGTGGCGCCCAAACTTTATCCTGATCTCCACGTTTTATACCAAAATAAGCATGATAAGCACGCTTTATAAAATCTGTTGCTGTATTCCTTTTAGGAACAATGTATTCGCTGTAGATGTAGCAAAATACGTCAGGTTTATTTTTGCAATGTCTTCTGGCTGATTCCATTTCATTACCTAAAAAAGAAAAATATTATTTATATCAATTATTCAAAATTTAGCTTATGTAACCTCTTCATAATTATGTAAAACAAATTATAATTTGTTTATTTAAAGAAATAAAAAAATAATTTTACATCATATAAATATAAAATACCCTTATATGTAAAAAAAACCAAAAAAAAACTACTGTAGCAATAGATCAAAATGTTGATCAAAAATAGATCAAAAAGTTGTCTTGATTGAACAAAACCGATGTCATGTTTGGATCTAGCACAATAAAACTGTCATAAATCCGTCAAAAAATCTTAGACAGCAAATTTGTTGTTGCCCAGTGTAATCAATGACTGCTGCTAAATCTGTGTATCCAACTGCGTAATCGATGGGGATGAGTGTGTGCAGCCATAATCAAAAAAGGATGACCAGATAATTGGAAGTGGTCTAAAGAAACTGGAACTCTAATAATTTGCCTCTTTGCAATCCTATACTGAGCTAGACTTAACATAGACCTAAACACTTAGTATAGGACTTTATCTCTGGAATATCTTTGTTATTTGTTAAATTTTTATTAAATCGTCTTTTAATTGTTATTCAGTTACTGTAGTTGACTAATTAATGCGAGAAAGACCAATAAGACTGGGTGGGGCTAGAGTCAAGAATGAGAAATTGAATGCATAATTAGTTGTAATTGTCTAACGTTTCCCAGTTCGTGCTTTATTACGCTAGTTTACCTGTCTATAAATTTGTTGGCTAAAACTACGAGCGTTAAATTTATTTAGACTGAAGGGTGAATTTGGGCAACCAATCTGTTGTCAGAATAGGTGAGAGTGAAATTTAATTAATCTAAAATCCTCCTTCTGAAGCAGGGTCTATAAATAAATACTGGGACGTAACATATATATATATATATATATACACTCTTCAGTGATTTTATTCAAACTTTACTTTCATTTTGCTGTTTATGTTGTTCTTCTTGTTGTATCTTTCTATCTCTTTTTAGATCATTAATTAAATGGATGATATATTGACTAAAAAGAGCGATTCTTCTATGCAATCTTACATATTGATTAAACAATGTCTGTCTTTCCATTCAGCCTGACATATTGATTAAACGTATGGCCTTCCATTTAGCCTACATACTGATTTAACAACGTCTTTCTTTCCATTCAGCCAGACATATATTGGCTAACCAACGCGTCTGTTCTTCCATTCAGTCATATTTGCGGCTCTTCTGAATATACACCTGAAATTTGGTGGACGCATCTATTACAAATTATGCGTTGTCGATTACTTTCTTTCCCCAGGGTATGTGCTCACTTTAAATACTCAGTGAAATTATATGTATTCCTTTCCTCCTCTGTGAATACAGTTATGTGCGTTAAACACAAGATGATCTGAAAAACTCATGTGTTTAAGATAATTATTGACTATTAATTTAAAGTATATAAAACTTATGTCAGTCTGTCGCTATATTTAAAGATTACTGGCATCGATATGTTGGTGTATCTAAATGAAGCAGTTGAGAAGACTGACAAAAGGAGGATTAATTATTACCATGGTAAACAAATGTTTACATTATCTCCAAAGTCACATAACTCTGTAATCAACTATCTTGAATACATGCTGATTAAATGGAGTTGCGGTCCAGAGAGTTAGACGAAATACACCAAAATCGAAAAGGTTATCCTTCCAATTTGCTAGTGATCTCAGTTGTACACCACCACTACCAGAGAGATGTGATATGATATGATTTTATATTATAAAAGTCCTAGAAAGCTTAGTGGATGTTAGAAAAGATGCTAGCTGGGCATATAGAAGATTATGGGTTCTGATCTAGACCTCAAAATCATTGAAGATTTTTCTCGAACGATCTTGTAATCTTCCAAGTTCGTGAACTTTGAACTCACTAATATACTGATAATTAACTGCATTAAATATTCTTACCGTTGCCACCAAATTCTTTCCTTCGATTGTGCCATTAGCAAAGTCTTCGAAAAGCGCTGTAATAAGAAATAAAACTGAATGTATTATTAAGCCTGGTACAATTCACACTGTAACACGTAATATGAAATAGAGTCAATGTTAATTCCATTATGTAATGCTTCACGCTCAAGCTATTTTGAAATTACGATAAAGTCCTACAAATATCTTTAGACTATGACTAAATAAAATGCAGCAATGATTTTAATATTTATTTTGATGAGAAAAACCCATATTAAAATAACAATTTAGGGAGCTTTATTAATATAGTCAAGATGCCTGATTTGAAATAGTTTATTTAAGCAGTGAGTTTTGACATAGTTCAATCGAACTTGCCCTTCTTGAAATGGTTCATTACAGTACTAATGCTACTTTGATAATAGTAGTAATACTATTTTTTAATAGTAGTAACTACTTTTGTACTTGTAGTAATACTATTTCTGTAATAGTAGTAATACTACTTTTGTATTAATAGTAATACTATTTCTGTAATAGCAGTAATACTAATTTTGTATGTGTAGTATTACTCTTTGGTAATAGAAGTCGTATTTGTAGAAGAACTGTAATAATAGTAATAGAGTAGCTACAATAAAAGAATAATATTAAGAGTAGAACACACCAGCAGAAATTGTAAATGTAGAAGTAGTAGAAGTGGTAGCATAATATGTACATTAGAATTCAGCACAAGTTGTAAAAGAAGTAGTAGTTGAAGTATAAGTTTTCAACAGAACTCAGTAATAGCAGTTTTAGCAGTACAATTAATAATAATGGTAGCCATATTGTACTAAGAGTAGATCTCAGCAAGAGTAGTTGTAATTGCAGTCAATGTGGTAGTAGTATAATTCTAACAGTAGAACTCAGCAATATCAGTTGTAAATAGAGTAATACCAGTAGTATCAGTAGTATACTATGTCATAGAATGGCTTATGTAACCCACATCCACCGCACCTCTAAAAATAGACTAAACTTAAACCTACATTCTGGAAGGCTGTCTCTTATCCTCAGGCTCAAAACATACCTAAATGTTCCAGACAACTCAATAAACTAACAATCAAAGCACAGCTCAGCTATATGAATGAATATACCAGAAACACACCTGTAAATCATCAGTCGAAAGCAACTAATATGAGCCAACACATATTTTGGTCTCCAGTGTTAACAAAGCATAATCGTACTACTAACCTTATTGCTGATTATCAATACAGCAGGAAATCATTCTCTGTACATATTACTGCTGAAGGTATGTGATTTTGCTACCCTAACTATATTACATTCAAGTTTATTTCTTGAAATTAAGTATATTTTATATTGTTATATTTTGCTTGTGATATTAAATGTATGACGACCTTGTAAGTAAGTGTGTTCTGTCAGAGAATATGAGGACGAATTCTCAGCTCAAGTGTATTTATTGGCAGATCAGCACTTTACCTGTAACTTTATCTAAGACATTGATCAATGAATGGTGAGTATTGTACCGTGAAGAAACGCCATAGCAGAATGACCCATGTACCAAGGACTGATTCAATGCATCATGTGTGCATCCACTATGACATTCATTGGGACCCTAGATGGCATATTATGATATTCTAAAGTTATGTATTTATAAAATCACAACTGCACAGCTTCAGTCAATATACAATCGAATTCGCCTGAACTTTAATCAAAGTACTTTTAGAGTTCACTGAGAACACATTCAGTGTTCTCTTATAAACTCATTTATAATTCATTCATATGAACAAATCAATTAACTACTATAGTACCATAGGACTAAAAATGAGCATTCTTTCATGACACCATATGGTCATGATTAGGCACTATAACTATTTATAAAATCTAATTGTGATTGTTGAACTATCTGCTACATATAGCCATGCCGTCTTATGTTATTTCTTGTTGAATACATTTATTGTTGATACTTAGATTACTTGTATTAGCATGACTCACAGACATGTTATATTCTGTAGTCCATTAACCTGTATTTATTTACTATCCTTGCTGTATGTTTCATGGGGCTCGAGCTAACTTCTTGAACTATCACTCTTTTGTTCTACATTACCTATCTTTCATTTTTCTAACACGTGTGGTGTGCCAGAAGGCGTGTTTGGGGGGTTAGCCGAAAGTTACGGGCAGCCCGGGGTGGTGGAGAATTAACATTTTTCCCATCTCCCAGCAAAGGCATCACAACCACTAGCAGTAAAACTCAACAGTGGTAAATGTAATTGTAGTAAAAGCAGTGGTATTAGTAATATAATACAAACAGTATACCTCAACAATAGTAGAGGTAATTCTAGTAATAACAGTTTTACTAGATGTAAAGTACTAAAAGTATAACTGAACAGTAGTACTTGTAATTGTAGTAATAGCAGTAATGAAACAACATTAGACTCAGAATTTCAACCTGTAATAGAAGGAGCAGTAAAGATAATAGCATAATTCTAACAGTAGAGACCCTCTTAGTAATTATGATAGTAGTAATAATATTAACATCAAAACAGTAGAATTCAGCAAACGTAGGAATAAATAACAATATAAAGTATAGCAGTAGTAGTAATAATAACAGTATAACACTAAGACTAGAACTCTGCAGTAGTTGTTGTAATAGCAGTGATAGTAAAAATACTAGTAACTGTTTAATACTAACAGTAGGACTCAAAGAGTAATAGTCAAAATAGAAATGTAGCAAGATAGTGCTAAGAGCAGAACTCAGTCGTTGTAGTCAAAAGTGAACAAGTGAAGAATTAGCTGCAAAAATGCGAATAGCAGAACTCAGTCGTTGTAGTCATAATTAAAGTAGTAGTAGTGGTAATAGAAATAGTAGTTGTATAAGCTATAGTGCTAAGAGTAGAACTCAGTCGTTGTAGTCATAATTAAAGTAGTAGTAGTGGTAATAGAAATAGTAGTTGTATAAACTATAATGCTAAGAGTAGAGCTCAGTCGTTGTAGTCATAATTAAAGTAGTAGTAGTGGTAATAGAAATAGTAGTTGTATAAACTATAATGCTAAGAGTAGAACTCAGTCGTTGTAGTCATAATTAAAGTAGTAGCAGCATAAGACTGATCTTTAAATAATACACATCAATTGCTTACGTGTCGGAAGATGTTCTGCAAGTGCCGAGGAGACGATACTTCTGCTGAAGCTGTACCATGATCCCATTCCTCCAACGTCGACCTTGAAATCGACGGTCTTGTACGGCCTGTCAGGAGCCAGTTGCCCCCATTGAATGGTGCCGTTACTAAGTATCTTATTTGGTGTTTGTCCAGTCGTCGGCATTGAAACTAAGTGCAGAGTCATCAGACAGGGCACCAACAGTTTCATTTTGCCTCGTGTGAAGTATCTATTTTGAAATGATTGCTTCATCTGCAATGGGTTGAAAGTGGTATAACACAGTGATTGTAATATACTAACTTTTGTATATGTTGTACTTTTGGTATATTGATGCGTTTTCTTGTTCTATAACAACACGAATCGAGACGACATAAATAAAAACATATTGTTACAGCTACTTATGCTTCACAACGTTCATATACCAGTGACTACACCATTTACACTCAGAATTTCACTAAATCATGTTGTGTTTTTTTCTTGAGCCCGCCTACTTAACTCTCCATTTACTCTAAGTATAGTAGCTATGTATTAATTTAACTAAACGTCTGTGCAACCACTTATTTGTCTATAAAGTTGCTCATTTCTCTCTCTCTCTCTCTCTCTCTCTCTCTCTCTCTCTCTCTCTCTCTCTCAGTCTATCTATCTATCTATCTATCTATCTATCTATCTATCTATCTGTCTGTCTGCCTATCTATCTAACTATATGTCTATTATATATCTACCTATCTATGCTTAGACACATGTAAGCATCCTAACATTTACATAACCACGCACAAATGTTTGTAAGTACTCAAACAGATGGCTATCATTGTTTTATCAAAATCCTTATTTTGTACAGTTCTGTGACTGGCAAGTTTAAATTTCACACACACACAAAGCATTGCATAAATAGAACAGTTTTAATGGATGGACACTTTGTTTTTGAGAACGAGAGAGATTTTGTTTTGAAAAAAAAATGAGAACCTCACCTGATTATCTCTTTGACAATGAAAGCTTTTATTTGATGAGTGAAAACGTGAGAGCTTTTAATTTGGTTAATGAGATCATGAGCACAGTTTTTTGTTTAATGTTATATGAGTGTGATAGCCTCTGATTTTGTGTTCTGTGAATGTGGCAGCTTTTGATTTGGTGTTCTGTGAGTGTGGTAGCATATTTTAATAGCTGTATCAAGACATACTGAAAAAATACCTGAGAGTGGAAGATATACCAGTCTCATTGAGTGGAAGATATACCAGTCTCATTAGCGTATCTTGTGTTGGCCAGTAAAGACCCAGTGATAATCGTGGAGTACGTGACAGGCATTTGTGTACTTCATCAAAACATTTTCATAAACTGTGAACGTCCCGGTTATACTACGTCAATGTCTTGCGTCAAATAATATCTGACGTCACAATCATTCTACGTAATAACATGCTTCCCTTTGCTGAATGATATAACATTTCCAGACAAAACAGAAGAACTTTTAGATTTGCCAGTTAATACCTACAGTCTAACTACAATTGCCTCTTAACACTTAAAAGCTCTCATTAGCTTAAAATAAAGCTCGATTATTAAAGCTTTAATATAAAAGTTGGTTCCATTCTTTAACTAGATTGCAAGACTCCGAACTTTTCGTAAACAAGCGCCAAGTTTAGTGTGGAGATTTTCAGATTTGTTGCGGTCGCAATTAGCTATTACTTATTTTGACATCTAGAGTATGAAGTCTGAGATAGATAGATAGATAGATAGATAGATAGATAGATAGATAGATAGATAGATAGATAGATAGATAGATAGATAGATAGATAGATAGATAGATAGATAGATAGATAGATAGATAGATAGATAGATAGATAGATGGACAGTTGCCATCAGTAGCAATCAGTTATGTTCGATAAGTAGATAATTTCTCTAGATTTTTCAAGTCATAAACACATCTTTAAGTTTGACAGTAATCCTGTCTGTTGTTGTAAAGTATAGTCTGAACAGATATATTCTATTGAACATTCTGTTTAATGTGCTAATTTGAGAATATTTTTAGCCTATTGCAAAACTATTAGAAATTCTAACACAATCACGACACCAACCATTGACTTCTGCTTGTTTTTGTTTTATATACTTAAACTACTTTTTAAATTGTTTTCGTTATAAATACTTTAAACGAATTCTAAATGGTCTTTGATTTCAATACACTCAACGACCCTAAATTTATTTTGTTTTCAATACTCTGTTAGTACATTAGTTTTATGTTAACAGTCTAAACGACTTCAAATTGCAAGTCGTTTAAAAATTTCACACACACACACACACACACACACACACACACACACACACACACACACACACACACACACACACACACACACACACACACACCACACACACACACACACACACACATATATATATATATATTATGCCTCTTTCCACGACTTCTGTTTGACTGTCTGTTGTGATCCAATGTCTCGGAATCTTACCACGATTCTGGG
Organism: Sinotaia quadrata; assembly: GCA_028829895.1. Classification (NCBI taxonomy): domain Eukaryota; kingdom Metazoa; phylum Mollusca; class Gastropoda; order Architaenioglossa; family Viviparidae; genus Sinotaia; species Sinotaia quadrata. The sequence goes on from CM054180.1 coordinate 25,730,536, forward strand.
AGATCCAAGGTTTTACGGAGGATGTGGGCACTTCCGATGAGTGCTACTTATTATTATTATTATTATTATTATTATTATTATTATGATTATTCGGCCTCATTCCACGACTTCTGTTTTCGACTGTCGGTTGTGATCCAAGGTCTCGAAATCTTACCAAGATTCTGGGAGATCCAAGGTTTTACGGAGGATGTGGGCACTTCCGAGGAGCGCTGATTTGAGTAGTAGAGCGATTCTGTGGTTTCAAGGGAGTTTATTCAGGTAGCCTTCCAATTCAGATGTTATGTTCCCCAAGGCTCCTATCACTATTGGTATCACTTCTGATTTTACATTCCATAGTCTCTGGATTTCTAATCTGAAGTCTTGGTATTTTTCTATTTTTTCTCTTTCTTTTGTTTGTATGTTTCTATCACTTGGAACAGCGACATCAATAATTGTTACTGTTCTGTTGGACTTATTGAGAACTATTATTATTATTATTATTATTATTATTATTATTATTATTATTATTCCTCTTTCCACGACTTCTGTTTGCCTTTCGGTTGTGATCCAAGGTCATTGTGTCGTTTAGTGTATTCGGTTCCTGCCAGAACCTGACATCCAGATAGTATGTGTTCTGTTGTCTCATCCATGGATTTGCAGAGTCTACATTTGGAATCATTTGAAATTTTCATGATTTTCGTTTTGTGTGCTTTGGTGTTGAGTGCTTGATCTTGTGCAGCTGTTATGAGTGCTTCTGTTTCTGCTTTCAATCCTGCCTCTTTCAACCATTTGTACGTTGATTGTTTTGTTGATATTTCGTCGGCTTGTCGTACATACTGGCCATGCAGAGGTTTCTGGCTCCAGGTATGTGCTAGTTCTTGCTTCGTTGTTTTCTTCCATGTTTCTGTGTCTGTTTCTGGAGGTTGGAATAATCCACTCATCTTTACTGCTTCTATCAGTGGATCATCTTTGTTGTTATTCCAGATGTAGTCAACAAGGCCAATGACTTCTCCTTCAATGACATGTTTGATATTCTTGAGACCTCGGCCTCCCATTTTTCGAGATACATAAAGCCTGTCAACGTCTGCTTTGGGGTGTAAGGCTTTATATATTGTGAGTAGTTTTCTTGTTTTTCTGTCCAGTTCATTTATTCCAATCTATGATACCTCCAGTGTATCTTACTACAGGTATTGTGTATGCATTAAGGACTTCAGGACTTGTCTAACACGTTTTTCATATTCTCTCTTAACTTTGGACTTCACTTCTCTCTGCATATTTTCTTGATTCTGTAGAATCCCAATATACATATATCCATTTTCCATTGAAACATCGTTGATTATTATTATTATTATTATTATTATTATTATTATTATTATTATTATTTAACCATCATATAACTAGTAAACCTACTCTCTAGCTTAATTTTGGAATTTGCTTATAAAGCAAACCAGTAGCATCCTGATAGATCGATGCCAATGTAATCATTAATTTGAAATAAGAAAACCAAGTAGTCAATATATAGCACAGTCTGAATTTGTACAATCGATAGTGTACAAAGTAAATGAGATTCCTAAAATTGAAAATGTATGTCTCTTTGAGGAAAGTAAATAATCTAATAGGCTTAGGAGACCCAGATAATACTTTAGGCATATATAATACTTCGGAAATCCTAGATAGCACTTTACGTAACAAGGTTTCAAAATGTTCATGCTACCTTCAGAAACAAAATCTCTGACGAATAAATTCATACACAGTTGTTACAAATTTTCGACAAGACCGCTTTGATTGTAGCATTTCTTATAATATGTTTTCATCACAGATATGATGTCACTAAAATACCCTTTAGGCAAATGAAACACTTTCCTTACAGAAAAAGAAATGTGTCAATTAAATCGTCATATACAAATACTCTTTATTATCCACTCTCTTTCAATTCATATCGTTTATAAGCTGGTTCTATATAATTCGAGTGTGTGTACATAATACAGCTGAATTGCTTGTGTGTATGTGTGTGTGTGTGTGTGTGTGTGTGTGTGTGTGTGTGTGCGTATATTAGTGTGTATGGTGTCATGTAAATGCATTGACAAGAATATGGTTGATAGGCACAGAGGTGCCTTTAATGAAGTTGAAATTTGAGTGTATATCGCAAGTATTTCCCCAATTCTACTCATATATCGAAATTCAGGAGTAAAGCTATCAGATTACTAGTGACTCTAAAGTGGACAGATGAAACGCTTAGCAGAAATGAAAGAGTGGCTTTGCGAAATTTAGCAAATAATTAGTTATTCCAGCACCTTTGCAAAGAGCCGAAAATGTTGTGCATTTTTTGTGGCATCTATCGACTAACGTGATGATGGAAGCCGTAATTGTTACCTCTAAATAGCGAACCGTTTCTATGTGTAACTAAGTGCCTTGGACAACATTTTCACGTGTTAACTATTTGTCGATCCAGTTGTGCCAACTCATCTAATGCTACCATAATGATTATTATTAATTGAAGCAGTAGTGCCAACGCGTCACGTAACTTGTCTAATTGTACCATGTTTACGATATATGGTGCCAGTATTTCACGGACCTTGTTTAATGTTACTATGTTAACTCTGGTACCAGGAAATCAAAAGTCCTGAAAAATATATTAATTTTAAATATACGGTAACCCAGTTATACTATAATGCCAAGTGCCTTGATTAATCTGTTCAAATTGCAGGTCGTTTAAAAATTTCACACACACACACACACACACACACACACACACACACACACACACACACACACACACACACACACACACACACACACACACGCACACACACGTACACACACGTTTCTCTACCAAAGTTACCTATGTGCTTGTCTGTGTGTGAATTGCTTGTCTCAGCTGGAGAACAATGTAGCCTTATAGCCTTACACGACCTCATAAGTTGCTGATTCCGCAATAGTAGCTTTAATCTTTCCAGAAACATAACTTGATTCTATGGGAACTGACACGTTTGGTTGGCATGTAACTTGTCAGATCACTATCTTTAACCAGATTACTGTTAATCAGTAGTGGACATGATTAGCAAGTGACTAAAATCTCCTCTACATCTCGTCTACACACTTAAGCCTTTATTTGTTTGTTATTGTGTTTCTTTTTTTTCCTTCACCCTCTGTTCATTCGCAACAAAGACTTGGTCTTTCCGGTCAGTCTCATGATATGTGCCCTACTTTATTACAGGTGTAACATCTTTTTATCATGCCTGTGTTTTCGTTCATTCTTTAATTCTTCCTTTCTTTCAATCTATTTTTATTAGTGCGTTCCTTCACCTCTACACTCTGTTCCGGATTCTTCCTCTGTTGATTACTTTGTTTTTCAAACCTAAGCTCATGCACTAACGGATGTGCATTGTCACATGGTTGCGCAGCATTAGCAATATCACCCAGTTCGGTTAATCGTCTCTCCACAAGGAATATCACCCAGTTCGGTTAATCGTCTCTGCACATGGAATATCACCCAGTTCGGTTTATCGTCTCTCCACAAGGAATGTCACCAGGTTTGGTTAATCTTCTCTCCACAAATAATGTCACTCAGTTCGGTCAGTATGTTTCCACCACATGTTCGTATAGCAATTCTTCCCGTATTCCTTCAAAAATCATGAGAAACACACACGCATTCTCTCCACAAATCAATTAAAGTACCTAACCTCGAATGATTATCTGTATGTGATTCATTGTATTTCCTTGTGGTTTCTGTATCACTCACTTGTGACTTTATATCAACAATTTCCTTTTGGTTTCTGTATCACTCACTTGTGACTTTATATCAACAATTTCCTTGTGGTTTCTGTATCACTCACTTGTGACTTTATATCAACAATGCAAACTAACTTACAACGCCTCATAGTTGTCAGCCTCTTTTTCTGTCAGTGCATAAAAACAATCAAATGACTCGCCATGCAGATGACTAGACAAATTCAAAGCCCTAACCTTGTTCGGTATCGTAAGTGTTTCTGCAAGACGCTCACTTTGCTTCAAAAATTATTCAAGGTGTTCCGCTTTGTTTGTGAATGGTTGCAAAGAAATTTGAATAATGCGCATGCCATGGCTGTCAGAATTAAATTTGTCCCTTACCCACACTTTTGCCTACGTCAGACGTGCATTTTATATTTGACTCGAGTCTCATTTTTTCTAACTGAAAGGCCATCTCTCTCTCTCTCTCTCTTTCTCTCTCTCTCTCTCCCTCCTGTTCCCTGTCTCATTCTCGCTCAATTCTATCTAGATAATGTCTTTCTTGCTCTTGAACATAATTGTATATATATAGATAATTTTGTTCTTGCTCTTGAACATGCTTGTACATATCTAGAAAATTTCTTTCTTGCTCTTGAACATGCTTGTACATATCTTTACCCCTAGGTTTGAACATGTAATTCGCTTCATCATACCACTCCTTTGTAACTCATCAAGCTTGGTCTGTTTCATTCTTTAGATTCAAAGTACTATTACAATAACCCTTATGACTTTCAAGAAAGTAATAACTTTATTTGCAGTTCCCTCTCACGCAAACACATGTAATCATTCTCAATCAATAGTTAAAAGCCAAAGTACTCTTAAAAAAACAATACACGTGCAAGATACTATCAACTTCTCTTAACACGCAATCAAAGTAATTTCTCTAACTCATAAACACACATCAACAATGCATACACAATAAAGGCAAATTGTCAACATGTGTAAGACTCTACCCACTTCTCTAAGCATACAATTCAATCATGCATTCAAATCAATTGACGTGTCAAACACTGCCCACTTTTCTTCTAACAATTCTAGTCCAGTGTCATATAATTCAACACGTGTATTCATTCAAGCATTCAAAGTACTTTCTCTTACTAATGAATACATATCAATCACGCACGCTCTATTCATAAAAAAATCATTGCTATATAGTTTCATACACACAATTTCTAAATAATTTCTTTAAATGTGAAGACATGTTTTAGCAATAAAATTTCAAAAATGCAATCAAATAAAATGGAAAGGGAAAAAATGTAAAGAGACTTCATTGCACTAAACATGCTGTCTTCAAAGCAAATAACTATTTCGTATTCACATTAAAATAACGTGGCTTTTTTACCTTACAACATTTTATTGTTTAAAGTTACACAATACCTTTGTCTAAAAAAATTCCTTAGAAAGCTTGTCAAACAATTTCAGACGATGTCCACATTAAAATATCACATTTAACTCTGGGGTGATATTGTAATAATGAATTATAGCAAATATTAGCAAAATTAAATAATATAAAACATCTACAAGTGCCGATGCAGAATATGTACTACTAGTTAAGTATGTATATATATATGAAATTGTTGCGCCGATATGCGAGTGCGCCAATGTCAATTAGACTCTCATTCACCACACCCCCATCCCCTCAACTCAGTTATTTAAATCGACAAATAGATCCTATGCAATAGATATATAAATGGATATAGAGACGAACAGGGAACAAGATGTACTCATGGAACTATCGCTACAAGTTACGAGAACAGAGAACAAGATGTACTCATGGGACTATCGCTACAAGTTACGAGAACAGAGAACAAGATGTACTCATGGAACTATCGCTACAAGTTACGAGAACAGAGAACAAGATGTACTCATGGGACTATCGCTACAAGTTACGAGAACAGAGAAGTTGCATTACACTAATAGACATGCGAGATTGAACAATTAATAAACATTTTAATTACAAAAACAAGTTAACAATTTTTTAAAAGGAATAATCAAATACAATCTATCCAAGTTTCTCATAATAAGCAATAGCATGAATAATCTGATCAAATTCAAGCTGTTCACAATCAAGACTTAACTTAGTTTCAGTGCGATGACACAAGATAGCGCTCAATTGGACACGCACAATAACCACAGAATCAGGCACCAAAAGTACACATAAGAGATTTCAGAATAAAGATATATTGAAATTGGAAAAACCATGCTGTGTCGTTATCTTATCTATTCAAGACATCTTATTTCCGTGTACAACCCATGGCAGGGAGGGACCCAGTCTAAACACTCACCCGAAAACGAAAGAATAGAATTTCCAGACTAGTATTCTTACTCTGGAAACCACGCCCATCCCTACCTAGACTCACTCAAATTCAAAATCCATCTAGCTAATTAATATTTATGACTTTCTTGCACCTTCCAACCCACATACAGGTTCACTGCTTGATAGAGAAATCACATACATATGCGAATGATTATATGAGAAAGTACACAGTAAAATTAGTAAATAATCTGAGGTTTATATAAACTGATTAATAACATTTATTTTTCTACGACCAAATTGCATGTACAAATCAAACACAAATTATTAATTTTGAATTATTTTTATTTTTTTCTGTTCCATGAAAGGCATGAGAATCGTTTATAAATAGCGATTGAAACTAATTCTCAGAATCCATCAGCTGTCATGAAAGGAACATAAAAACAAGAGGTAATTATTCGAAAAGAGATAAATTGAATTGTCATCTCATAGAAGTAGCTTTAGTAAGATGCAGTTATTAATTTGTACTTGCATCACTGGGAATCGATCTTTCTTTGAGAATTTACTCAGTACAGATTAATGTCAAATTTGCAATTTAATAGAAGAATTAAACTTATACTCAACATAAATCCGTCTAAGTGACAAATCTAAGGGACATAATTATATACATAAGGGGCATAGTCGTGTGTCGTAGAAAACAGCAGGCACCAGTGATCTTAAAATCAAAACAAAATGAAAGAAAGGAAAATACAAATAAACGAAGGAAATGATACAGCCTAAAACTAAATCAGTTTAAAATAATTCATAAATTCAGCTGATGCAACTTGTCCTCGCATCATTATCGAAAATGTGTTTGCAATTAAAAGGTGTTCATATCATAAAAATGAATTTTAATACATGAAGTTTTGAAACAGTTTGCTTTCTCCACAAACGCGTCGTATGTGACCAATTCAATGACAATGCATTACATATTAGTGATCTCTATTATTCTATCTTACAAGATCTGTTAATATGAAAAGTGTAACTTAAATGGAAATATAAATAGGTCATGTATCTGTGTTTCTTATGCACTGTCTTTCAAATGATAAAGTTTACTGTTATGTTATAATATGCTAATACTAATTTTTTGCATGATTTGTTTTAGAATTTATATTCTTAAAAAACGTTTCTTAAATTGAAGTTCGGTCAGAATAGTATTATTTATAAATCATGCAATTAGCCTACTGTATAAAAGTTCTTAAATAAGTTCGGTTATAAAAACATATTGTAGGATAAGCTTTTCTAATTATAAATATATCACGTCCAGTTAAGCACTCATCATGAATTTTGTTGTTCTAGAATTTGAGTATTCGAAAATGGTTTTAAATTAGTCTCTTAAAGCCACCAAGTTAAACATACGTTGTTAAAACACTATATTAAAATACCTTATTATTCTCCTGTATTCATCGAGATTATTCATCACTGTATGACGAAACTGTTTATTACTATATTAGAATCTGAAATTACTTTAATTTATGTTTATTACAATATTAGAATCTGAAATTATTTAATTTATGTTTATTACAATATTAGAATCTGAAATTATTTTAATTTATGTTACTATTTAGTACATTGTGTCACCAATGTCGAAATAGCGTGTTTGGGATACATTACCTAATAAAATTATCTATCTATCTATCTATCTATCTATATCTATCTATCTATCTGTCTATCTATCTGTCCGTCCGTCCACCCTCCCGCCCGCCCGGCACTCCGTCAATCGATCCATCCACCCGTCAGTCCGTCTGTCTGCCTGCCTGTCTGTCTGTCTGTCTATCTATCTATCTATCTATCTATCTATCTATCTATCTATCTATTGAGTGAGTGATTACAAGAATTTTAAATGCGAAAAGGTTCGTCTGCACATATTCGATACCCTAAAAGTCGAATAATATTACAAATGCACATTTTCATGAAAAGATACGACGTGTGTGCTACAATCACAAATTTTAATAAATATTCACTAAAAGGGAATCTGAAACTTCTTCTATAATAATGTCTACTTCAGAACAGATCTTCAGCTGGTTGCCATGGTGACGGACACGTACGGGTTAGCGTCTGCTTCAGAACTTGTCCAAGTGGATAGGGCGTTAGATTTTCCTGTTCGCCGTCGAGACTTCCGCGAAAACGTCTATGGGTGAACAATAGTCTTTGAGGATGATGTTTCGGGCTTTGCTTCAACAGTAATATTTGAGACTGAAGCTTTGAGGCTTACGTCAATGCTAGTCCCTGAGGATGAAGAACTGGAGAATGAGGGTGTCGGTGGGGCAGTTTCAGGGTCAACACTAGACTCTGACGATGTAGTACTGGATTCTGAGGTACTAGTTTTCTCAGACTCTGGCAAACTTTCTTTAGACATCCTGCTGCGCTTCTTTTTCACCTTTTCCAGAATGCTGACGTGTTTCTTGGAAGCCGGACTGTCAGCGGACGCGCTTACATCTGGTTCTTCAGGTTCTTCTATTCTAGTGTTTTCAAACAAAGAAAGAGATCGTACTATTAACGAACAGTCTTGCAAGTGTAGTGATATGTCTGCATGCAATGATTTGAGTAGGTCACGCCAAAGAAAGAAAAAGCAATCAAAGCACAAGAAGTGTAGGGTCACTGGGCGAATATCATCAAATAGCGTATAAGGTACACAACAAATCCAACACTGATGGGTTTAAATACGAATGATTAAGTAATGATGCAAATTTAAAAGCCTGAACTTGCATTTATTTATAAAGTTTAAGTGGGCAACCATGCACACACGCAAGCGTTCACACACACACACACACACATACCAAATCCAACACTGACAGGTTTACACCCGAGTGATTAAGTGATGATGCAAATTAAAATGTCTGAACACGTACATTTATTTTTAAAGTTTAAGTAGACAGGCACACACACACACACACACATAATCCACACTGATAGATTTACATACGAGTTATTAATTAATAAATTAATAAATGATGCAAATTAAAAAGCCTGAACACATGCAGTTATTTTTCAAATTTAAGTGGACACAAGCGCACACATACACTGCGAGACCTAGATAGCACTTTATGTAATAGTGTTTTAATATATTCATGATAGTCTTAGACCAAAATCTAAGGAAAATAATGTTGGGAGTTTTCGACAACACCAGCATTAAATTAAAGGTCTTTGCTTCAAAGAAGGTAAGTATCACGTGTCGGTGGTCTCGTTTGGCTGCTCCGGTGTATCTCACTCTTTCGAGGAGTGGGCAGGTCATGACTTATGCCAGTAATACGTCGTCTTTTAGATTTTACAAAAGACACATGACAGTCACCATTGATGGTTGGATGGGGCCCGATTTATTCTGTCAAGCAAAGGAACGTTTTATTGGTTGTGCGTGCGAGTGTGTGAATATGATTGTAATGAATATTGGACAAACAGATGAATGAAACGAAACAATACAAATATGAACGCTTTCGCCCCTCTCAAAATCTGTGAATGACGAGTTTTTAGAAAGTGTGAATTAAGTTTTATTAACCTAATGGGGCGTTTCTTTTTCATACAGTGGTTGAATCTATCACAAATATTTCCAATGTCATACACTCTAGGGAAAGGGAGGGGGGATAAAAAGGATGAAATTAAAAAAGTGAAAATAAAATTAAATACAAAATTCTTATGTGGTAAATCGCACCGCTAACATGAAACAATTCATACACAAAATAGTCGTGGATTTACCACTGTATTCAAATTCGTATTACATATAATAATGATATAGATATCTGTCCCGGTAAGAATATCATTAAATATTCATATTCATAAATCTGCTACAATGTTCTATGTGCGCTTTTCGCCTTTTATAATTTACTCACTTATACTGTGAGAAAACGTGAGAGCTGTTAATTTGGTTAATGAGATCATGAACATAGTTATTTTGTTGCATGAGGGACAGCTTTTGGTTTAATGTTATATGAGTGTGATAGCCTCTGATTTGGTGTTCTGTGAATGTGGTAGCTTTTGATTGCTGTATCAAGACATATTGAAAACATACCTGAACACAGAGAGGAAGATATCCCAGTCTCATTAGTGTATCCTGTGTTGGCCAGTAAAGACCCAGTGATAATCGTGGAGTAAGTGACAGGCTGCATTTGTGTATTTCATCAAAACATTTTTAACATAAACTGTGAATATCCCGGCTTACGTCAAATAATATCTGACGTCACAAAATATAGGGGCTCTTTCATTCTACGTAATAATATGCTTCCTATTGCTGAATGACATTTCCAGACAAAACAGAAGAACTACAGTCTAACTACAATTGCCTCTTAACATGAAAAAGCTCTCATTAGCTCAAAACAACGCTCAATTCTTAAAGCTTTAATATAAACGTTGGTGCCATTCTTTAACTTGATTGCAAGATTCCGATCTCTCCGTAAACAAGCTCCTAGCTTTTAGTGTGGAGATTTTCAGATTTGTTGCGGTGGAACATTGATTAGCTATTACCTATTTTGACATCTAGAGTACGAAGTCCGAGATAGATAGATAGATAGATAGATAGATAGATAGATAGATAGATAGATAGATAGATAGATAGATAGATAGACAGACAGAGAGACAGATAGACAGATAGATAGATAGATAGATAGATAGATAGATAGATAGATAGATAGATAGATAGATAGATAGATAGATAGATAGATAGATAGATAGATAGATAGATAGATAGATAGATAGATAGATAGATAGATAGATAGATAGATAGATAGATAGATAGATAGATAGATAGATGGATAGTTGCCATCAGTAGCAATCAGTTATGTTCGTTTAGATAATTTCTCCAGATTTTTCAAGTCATAAACACATCTTTAAGTTTGACAGTAATCCTTTTTTTTTTGTTGTAAAGTGTAGTCTGAACAGATATATTCCTATTGAACATTCTGTTTAATGTGCTAATTTGAGAATATTTATAGCCTATTGCAAAACTATTAGAAATTCTAACACAGTCACCACAACCACCATTGACTTCTGCTTGTTTTTGTTTTATATACTTAAACTAATTTTTAAATTGTTTTCGTTATAAATACTTTAAACGAATTCTAAATGGTCTTTGTTTTCAATACACTCAACGACTCTAAATTTTCATGATTTTCGTTTTGTGTGATTTGGTATTGAGTGCTTGATGTTGTGCATCTAATTATGAGTCTTTCTGTTTCTGCTTTCAATCCTGCCTCTTTCAACCATTTGTACGTTGATTGCTTTGTTGTTATTTCTTCGGCTTGTCGTACATATTGGCCATGCAGAGGTTTCTGGCTCCAGGTATGTGCTAGTTCTTGCTTCGTTGCTTTCTTCCATGTTTCTTCGTCTGTTTCTGGGGGTTGGAATAATCCACTCATCTTTACTGCTTCTATCAGTGGATCATCTTTGTTGTTATTCCAGATGTAGTCCACAAGGCCAATGACCTCTCCTTCAATGACATGTTTGATTTTATTGAGACCTCAGCCTCCCATTTTTCGAGATACATATAGCCTGTCTACGTCTGCTTTGGGGTGTAAGGCTTTATGTATTGTGAGTAGTTTTCTTGTTTTTCTGTCCAGTTCATTTATTTGATTTGCTGTCCAATCTATGATACCTCCAGTGTAGCTTACTCTAGGTATTGCGTACGCATTAAGGGCTTGTATTTTGTTCGCCCCATTTAGCTTGGACTTCAGGACTTGTCTAACCCGTTTTTCATATTCTCTCTTAACTTTGGACTTAACTTCTCTCTGCATATTTTATTGATGCTGTAGTATCCCAAGATACTTATATCCATATCAACATCGTTGATTTTTCCGATGTCGAATTGCAGGCTCTCTGTTGTTTTGAGCTTGCCTTTCTGGATGACAATTCTTCCACATTTCTCAAGGCCGAATTTATGTTAATGTCCTTACTGCAGATCTTGACAGTATTCATCAGGGATGTGATGTCACGTTCATTTTTACCGTACGGCTTGAGATCTTCCATGTAGAGTAAATGGCTGATGACCTGTCCTGCTTTCATTTTGTATCCTAAACCTGTTTTCTGGAACACTTGACTGAAAGGATTCAGGGCAATGCAGAACAGCAGTGGCAATAGGGAATCACCTTAGAAGATTCCACAATTTATTGTTATGTCTGCAATATTTGTGTTGTTGCATGTGAGGGCAGTTTTCCAGTTTTTCGTTGACTCCTGAATTAGGTTCCGTATTGATGGCGCTACTTTGTACAATTTTAATGTTTCAATTATCCATGAATGTTGGACTGAGTCATACGCCTGTTGATAGTCAATCCATGCCATTGCAAGATTTGTACTACGTTTCTTGCTGTAAGTAACTATTGCCTTATCAATTGCCAATTGGTCCTTCGTTCCTCTGCTGCCTGGTCTATCACCCTTTTGTTCATTGTTTAGAAGATTGTTTGTTTCAAAGTAAGTCATGATTTTTTCAGTTATAATTCCTGTTAGTAACTTCCAGGTGGTTGATAGGCATGTGCTTGGACGATAGTTGTTTGGCGTTGTGCCTTTCTGTAGATCTTTCATAATCAGACTTGTTTTTTCCCTTTACCATCCATGCTGGTAGAGTTCCTGGTTTGTTTAGTATGTCTTGCAGTTGTTCAGCAAGTCTGCCATGTAAGGGGGTAAGATGTTTCAGCCAGAATATTTGTACTTGATCTAGGCCTGGGGCTTTCCAGTTTGCCATCTTTCGTACCTTCTTTTTTAATGTCTTTCTCGCTGATTGTGACGGTGCATCATTTGTGTGTCTCTTTATGATCATCTTTCAGTTCCTGAATCCATCTGGCGGAGGTGTTATGCGTTGGGGTTCTGCTTTCAAGTGACGTATTTTGTCATTGAAGCATTATATGTCTTCAAACAAGCGTTCCTATGCTTCAGTGAAGTCGCATGGAATTTCCCCAGCAAGGTTGTCAACTGGAATTGACTGTTGTGAGGCTGTGGAATTTTCAATGTCTTCAATGTCAGTGTATCGGGTTGTAGTATTCGCTTGTTGCTGTTCTGTCTCTTGTATTTCTAGGGCTGTAAGAAGCCTATTTTGTAGTATCGCTCTCTTTTGGTCAAGGAGCCGCTGTTCACTGATCATATCATCTGGATGGTGTTTGAGCCAGTGTTCATACATTCGTTTTCTATATCCTCTTGTTCTTGGTTGGTTTTGATAGTAATAGACCATGATTTGTATGTTTTCCTCTCTGGTCCATTTTCTCCGAGCTTTTGCTTGCGTTTCAGTAGCCTATTTTTCATTAGAGCACCGCGAAACATCAGTGAGTGTCTAGCGCAGGCCTTGTTAACCAGGGCGAAATCTGATCCGGTATGGAATAAAAGTTTGTTTTCTCCATCATGAATGGGATGGGCAAGCATGCAGTTTGGAGGGAGCCGTTTTTCCCTCCCTCGATAGTCAGAGTTGGGATTTGAAGCTGTCACCCATCCATGTTTGTCGACACAGCTCATGCTGCTTAACTTTCTGGAAGAGTTTTTTTCTCCCCTAACCACTGACTATCGAGACACCTTATTATCATTGTTTTTTAACCATCCATAACTTGTAAACCTACTCTCTAGCTTAATTTTTGGAATTTGCTTATAAAGCAAACCAGTAGCATCCTGATAGATCGATGCCAATGTAATCATTAATTTGAAATAAGAAAACCAAGTAGTCAATATATAGCACAGTCTGAATTTGTACAATCGATAGAGTGCAAAATAAATGAGATTCCTAAAATTGAAAATGTATGTCTCTTTGAGGAAAGTAAATAATCTAACAGGCTTAGGAGACCCAGATAATACTTTAGAGGCATATATAATACTTCGGAGTCCTGGATAACACTTTACGTAACAAGGTTTCAACATGTTCATGCTACCTTAAAATCTCTCACGAATAAATTCATACACATTTGTTACAAATTTTCGACAAGACCCGCGTTGACTGTAGCATTTCTTATAATATGTTTTCATCACAGATACGATGTCACTAAAATACGCTTTAGCAAATGAAACACTTTCCTTACAGAAAAAGAAATGTGTCAATTAAATCGTCATATACAAATACTAGTTATTATCCACTCTCTTTCAATTCATATCGTTTATATGCTGGTTCTATATAATTCGACTGTGTGTACATATTACAGCTGAATTGCTTTCTCTGTGTGTGTGTGTGTGTGTGTGTGTGTGTGTGTGTGTGTGTGTGTGTGTGTGTGTGTGTGTGTGTATGTGTGCGTGCGTGTATTAGTGTGTATGGTGTCATGTAAATGCATTGACAAGAATATGGTTGATAGGTACAGAGGTGCCTTTAATGAAGATGAAATTTGAGTGTATATCGCAAGTATTTCCCCAATTCTACCCATATATCGAAATTCAGGAGTAAAGCTATCAGATTACTAGTGACTCTAAAGTGGTCAGATGAAACGCTTAGCAGAAATGAAAGAGTGGCTTTGCGAAATTTAGCAAATAATTAGTTATTCCAACACCTTTGCAAAGAGCCGAAAATGTTGTGCATTTTTTGTGGCATCTATCGACTAACGTGATGATGGAAGCCGTAATTGTTAACTCTATATAGCGAACCGTTTCTATGTGTAACTAAGTGCCTTGGACAACATTTTCTCGTGTTAACTATTTGTTGATCCAGTTGTGCCAACTCATCTAATGCTACCATATTATTAATTGAAGCAGTAGTGCCACGTGTCACTTAACTTGTCTAATTGTACCATGTTTACGATATATGGTGCTAGTATTTCACGGACCTTGTCTAATGTTACTATGTTAACTCTGGTACCAGTCCTGAAAAATATTTTAATTTTAAATATATGGTAACCCAGTTATACTATAATGTCAAGTGCCCTGATTAATGTTTTCATGTTAATTAACAATGGCGCCAATATGTCAAATGTCTTGATAATTTTTTCCATATTTTCTATTTTGGTGAACCAATATGTAACGGGCTAACGGTCAATATTAGCACTTTCATAAGTGATTGTTTATTATCAAGTGGGGTCCATATGCCATTGTCCTTGATCAGCATTTTAATTTATTAAATGGTCTGACTGTTCTGCAAACATTTCCACCAAAGGAATTATTATACTATTATCTCAGAGGAATTAGAAATCTCCTGATGTCCTCCAATTAAGCTCTCTCGTGCAATCCTGATTATCTCTGTATGCTTACATTTATGAACGATAAGTTACTCATGGCATCCTTTCTTTTTCCTAGTTTCAGGGGTCGAAATACCTTTCTTGTAAGAGTAAATATATAATTGAACCAATAGCTAACTCTTTTATCTCATTCGCATTTTCATCAACGATTGTACGCGTTCTCCCAACTCACATCGTCTTGTTTTAGCTTAGAGAACCCATTAAGCAGTATGATGTTACGGGTGGGGTCACATCGTCTTGTTTTAGTTAGAAGAATTCACTAGGCAGTATGTTTATATGGGTGGGGTTACATTTTCTAACGATTGTATTCTGCGCTTGGCAATTGCACGTGTCTCTACCAAATTTACCTATGTGCTTGTCTGTGTGTGAATTACTTGTCTCAGCTGGAGAACAATGTAGGTATAGCCTAACACGACCCCATTAGGTGCTGACTCCGCAATAGTAGCTTTAATCTTTCCAGAAACATAACTTAATTCTATGTGAACTGACACGATGGGTTGGCATACGGCATGTAACTTGTCAGATCACTATCTTTAACCAGATTACTGTTAATCAGTAGTGGACACGATCAACAAGTGACTAGAATCTCCTCTACATCTCGTCCACACTTTAGCCTTTATTTGTGTTTCTGTTTTTCCTTCAAATTCTGTTCATTCGCAACAATGGCAGGGAGGGACCCAGTCTAAACACTCACCCGAAAACGAAAGAATAGAATTTCCAAACTAGTATTCTTACTCTGGAAACCACGCCCATCCCTACCTAGACTCACTCAAATTCAAAATCCATCTAGCTAATTAATATTTATGACTTTCTTGCACCTTCCAACCCACATACAGGTTCACTGCTTGATAGAGAAATCACATACATATGCGAATGATTATATGAGAAAGTACACAAAAAGTAGTAAATAATCTGAGGTTTATATAAACAGATTAATAACATTTATTATTATTCTACGACCAAATTGCATGTACAAATCAAACACAAATTACTAATTTTGAATTATTTTTTATTTTTTTCTGTTCCATGAAAAGCATGGGAATCGGTTAAAAATAGCGATTGAAACTAATTCTCAGAATCCATCAGCTGTCATGAAAGGAACATAAAAACAAGAGGTAATTATTCGAAAAAAGATAAATTGAATTGTCATCTCTTAGAAGTAGCTTTAGTAAGATGCAGTTATTAATTTGTACTTGCATCACTGGTAATCGATCTTTCTTTGAGAATTTACTCAGTACAGATTAATGTCAAATTTGCAATTAAATAGAAGAATTAAACTTATACTCAGCATAAATCCGTCTAAGTAACAAATCTAAGGGACATAATTATATACATAAGGGGCATCGTCGTGTGTCGTAGAAAACAGTAGGCACCAGTGATCTTAAGGTCAAAACAAAATGAAAGAAAGGAAAACACAAATAAACGAAGGAAATGATACAGCCTAAAACTAAATCAGTTTAAAATAATTCATAAATTCAGCTGATGCAACTTGTCCTCGAATTATTATAAAAATGATCTCTATTATTCTATCTTACAAGATCTGTTAATATGAAAAGTGTAACTTAAATGGAAATATAAATAGGTCATGTATCTGTGTTTCTTATGTACTGTCTTTGAAATGATAAAGTTTACTGTTATGTTATAATATGCTAATACTAATTTTTTGCATGATTTTTTTAGAATTTATATTCTTAAAAAACGTTTCTTAAATTGAAGTTCGGTCAGAATAGTATTATTTATAAATCATGCAATTAGCCTACTGTATAAAAGTTCTTAAATAAGTTCGGTTATAAAAACATATTGTAGGATAAGCTTTTCTAATTATAAATATATCACGTCCAGTTAAGCACTCATCATGAATTTTGTTGTTCTAGAATTTGAGTATTCGAAAATGGTTTTAAATTAGTCTCTTAAAACCACCAAGTTAAACAGACGTTGTTAAAACACTATATTAAAATACCTTATTATTCTCCTGTTTTCATCGAGATTATTCATCATTGTATGACGAAACTGTTTATTACTATATTAGAATCTGAAATTATTTTAATTTATGTTTATTACAATATTAGAATCTGAAATTATTTAATTTATGTTTATTACAATATTAGAATCTGAAATTATTTAATTTATGTTTATTACAATATTAGAATCTGAAATTATTTAATTTATGTTTATTACAATATTAGAATGTGAAATTACTTTAATTTATGTTTATTACAAGATTAGAATGTGAAATTACTTTAATTTTGTTTATTACAATATTAGAATGTGAAATTACTTTAATTTATGTTTATTACAATATTAGAATCTGAAATTACTTTAATTTATGTTTATTACAATATTAGAATCTGTCGAAATAGCGTGTTTGGAATACATTACCTAATAAAATGATCTATCTATCTATCTATCTATCTATCTATCTATCTATCTATCTATCTATCTATCTATCTATCTGTCTGTATCTATCTATCTATTGTCCGTCCGTCCGTCCACCCGCCCGCCCGTCCTTCCGTCAATCCATTCATCCATCCATCCATCTACCCGTCCGTCCGGCTATCTGTCTGTCTCTCTCTCGCTCTCTCTCTCTCTCGCTCTCTCTCTATATATATCTATCTATTGAGTGAGTAATTACAAGAATTTTAAATGCGAAAAGTTTCGTCTGCACATATTAAATACTCTAAAAGCCGAATAATATTACAAATGCACATTTTCATGAAAAGATACGACGTGTGTGCTACAATCACAAATGTTAATAAACATTCACTAAAAAGGAATCCGAAACTTCTTCTATAATAATGTCTACTTCAGAACAATCCTCAGCTGGTTGCCATAGGGACGGACACGTACGGGTTAGCGTCTGCTTCAGAACATATTCAAGTTGAGAGGGCGTTAGATTTTCCTGTTCGCCGTCGAGACTTCCGTGAAAACGTCTATGGGTCAACATTAGAATTTGAGGATGAAGCTTCGGGCTCTGCATCAACACTAGTCTTTGAGGGTGAAGCAATGGGACCTGAGTCAATGCTAGTTTTTGAGGATGAAGCATTGGAGCCTGCGCCAACACTAGTCTTTGAGGGTGAAGCATTGTGGCCTACTTCAATTCTAGTCTTTGAGGGTGATGCATTGTGGCCTGCATCAATTCTAGTCTTTGAGGGTGAAAAATAAGTATCTGGGTCAACATTAGTCCCGAACGATGCAAAACTGGAGTCTGAGTTAATACTTTTCGCAGACCCTGACGAAGTGACTTTAGATATCCTGCGGCGCTTCTTTTTTGCCTTTTCCAGAATGCTGACGTGTTTCGTGGAAGCCAGACTGTCAGCAGACGCGCTTACAGCTGGTTCTTCAGGTTCCTCCATCCTAGGGTTTTCAAACAAAGAAAGAGAGCATACTATTAACGAACAGTCTTGCATGCAATGATTCGAGTAGGTCACACCAAGAAAAAGAAAAAGCAATCAATGCACAAGAAGTGAAGGGTCACTGGGTGAATATCGTCAAATAGCGTATAAGGTATACAACAAATCCAACACTGATGGGTTTAAATACGAGTGATTAAGTAATGATGCAAATTAAAAAGCCTGAACGTGCATTTATTTCTAAAGTTTAAGTGGGCAGCCATGCACACACGCAAGCATGCACATACACACATACCAAATCCAACACTGACAGGTTTACTTCCAAGTTGCTCACAAAGATGATTTCAAGAAAGATGATGCAAATCATGTGTATGGGCTAGACCTAGCAGCTTTTTGGCTGATGCAAACAATGGTATTCATTGCTGATTTCTCTGGTCTCCATGTAGGATGGCTGACCTCAGGATGTATGTCATTACCATGTAGTTTTGCTGACTGAACATGTCCTCGTGTCTATCGATGTGGCACCTTTTGGGTCCATAGGATTCCAAAATTACCAGCTCCTCCACCACGGCATAGAACTTTCAGAACAAAGCTCAGACAGAGAGACTGAATGACTTGTCTGTCATTAACTATATGCAAATAATGTTGCATACATAAGCTGTCATGGAGGTTGAACTTTTCACTTCACCACTATGTATTTGAACAGGTTGCCTCGATGTTCATAATACTGGCAGTCAACTGATGAAGAAATGGATGGAAAGAGATATTTCCAACTCTCCTTAATAAACACAACGTAATTTCCTTGATACGAAGTTTCACTACAAAATGAAGTTACTGTCTTCATGTAAAATTCCAGTTCTCATGAATTTTATAATCTCTCCTTCCTCCTTTTATCTTTTTTCCTGAAAGTTCCAGAAGGTTCTAAGAGATTTGCACCTTGTGATCTTCTCTTGCTGATGCATGTGATTATAATTGCATGTACTTCACTATCTCAGGCAAATTTTAATGTGCAATGGCTAATATGTTTTATTTGGCTCATCAACAAGTATACATATGTCAATGCACATTTATGAATATTCTACATCCATTCTCTATATACAATTCTCCTTAAATGTAATATATATATATGTGTGTGTGTGTGTGTGTGTGTGTGTGTGTGTGTGTGTGTGTGTGTGTGTGTGTGTGTGTGTGTGCGCGTGTGTGCATAACTATGTGAAAAATACTAACTAGTGTAGGAATCTCAGAGCACAGAAAACTAAAACTTAAAATTAAACCTTAGAATCTTAATTAAGAATTAAAACTTAAATTAAAAATAAACCTTAAACTTAAATCTACGTTTATTAATGAATTTGATGTGACTCATTGGGGAGGACTTGCAAGTCGAATGACATTGTTTTTCTTAGGAATTATTGAATTCAGATATAAATTCGAGCCAAACAACCATCTTGGTATTCTGTGTGTGGATTTGTAATAACATCTATGTAAGTCCTACGTGACATAGACTAGCCACTACCCCTTTCTTCGGAGAGAAGGGTACAGGTGACATCCCTGTAAATATATAATCAGGAAACTAATGGTAAGTTTCCAGTTTATCACTTTATAACTCCATTCTTTCTTACATTCCAGTCTCAACTTACAGTTTCCTGCAACAATATATGTTAGTCCGGTACATTCATCATATTAAATACAGCATATAGAATCAATGTCATGTTTAGCATACTATATATGAGCATTTTACTTCAAACATTTGTAGAAGTAATAGTCTACTCACATCATACATATCTACATAAAACACAATTATGACACATCAATAGCAAACATGATTGAAATATTTCTGAGTCCATTCTCATACAAAAAGTCAGTTAACTCAAAATTAAGCTAATGGCTACCTTTCAAGACCGGACTTCTTTGCTACATCAAATTCATGTGACCAAAGAATAGAATTTTCTACAGCGGGTAATCGGGATCTCAGCCCATTGACTGGTCTCGTTTTCGTAAACATAACCATTGAATAATAAAAACTACTCACCCTGTTGAACGAGTTTGCATTACATCAGCAATTTCTATCATATTCTCAACTCGAGTGTTTACTACAACTCCGATACTTACAAAAATACAGTCATAAAAAGTGCAAAGGCTGGGTCACTTTGACGATTTAACAATTTATATAGCAATTAAGTATAAAAATGGGGATATGCAAATTTACTCCACCATACATAGCTACGATAATCAGACATTAATATTCCCATAACGCCTGGCGTGCAAATGATGACTTAAAAGAATCTGAATGAAAACAGTGTTTATTCAGGGAAGTAATATTGGTCATCTATCATAAGCCAAAATTGTGAATATTTGCCCTTCTAGCACATATTTCCATCGTTTTCGATTATGATGTTTAAGGAACTATGCAATATTATATTAAAGTCACTGAATATTATATTTTAACAAATATCTGATCCTGATTTAGATTGATTTTATTTTCACATCGATATCACTATAACAAAATCTTTTCTTTTCCTTATAGTTTAAAGACGCTATCGCCTTGAGTTTATCATGTAAAATCAGTACTTGTTAAAAGTAAAACATTCTGATAAGTATTGTCCTCTCCAATTTTTCTTTAATAGTATCCATACTTCAAAATGTCCGGATTAGTTTATCCTCGAAAATAATAGTCTCTGTGAAATGATTTGAGAGAACGTAACACCCATTTCCGTTTCAAATATTAATACGGATAATAGTATGCAATTCCTGATGATGTTACAACTTTTTAATATTCGAGTGTTTCTAGTTAATCTAATAAGTGATGAAGAGATGATTACCACTTACAAATAGACTGATAAGTAAGACCTTATATGAATATTCATGCATATTTAAATACGTGACTAACGTAAGCGAGCCGTGCATCTTTACAAATGAAATCAATTCATGTGAAAGAAATTTATTTAATAAATAAATTCTAATTCATCATATCACACGTATGGAAATAGATGATTGTTATTTATTAGGAATGAAACAAAATGTTATAAATGCAGAGACTAGTCAATTATGCAGAGGAAAGAGTTTTGACAAGTCTGTATCAACAGTTAAATTATTGTAGAAAGTTAATTACTTAAGAGGTTGTAACACATATTGTAAAGATTGTCAGGTTTGGAAGCTAAGATAAACCAATTCAAGATTTATAGTCTAAGATGGACAAGTCCAAGTGTTGAGTCTAAGACAAGACGAACCAATCTGAAGAAGAGATATGTTCTGGGTGATGTGGGACTGTGAGTTAAATTTTAAGTCAAATTTCGAGGAAGGAGAGATGGATGAAGTGGGGTAGTCATTGAAACCATACCATGAATCCAAAGGTTCGTCGAAAATCTCAGTTAGTCATGTAATATCTCACAGGTTAAAATAGAGAAAATATAGATATTCTTAACAATAGAAACAAGTGGTGTGGCCAATGGACGATTTTCGAGTGCAATAAAGATTAAGACTTTTACGGTTTAACTATAAAAACATCCAGACTGAAACCATTGTAGAATCTTCATAACTTTTTTTTAATTTGACTAGATAAGATAAACTGGAATAATTGTTATAAACACTGATTTGTAAAATTGTAGTGATTGTATCAATGGTACAATATGAAAGAAGCTTTTAAACTTATATAAAGAGACTTCTTTACCATCATTTCAATTGTTATCATAGATCCATCTCGTCGTAATTCATAACTGTAATATGGCTGTATTATTATCGTTGTCGTTTTAAAGTTGGGGATTAAACATAGATGTGTGTGTGTGTGCGTGTGTGTGTGTGTGTGTGTGTGTGTGTGTGTGTGTGTGTGTGTGTGTTTCAATATGTATTAAGTGGGGGGTGTCAAGGATACGTGCCAACAAGATGACTCAATCACATTGTGAAAAGATTTAAGAAGAGGACAGTATACTGTTAGTATAGTCGTAATGAGTGAATTGCACAGGCTAATTACACCCTCTCAATACTATTTTCAACTCAAGACCTCGCCACAGTTAAGGAATGCGCACCCATATCTTTAAAGGACTACACTGACCTATGTACATTTGTAAACACTCCAAAATCCATGCAAGCAAAATATGTACCTTGCATGCTGAGTATTTTCGACGAAATAAGCAGGCAGAATCGAAGAGATGATTAGAATCGGTACAAGGATAACAGCACATGAACCAAGAGACAGCCACAGGCCGTTCTAAACGAAACAACAAAATGGTTTTAGGACGGGTCAGTATCCTATCATTTATAAGTAATATTATGATATATAATAAGACAAACGATAACAACAAAATTCCTAAATTTGAATTTCTATTTACACAAGTCGGCGTATTCGATCATGAACAAAGAACCATAATATATTTCTTCAAGTTAGATAGATAGATAGACAGATAGATAGACAGATGGATAGATAGATAGATATATTAGATAGATAGATAGATAGATAGATAGATAGATAGATAGATAGATAGATAGATAGATAGATAGATAGGTAGGTAGGTAGGTAGGTAGGTAGATAGATAGATAGATAGATGGATGGATGGATGGATGGATAGACATATAGACAAATAGATAGATAGATAGATAGGGAATCTAGCAATTTCGTTAATTAAAAATAACTTTCGGCTGGTTATTATTTGAATGTGCCCTGGCCCCTTTTCCTTGGAAACTGCCTTGCCTACTTACAGACTGCATGAAAATTAAATATAAATAAGTGCAGTAAAGTTTGCTGGGATATACAAAATAAACATGTACACTTTTAGGTTACACAAATGTAAACTTTAATTTTGTACTATAACAGTTTACATGAATACTAAAGATAAATATCACAGGAATAGGTTACATAAATATAAAAGAAAAAACATTATAGTAATATGCTTATAGAAGATGAACGTACATGCGTTTTCTTAAATCACAAACCTCCGCTACCACTACCGCACCTACATCCACTTCAATACACAAACCCCACAACTATCCCAAACATTCACAATTCTTTCTCAATCTCTGAAAGTTTACTATAAAAAATATGTCTTAGATTATAAAGGAATAGAATTTGTAATTAACTGATTAATGAAGGCAATAATAAGACAGCTTTCCATACCAAGGGATCGACCACTCCTCGACACAACGCTTCACGCAAAATGGCGCGGGTGATGGAGACCACGGGGGTACATTTTCCAACCTCTCTCTCCAGCTGTGAAGAGTGCAAAGGACAACAGAATGTTAAATGTTATATAGAGAACTGCCAATCTCACTTATAGTGACAATTCAATATACTTTTTCTTTACATTTCTCACTGTTTCTTTATTTCACTCTCCATTTCTTTGTGTTGTTAGTCTTTTTCTCCACATATTTCCCTTTCTTTCTTTCAAGCATTCTATTTTTCTCTTAACATCAGTTCTCCAGTTAGTCTTTACTTTCTTCACTGTTATCACTCGCTCGCTTCCCCCCCCCCCCTTCTCGTTTAATTTATATTGCCATCTCTCCCCCCCACTCCCGTCCTTTTCATTTTTAATGATTATCTCTCATTCTCAATATATCTCGCTTACTCTCTCTCTCCCCCCCCCTCTCTCTCTTCTGTTCTCTTTCTCATTTATCTATTGCTCCCTTTCATAATCTTGCTTCATAATCTCCTGTCTCTTTTCTTTCCTCTATTTTCCTCACTCATTCACTGGATTGATCGATATCGATGGGAACAAAGTTAATATTGATTTAGACACACCTTTGTAATGACGTCATTTATGTAGGAGTCGACGAATCCAAGAACAGTATCCACTACTTCTTTTGTAGCCTATTATAAACACATGACATATTGTGTGTTGGATATAATTCATGAACAGTATCCACTGGTTATTGTGATATGACAGTTGTATTTCATAATAATACATCGAATATTTCCTTAATAGCATGGTTTTTGAACCGACATCTGACATAACAAAGTATCCGCTTATTGAATATAATGTTTTATTTTAACATGTGTTATGTGAATAATATATATATATTCTGAACAGCTTCGTATTGGTATGTGTTATTGAATGTGTGGGTCGGAATAAATTTGCCTATACCTATTTCTACACTTAATTGTTACATAAGTTGTTACATTGTCGAAGTGACCCGACCTTGGGTAAACTCAGGTAAAGAATGTGCTACACTTGCTGATTTAATCTAAACCGATTTTAGTTCAATGAATAGAATTTAAGATCCGATGATTAAGATTTACAAGAACGAGACCAACCAATGGGCTGAGATCAAAAGTTTACCTGTTTGTAAAGAATTATATTTTGTAATCACTTTGTATTTGGTATGGCAAGAAGTCCGGTCATGAAAGGCGGTTGTTAGTTTAATAGTGAACGACTAAGTGAGAGATAATGGCCTTAAAAATATTTCGTGCATTTTGTTATTTATTTTATACTTGTGTTTTACGTAGAGATGTGCTGTATGAGTAGAATATTATTTCTATAAATTGAGAACTAAGATTTTATAAAATGATAATTTTAATACATTATTTCATGTGAAATTATATAAAATTATGCTAACTATTCTCCTCAAACATTGTATAGCCTCAGTTTCTAATGTGATCAAAGTTCTTGAATTATTGTTTTCTCTGAAACTTTTAACTCTATGTATATAAGGGCATTTGTGTATTTTAGAGAGGGCTGAGACGTGAATATATTTATTTATTTTCTTATTCTCTGAGACTGTTTATCCAAGTGTATCTATGGACGTGTGTATTTTAGAGTGGGGTAAGACGTGAATATATTTATTTATTTTCTTATTCTCTGAGACTGTTTATCCATGTGTATCTATGGATAAACAGTCTCAGTAAAAAAAGAAATTAAATAAATGGGTACGTGTGTATTTTCGAGTGGAGTATGATGTATTTATTTAGTTCTGTATTCGTTCACACGTGTTTATGTGTGTGTGTTTGTGTGTGTGAGTGTGTGTGTGTGTGTGTGTGTGTGTTTGTTTGTTTAAATATGTTTAGCAGTAATAACATTATTATAAACATGCATTCAATTGCAATGAGTGCCTTATGCAGTCATAACGTTGAAAATTCAGTCAGAGATTCCAAAGATTAAACAAGAAAATAAATGCTCTGGTAAAGGACAACTGAATCGAAAAGCTTTCAAAGTATTAGAGACGTATTATTGAAGAAGGAGCTAAGATGAATAAAAAGTACAAAGATCCTGTAGTCTGAGAAATTCTACTAGCTCTATTTTTTATTTTTTATTTAATTATAAGATAGATAGATAGATAGATAGATAGATAGATAGATAGATAGATAGATAGATAGATAGATAGATAGATAGATAGATAGATAGATAGATAGATAGATAGATAGATAGATGAGGCCGACAACCACATCAGACGAGCAATATACCTCAACCCATTGCCTACTTTATACTTTCCAAAGACAAATTCCGCAGTTAATATGAATATATCGGAATAATCTTGGCAAACAGTTTACTTTTAGATGTTGTTATGCTTATTTCGACACAGGATAAATGTATTCGTAAAACTACCAATACAGAAAAAAATCTTCCAGCAGAGCTGCAAAACAATGGACTTACCTTTTGCAGTACGCTCTCAACAAAAGCTTTGTCTCTAAGCTTTGCGGAAGCGTCATTAATGAGGGGAGGAAGACCACTGGCCTCTGCCTGCATTTATCGTTAGAGAGAAATTTATTTTAAATGTCGTAATTTAGAGAGAAATTTATTTTAAATGTCGAAATTTTAACTATTACATGAAAAAAAATTAGACAACAGAAATATAGAAATTCATAGAAAAAAATGGTTAAAACACAATTTTTTTTTTTATAAAATAGAACCAATAGGAATTTTTAAAATTGTAAAATAAGTATATTTAATCTTTGTAAAATCAAGAAAAATTGAATTGAAAGGAATAAAATAGGGAGACGTCTTATATAACTAAATTAATTAATAATACACAATACAGTAAATTAAATACAAAAATTTGTGGCTGAGTAAATATGCCTATCCCTTTGCCTATCTAGACTTAATTGTTAAATTTTTTTTAAGTTGTCGAAGCGACTGGACTTTGGGCACTAGTTATAATGGTAATGCTGTAAAAATGTCAAACTTGTGGTAAACAAATCGAGTTGAGAATATGCTAGGAAATTGCTGATGCAAACCAAAAAAATAGTTCCAACTGGATGAGTAGTTTTTATTGTTCAATGGTAAGATTTATGAGAACCATACCAACCAATGGACTGAGATCAAAAGTTTACCTGCTGTAGAGAATTGTCTAATTGAATTTCGTGTGGTAAGAAGTCTGGTCATGAAAGGCGGCCGTTAGCTTTAATAGTGAATTAATTGACGGATTGAGGGAGAATGGACTTAGAAATATTCCGTGCATTTTTGCTATTGATGTGTTATACTTGCGTGTTACATAGAGAAGCATTATATGAGTAGACTATTGTTGCATTTTTAAATTCTGAACTATGATGTTTATATATAATATGCTAAACATGTGGCATTGATTCTAGTTACCCCAAAAACTGGTATGTTGTTGCCTGAAACTGTAAGTTGAGACTTTACTTGTAAGGAATAATGGAGTTAAGAAAAAAGGAATAAATTGAAACTTAGTGTTGGTTCCCTGATTATATTTTACAAGGAAAAAGCACCCTTTCCTTTTTTATCTGAATCTCCTGGTTTACTTATTATAAACCATTATGACAGTGGTAGACAATGAAGAAGTATCTAATGCAGTGTGTATGATGGTAAAGTATGCTGACTACATCGTGGAATTTCTGGACAAGGAAGTTACTGAAAATTGCTAAAATTGTTGTTCTGCTTGAGGGAGCTAATACAGTGAAGGAGTGCCCAGTTAGCCTTGAGAGAACAGCAGGAAAACAGCGTTCTACGACAAGAGAAGGAATCACGTGGAGTCAACAGTAATAATTACAAAATAATGCATGAAAGACTGTTGAAACAGAGCCTAAACAAGGTTTTGTACAAACTATTATCTCTAATATCTATTATCACTTGTCTCTAATCCATTTATGTTCTTTGATAAGTGATTTGTATTGACACTGTCATTTTTGTTTGAACAATTTAAATTGAAGAAAACAATTTAACAAAGTATTCTGTGTGAATGTGTCCTTAGTCGGAAGTGCGAACTTCCGGGAAGAGTAGAGATGGATGGGGTTTGGGGGGGGGGGCCTTTGAATGGGCGTAAAACAAACATCTGGGTACAGAGCGGAAATCAAAGCTGGTAGGCAGGGTCAAGTTATCTAATTTTAAGAAAGATGCGTGGGTGTTGTGATGGTATAAATACCTTTCTGTGCCAGTGACCATTACACATATGCCTACTAGATGAAGCTAGGAGATTGGCCGTTGTCCCCTATGGCTTGGGAGAAAGCTGAAAAGACCCTTGTTGAAGGTAAATAAATGACTGGTGAATGTGAGTAGATTTTGAATTATAGATTTGTATTGTATTGATGTAATATTGAAATGATAGTCAGAGATCGGTATGTTTAAATAGGATAAACATATCTAGTCTTGAAGAAAGGACTTAGGGCTGCTTAATTATATAATTTCAGGGACTCAGTGAGAAAGTAGACTTGATGTGCAAAAATACAAGTGCACTTTCGATGGAAGCTTGTGGTGGAGAGAACATTGACACGCGCAATCTGGGCGTGGCCAGAGCTTCAATGAACGAACGCTACAGTTATGTTACAAGGAGGAATAGTGGCCCTTGTCTTCCTAGGTCTTCCAATAGTCTTCCTTGGTTTTCCTAGATCTTCCTAGATCAAAGAAACAATAAAATGTAAACAGTTTACTAGATATCCGATCAATGAAGAGAGACTTAAGAAAAACATGTGTTGATAAATTTTATGCCTTATAATTACTTCTTTTCTTTAAATAAGGTTTTCTTGTTAATTGTTCACACTTCTTCCAGTCTTATTTAATGTTAAATGTAGCTGTTGACGTATTGTAAATTCGCTCACAATTGTAGTGTAGTGTCTCTAGTAATTTAGCGTCATTGTTGTATATTGTTATTATTCTGCTGTGGGCTGACGAGTCAAGTAAATAGATCAGATCGTCGCCCCATAAGAAGTCTTGTTGTTTGTATCGGCATTCGTAGAAGGGTTACTGTGCCAGCTGGAATAGATTTGAGCTAATCAGCATTAATACGAGTCACCCCAAGCAGCATACGACAGACACTAATTTACTGAATTGTGTTTTAGGATATAAGACTATAAGTATTATAATATTTGAACGTTGTTTTTGTGGAAATATTCATGTCAAGTAATCGTTTTCATTTTATTTGTGATATGTATATTTGTTTGTTGATTCAATAAATTTATTGCCCATCTTATACTTTTTGATAACCTTATGTTAGAGAAAAAATGGTGATGCGGGTGGGGCTCACTCAATATAGATTAAAAGAAGGATTTATCTTCTGTTTTAGTAAGATGTTTTCCACCTATAGAAATATTGTCTGACGGTAAATGTTTGTCTTTACTGTTGTGGAAGAGAGAAAAAGTTTACAGCGCCCGCATATCCGAGAGACGAGTAGTGTCTCCTGGAGAATTATTAATAATATAAATTAAGAATTTTATCACTTGTAAATAGGTATAGATGATTACTTAATAATAATAATCACAACCAATAACTATATGGCGTTGACGTCACAAAATGAAAGTAGAAAAATGAAAGGAAGGAAGCGAACAAGAAAGAATGAATAAAACCAAAAAGGAATGAATGCGAAATGAATAAATAAAGAGATAAACAAAGAATGGAACGAAATTTTAAAAGTAATAAAACAGTAAATGCAAAAGTCACATGAAAGAAAGAAATACACGATAAGAAAAGAAGGACAGGCATATAAGTAAAGAAAACGAATTAAAATAAGAAAGAATAAAAGAGAAAGGGAGGGAGAGGGAGGTTTTGAGGGAGAGAGGGGGAAGGAAGGAAGGAAGGAAATTTTCAAGATACATAATGTAAAGTGTTTGAGGCAATAGAAAGTTCAGTAGGCCCAAAAGTTTCACATTCATTTGCCTGACAATCATTTGCTTAAGTCCAACTTTCAATGCAGAAAAGTATTCCTGAGTTGCATATCTTATGAAGTTATAGATTCGAATTGATTTCGGAAGCAGTTAGTTTTGTGGTGAAATTAAAGTCATATGCCAGATAAAATTACATAATTAAATAAACGGTTTTATAAATCATCTGACTAAAATTAAATTGTAAGATGTCTGAATAAATTTCAGTTTTAAGATACGCCAAAGCAGTGCGTACCAACAAAGTATTTACCAAATCACCAATAGCAAAGCAAACTGATTGGATGGAATACCCAGGCTAATTATTTGACCAAATTACTACTTACGAAACACTTTACATTAAAATTTACTTTAAAATTATGTTAACATAATTATATCAACACGTGAAAGCATTATATGCATAAATACTAGTCGTCACCAGATCACCACCT
This sequence comes from Sinotaia quadrata, assembly GCA_028829895.1. Classification (NCBI taxonomy): domain Eukaryota; kingdom Metazoa; phylum Mollusca; class Gastropoda; order Architaenioglossa; family Viviparidae; genus Sinotaia; species Sinotaia quadrata. The sequence goes on from CM054180.1 coordinate 25,760,511, forward strand.
GCTACTTTCTCCCTGTGGCTAAAACAAGCTAATAAGTTTCACCACCTACTACTTTCTCCCTGTGGCTAAAACAAGCTAATAAGTTTCACCACCTACTACTTTCTCCCTGTGGCTAAAACAAGCTAATAAGTTTCACCACCTACTACTTTGTCCCTGTGGCAAAGACCAGCTATAAGGCATTAAATCACCATTGTCTGTTCTCTTCTTGATGTAAATAACAGTTATTATGATCACCATATAACTGCCGACTATACTCTCCCTTGCTATAAAGCCAATCTGATATTCATAGTATCATCAAATTATCACTGACTATGTTATTCTCCTTAAAATGGTGCTAATTAATAGGTCACTAAATGACCACAGAACACACGCCTTGCTATAAATACCAGTTATTGCATAACAAATTCCATACTGACTAATCGCTGACTAAACACTCATCTTTCTGTTAACTTCAGCTAAAATATGTCACAAAATAACCACATTTCCTCGTTTCTATGAGTACTATATATAGCCACATGACCACCTGTCACTATACTCATTTAGTCCATGAATACTGGCTAATAGATGTATGTCAAAAGCCACCTCTGACTCTAATCACCCTCCCGTGATATAAATATAAAAATGTATTGACACAAATACTTTCTTGCTGATCAACCAGACATAAATACAAAATGAATTGACACAAATACTTTCTTGCTGATCAACCAGACATAAATACAAAATGTATTGACACAAATACTTTCTTGCTGATCAACCAGGCACTAACATTGGAGGTAAAAGTGGGACTGGGACTTGTAGGATTGTCTTACAAAACAAATTCGACACATTTTCATGTACATTATTTACAGTTATTAAGTACAAACATTCACAAGTGTACCTCACAAAAAAATTCGTTTCACACCAAGAACATTTACCACTTCATTATCCATCAAACATCTTAAAGAAATATATCTATTACAATCAATAAATAACAATACATGGCTAATATTATAAAGTTCCCTAAATCAAATATCCCACTCTATTGTTCAAAAATATTACAATTATATAATTACTAAAGAGTTACACAAGTGTTTTTTTTAGTTTCATTAAAATCATGAAGTATTGTACATATGCGTAAAATTGATTGACACTTCAAATAAGTTCATTTAGTGTAAACATGTGTTATTGATACAGTAGTAAACAAGAAATAGGCAGACATGAAGTAGAAAAATTTCATAAACTGGTCCTGGATGTAGAAATTCAGCATTGTCACATTATAGTGGTCAACATGACGTCAAGGTGTTTTTTCAAGATGGCAGCAAATCGTGGTTCGAATCACCCAACTCCATATGGCAGAAAATGGTGGACAGAATGATGGTTGAGAAATGGTGAACCTTCGTATATACTAGAAGGCAAATAGTAAATGCTTTGAAATTGTAGACAGCAATAGGCTTTGGTAGACATTCGTTGTTGTACAAGACTCTATGACTACATCATATCTCAACACATTAAAGTTTGTAATAGTCTAGTTTCTGGTATTAATCATCTCTTAAATCTACTCTTATATGTAATAACAATATAGATATCTTAATATTCTCAACTATATAATTTAGAGAATTGCCTACAAGTCCATTTCTCAAAGTTATGGCAATCCAGATGACTAGAAAAATCACAGGTCCACTCAACATGACAAAATATAGTGATCCTGGTGACTAGCAAAATAATGGATGCAATCCGCTTGACAAAATATAGCGTACTGAGTCTAATGTTCTGTTGCTAGCATAAAAGAAAGAGTGAGCTTTAAATACATTTCACGATATTCTTGATATACTTACTCTTCTTCACTAAAGCTCGGTTAAGCGATTTTAGTAATCTTAACTAGCTATAAAAACCACGACTAGTTAAACAACTTTCTTGTTGTTGTTATTGTTTTCGTGACGTTTTGGTAAATCACAAATTACTATACACTAGTTTTGTTAACATCTACTAACTCTAACAAAATTAACCCTATTTTCCATGTTTGCTAGCTAACAATTTTCCAAATCCCCATTGTCAAACCAATCCTCTTTTCTATCACCATTAGCTAATAATTTTCCAAATCCACATTTACAGATCAGCCCTCTTGTCTATAACACTAGCCAATAATTTCCCCATTACCAATTAGGTTAAAATCCACAGCTCACTGAATATTTGTATACATACGTGTATAAGAGAAACTCGCGAGTCATTAAATAAAAGAGTTACATATTGAACAATTCATTAAGAGTCGTATTGCTATTTACCAAAAATAAGAAATAGTAAAATAATTACTTACATCAATTTTTAATGAGAGTCGTTTTAATTTGATTGTGAGTGATTCCATTACTATCTGAAATGTAATAAACAGTACCATTGATTCCATTAATTTCAAATATTAAAAGCAAATCATTTATTTTGTTATTCTTCAATGAAATAAGCAATATGTTTATTTCCATTAATATAAAATGTAAGAAACATCAATATTGAGTATATACAACCAATTGTGTGAAATATAACAGTCAGTATTATTGATTAATATCTTAAGAGGATTTAAATTCTAGATTTAAGCTATAAGTTATATGCACGCACGAACTCACTTAAGAATGTAGAACCAATTCACATTACTTAGAGAACACATGCACACAAATACGTATTCACGCATACAAACCAACAACTAATAGATCTGAATTTGATTTGAAATTTTTATTTATCCAAACGTCAGAAGATGTAGACATCGAAGACTAGTTGTAATGCAGATGAAGAGAGAACAGAAAATTATATTTTAAATTGCGAAACTTGAAATGAACAATGTCAATTCAGTAGTCTTTAAACCAACTTTACATGAGCATTTGCTTACGTATTAGGTAACAAAAGTCTGTAGCATTAAGCATACAACAATGAGACTGTAGCATATTCAACATTAATCTCTATTTGCTTCGGTTAGTGAAATAATGAAAGAGTTTTTTTCTATTTATAACTATTTAATTATTACATTTGCAAAATATTATTGTTCCCGCGTCTGTAGTGCTGTTTGCTTGTCTTGGTAATACGGGTGCATAACACACATAAAACGTGCGTTTGTTTACATTTGTACCCACACATGTATATGCGAATACACACACACACACACACACACACACACACACACACACACACACACACACACACATATATATATATATATATATATAAAATCCTAATGGACCTCTGGATAAGTGAATTTTACACGAAATCATATGCGTGCGAGAATCCCCAACCATTAAGGTACGTACCAACAATGTGAAAATCAAGACCTCATATGAAAAAATGCTACATTTAATATGGCAAGGAGAGAGCAATGGAGCACGACATTTTCAATAGCTGGCTGAATCTTTTCAAAGAAATACTGGGGGGAAAAAATGACCCAGCAGAAAAGGGAACGGAGAAGAATAGTATTTTTGATTAGTTAGGAAAATAGTTTTCTAAACTTCAATGGGCAAATTCCTGTCAATAATTTTAAATCAATCTCTTTGCATCTCACATATCCCGAGGAAAGCTGTTTAACCACACTCGATATTATCCTGATGAACGCTGTTTAACCACAATCAGAATTCTGGAAACTATTGGTGCATTAGTAATTACTAAAAGAATTATATTCGATCTGTCAGGGAGGTATCAGGTTATGAATTCAATAAATAGTTTCGATTAAATCTTTAGCCGTAAGTTAGATTTTCATAATGATTCTAAATTCGAAACTAAAAAATTAAATATATTTAGTGTATTTAGAAAGGAATAAGCATAGTGTAAAAAAAATATGCATTTCTACAAACATCTTTTTATAAGGAAGAACATGTTTAGGTGTAACTCCTAAAATTCACAAGGTACTGCTAATATATTTACTGAACTTATAAAGCAAAATATCACAAATATACTGGGTCTAACTCTAATGGAATGTCTATCTATCTATCTATCTATCTATCTATCTATCTATCTGTCTGTCTGTCTGTCTGTGTCTGTCTAACTGTCTGATTGTGTGTATATATGTATGTTTGTATGCCTATCTATCAATCTATCTATCTATATATCTATCTGTCTGTCTGTCTGTCCCTCTCTCTCTATCTCTCTGTCTCTCTATCTCTGCCCGTCTGTCTGTCTATCTATCTTTCTATCTATCTATCTATCTATCTATCTATCTATCTATCTATCTATCTATCTATCTATCTAATGTTTGACATTATAATAGATACGGCCTTTTGGCTAAGTAGTGCACTATCACAGAGAGCAAATGAACAAATGTAATGAATTGTATATGCTTACCAGTTTGTCCTGCATCGGCTTCAGTAAATCAGCATTCGACTGTAAAAATCAAGAAGTGAAATGCATACAAATGAAGTTAACGGTACAATCTGGAAACCTACAGTAGGTAATTTAATTGCCAAAATGTGTCAGAAAACTTGATAATTTTAATTTAGTAACATGTTAATTGTATTATATCATAAAACTTAAAACATGAACTGCTTACTGTATTCAACCACAATTCACATTCCTCGTATTGCAGACAATAAACGAAGTGACATTAATTACTGTCTGCGTCAAGCTTCATTCTAACACACTGCATGACGTCATCGACTTAAACTTATTTATTTCATGTCCGGAATTCGCGCAGAGTGAAATTGTTCTGAATTATAATTTATGTCAAAGCAATCTGCTATATGTGTATATTCAAGCATCTTTTTATTTGAAAGATACATTTTTCATTTAGATGTAGTCATTTAACAAGTATTATTTGTTTTTTTAAATTATTATCGGTAGAATAATCATTAACCATCCTAACATACTATACCTATCTTCTAATTATTACCGATAGAATAGTTATTATCCATTGTAACATACAGTGCTTGTCTTCAAATGATTAATGATAAAATAGTCATTAGCTATCGTAACGTACAGTGTTACTGTTACTTAATTTCACTTATTAGTAATAAAATGATGAACATCAACAATAGTTACAATTGCTGTGCATGACCTTTTTTAAGTGCGCTTTGGATAATCTTGTCAATGTATTGTTCTTGCATTTCTGACATAATGTTAGACATTCAACAGTGTTGTTTCAAACTAGACAAGTGACGTATTTTAATATTGCAACAAAATTTCATTCAAATCTCTTCGTAATATTAGTGAACACGTGACGTTCATCTAAATATATGTTTAATTTCAGGGCTGGTTCTACGCATGTCTGAGAGTATGCCTTAGTATTGGAATGAGTTGATGTCAAAAGAAGCTAATGCTATATTGGGCTAATAGAAATGACCATCAGCAGGCATCTAGCAAACCAGAGGACTCTGGTTCTGGATTCTAAGAGAAATGGAAGAGAACAGTACAAACTCTTTCCATTGGAACCACATACAACTATTTTAACCATCACAAGAGTTAAAACAACGATCGTCAGATTTTCTTACAAACATCCATGGTTTGCATATTCAATTAAAGGGAGAATGGTAGGCATTATTGGGTCTCTGTAGCAGGCATTGTGTTCATTGCATGCAATAATAAATAATCTATCAAAAGAAATGATTAGTGTTATTGTAGCTTGCTGGTCATAAACATTGTGTTTATTGTATTTAATATGCACGTTGTCACACAATTGTACTTACGTCACGAGCCATCTTGATTGCTTGAGTGACTGACGTGACAGGTGACATTGTCACTGCCTCTCATAAATATTATCTATAAGGTGACCTTCTCTGATTGCTAATGATTGCTAACTGCAGTTTGCAATTTGGATGGCATATAAATCACTAGACATAGCCATCCATTCCCATAACTGAACTAGATCAGTTTGCAGACAGAGGGTCATATGTATTTATATTTGGCACTTCTCGCTAAAATTATTAAGTGTACTCTTGCTTGAAGAAAATGTATGAAAGATGACAGCTAGCTAGTTAAACAGATAGACGGACAGAGAGACACAGACAGACAGACACACAAATAGATAGATAGATAGATAGACAGACAGACTGATAGATGGATAGATAGACTGACAGATAGATAGATAGATAGATAGATAGATAGATAGATAGATAGATAGATAGATAGATAGATAGATAGATAGATAGATAGATAGATAGATAGATAGATAGATAGATAGATAGATAGACAGACAGATAGATGAGTAGCGCATAAATACAAGCAAAATCTTACACATTTACAATCATACATACAAATATACAGCGTCGAGAGATAGTCAATAATCAAGTGCTCCAAATGTTAAAATCAAATAGAACATCTTACCTGCCCTCCGAGAGAGGAGTTAATGGAGGAAATCTGGAAAATGTATCCAAAAGAAACAGAAATAAATATAAGAGAAGGGAAAATGTGATGTCAATAAAAGGAGTGAAAAAACATGACACCAATATATAAATATATATAAAGTGTGTGTGTGAATAGTGATAGTGTGACGCAAAATTTTAAAAAAATCCGTTGTAAAAGAATACGTTATAGTGCCTCTTACTGTCATCAGTATAGAAATGCCCACAAATAGCAGTCTAATAGGTCTGTATAGAAATGCCCACAAATAGCAGTCTAATAGGTCTGTATAGAAATGCCCCACAAATAGCAGTCTAATAGGTCTGTATAGAAATGCCCACAATAGCAGTCTAATAGATCTCTATAGAAATGCCCACAAATAAAAGGTCTAATAGGTCAATCTAAAAGCCTCTTGATTCCAAAGTAACCCTTTCCCTGGGACAGTTTGGAAGATTAACCCGGGCCTGGAGATAATCTAGTAGGATGTTCCGTATCCCCACTGTATATGTACCCGTCAAACTGTATCCAAGGTTTCCCATCTTGATTTGTCATCCACCCAACACCGCTTTTCAATTCTATATGCGTGTGTTTATGAGTACAGAGAGAGAGAGAGAGAGAGAGAGAGAGAGAGAGCTGTGTGTGTATATATATCCTGAAAAAAATACTTTATCTCTTATTTAAAATATAACTGCTTAATTTATCAAGTTATAGATATAGTTTCATCACAGAAATGAGAGTGGAGTTTTAGAGAGATAATTATAGTTATGTATGTAACCTTTTCATTGATGGCAGTGTCATGCGTTCTGCAACAAGTCACTTTCTTTCTTATTAGATGATGGTCCAACATACCCTTTCTAGGCACATGACATAAGTCACTTTCTTATTAGATGATGGTCCAACATACCCTTTCTAGGCACATGACATAACAAGTCACTTTCTTATTAGATGATGGTCCAACATACCCTTTCTAGGCACATGACATAACAAGTCACTTTCTTATTAGATGATGGTCCAACATACCCTTTCTACGCACATGACACAACTGTTCCAGAAATGGGCTCACAAAGCACACCATAGAGAATCATTGAGAAGTGTGTATGCACTATCAAAGCACATCACCGGGAGTGTTCCAGAATCTTCGTGTGCACTACCCAAGCATCTACGAAGAATGTTCCAGAAACTTTGTGAATTCCTGAGACCAAACTCAAGCCTCAAGTCCCATAGTACTGGCTTTTGAACAGAATTCACATGAATCAACTTACAGCAACACGTTTACTGATAAGTTCAACGACAATGTTGGATACACACAACAACGTGATCTGGTAGAGTACAGTGGTCACTGCAGTCTGAAGCAGATACATGGTTAAAAACATCAAAAGGCATGCTCCCCTCCAAAAGTCAAATCAAGGGCAGCACTAAGTTTCAGGCATGTTTCGCCTCTAAAATCTATCATCTCTTATACGCACTTTCATCTTGGATCAAAATTCACAAGTATAATGTACAACGTAATCAAATTAGTGAACTTAGAAACAATGGCTCAATTACATAAGAATTCTCCAACTGGCATACACATACGAAATATTTGTAAGTCCATTCTTTTTTTTATCAGGACGTTAATAGAATTTTCTACCGCAGGTAAACTTTTCGATCTTAGTCCAATTGCTGGCCTCGATCTCGTAAATCGTATCCATTGGATAATAAAACTACTCATCTAGTTGAACTAGGTTGCATTACATCAGCAATTCTAGCATATTCTCAACTTGGGTTGCTTACTTTCCAACTCTGACACTTACAATATATCATAATAAGAGGTGTCCAAGGCTGGTTTACTCTGAAATGTTAATATTTTATTACGGCTATTATGTTTTAATATAGGGGTAGGTAAATTTACTCCACTACAGTTTGCATTGACGAGCTTGTGTCATTTATGTATGGAATGTTCTATTGATGAAGGAATTTTGTTTTATATATTTTCCTAGTTTAAATGTGTTTATTTATGTTTTGTGGGGCGCCATACTCTCAGATACATTAGCAATTTCACTAATATTGAATACAAAATACAATTGGGTGTTCGTTTCAGGACTGTGGAGTCAGAGTCGGTAAAATGTTCTGGATCCGACCCCAATTTTATGAGACAAGGCTAAGGCAGATCCACGTCTGAATCCATGCAGGGGATAACTCTTTTTAAAAAATGAAATCAATGTCATACATTTTAGACAATTTAAGTTAAAGGTATTTTGTGAAGTTATTGAAATAGTGAGCTAAAAACACAAAATAATCTTCTGCTGTATAAATTAGAAATTCATTTGAAAGATATACAAGAGAAAGACGAGGCGATAGTTGAGTCGCTACAATCACTTTTCACTTTCACTAATAGTAGCCAAGAAGATGAAGATTTTGAAAAATATCTAGACGAAAGATTAGTCAAATTGGCGATGTTTAAATCTGGAATATTTCTACGACAAAGAGCTCCCGTCATTTCTAACTAAATTCAAAATAAATGTTTACTGAGCACTGAAAGAGGTTGAGAAATTTAACCGAACTTCTCAATTGAACACTTTAAATACTATATCCTGCAACCCCGAGAGCATTCAAGATCCCGCTTTGACTGTCACAGTAGTCAATTATTGTTCTGCCTTTAGAAATCAAATCCTATCTCAGAGCAGCAATGAAGCAGGGCCTATTAGAAGGAATCCTTTTAAAGTATATAATTCTATGCATATAATATTAGTAATAAACTACAAGTATATAATTCTATGCATATAATATTAGTAATAAACTACAAGTATATAATTCTATGCATATAATATTAGTAATAAAATACAAGTATATAATTCTATGCATATAATATTAGTAATAAACTACAAGTATATAATTATATGCATATAATATTAGTAATAAACTACAAGTATATAATTCTATGCATATAATATTAGTAATAAACTACAAGTATATAATTCTATGCATATAATATTAGTAATAAACTACAAGTATATAATTCTATGCATATAATATTAGTAATAAACTACAAGTATATAATTCTATGCATATAATATTAGTAATAAACTACAAGTATATAATTCTATGCATATAATATTAGTAATAAACTACAAGTATATAATTCTATGCATATAATATTAGTAATAAACTACAAGTATATAATTCTATGCATATAATATTAGTAATAAACTACAAGTATATAATTATATGCATATAATATTAGTAATAAACTACAAGTATATAATTCTATGCATATAATATTAGTAATAAACTACAAGTATATTATTCTATGCATATAATATTAGTAATAAACTACAAGTATATAATTCTATGCATATAATATTAGTAATAAACTACAAGTATATAATTCTATGCATATAATATTAGTAATAAACTACAACCAAGTCGGAGTCGGGAGAGGAGAGTCGGAATGTTTTGGGCTGCCTCCACAATCCTGGTTTCTTTGTCCTTGAGTCTGTTTCTCTAGTCTGTGTAAGGGTTTCTTCTGAATTCATATTTGTTGTCTAAAGTAGGCTTTGTGTTAATGTGTTTTAATGGAGCCAGTGGACTTTGTATCAGAGTACAATACTAATAATTTAGTCTTTTAGAACAGTAGACCCTGATTCCTCTCTTGGTCTTCAAATCACTTCAGTGAACCAAAGATAGATTCCTTGTTTTCTTAGGATATGGGATCTACACTGACTGTTCAAGTATCAAAGTGGAGTCTTTCGATTTGGCAAGGGAGGTAACTCCGCTGTGTGACACACCAGTCGACGAAAATAATATTTAATAGAAATAAGTGGAATGGTTGTTTACAAATATTGCCCAGTAACGGTAACAAGTGGAATGGCTGCTTACAGTGGATGGAATTGATTAAATGCAGAAAAACGTCTAGGGAAAGTTCATAACTTAAAGTAGATTTGCGATGAGTCTGTTATTTAAAAACTTATTAGTCAAATAGAGACCTTATCATTAATAACTGTAGAATGGAATTAACATTGTACATATAAACTTTTAAATAACTTGTTGTTTAGCAATCGACGAGGACAGAATGTGTAACGGAGACAGATAGAATAACTTTACGCAGTGTTTGGAATTTATTGACTGGAAAAAAACCTCTAGAAAAAGTCTAGGAAATGCTCATAACTTAAAGCAGATTTGCGATAAGCATTTTATATTAATATTTAAATAACTGATTGTTTAGCAATCATTATACATGAAATATAGGTGACAAATTTTAATCTGACAAAGAAGTGTACAAGGATATTCTCTTGAAATAGATTAGAGTGTGAAATTGTCTGTGACGCAAGAGGGATGTATTAAATTTTAGAAAAGAAATATAGTAAACCTTTCAACTCGGGACGAGCAAAGGGCAGTAATCCTTAGTGCATACTCACAGAAGACAAGAGGTCATCTGTACTCGCTTCGGTTCCTCTCAGATCGTCTATTTCTTTCCGGACATTCAGTTCCCCAAGGACAGCTTTGGCCGTGTTAGAAAAGTTCATTTTGTTAGAGATTTTCAGATCCTAAATGGTGAGACAACAATTGAGTTTATGAAAACCACTGCAATCGCTGTGCGTCAAGGATTGCATTTTTATGATTTAATTAAAATAAAATATTCGGTCAGATTGTCAATCTGGTTCATCGTCTGTGTGGCATGTTACTTACTTACTTACTCACACACACACACACACACACACACACACACACACACACACACACACACACACACACACACACAAACACACACACACACACACACAATACACATTGACATTGTCCATTCTCACCAGTGGGTCGTTATTCTCTCTTTATCTATTATGACACAAAGTGTTCATTCTCTCAGTGCTTGCGTCACATAACCTCTTGCGCAACATAAACACAAGACTAAGTAAATCTGCATTTATACACAACAGCAACTTTAGCCTGCAACGAACCTCTTTGTAGTTCGATAACTCTTGTAAAGCAACATGGACCACGTCCTGCATTTTCAGAGCACAGTACATGGTCTCTCCTTTTTCACATTTCCTGCAACAGTCAGTGCTAGTTGTGAGAGACAGCAAGTCGAAGGAACCCTCGAATATTAAGTCAGTGATTAAGAGAATTGTAGAGACATTTATGACCTTGAACTGACTACTTTCACTGCGGCCTGGAAGTTTCTTATTTATGATTATGCCATAAGACAAAGGGGCCACGACATCGATGTCTTTTGACAGCTAAGTGCTACCCCTTTCTTCCACCCGTCGCTCCATTTTCAGCTGCCACTATAAAAATTGTCTGACACTGTGAGCTAGCGTTGTTGGCATTTGGTGCTTTCTTTGTCGTCTCATCCTAACAAACAGCTGGAGACAGAGTAACATGTTTTCAACTCAGCTATTATTGTGTAAAAATAAATAAGCTTACTTTCGCTAGAAGATAAATGACACTTCCTTATTATGATACTAGTTCATTCATTTCCATGGACTGGATTGCTAGTGTGAAGAGGTTTAATATAAAACAAAAAATAATGTATGGTGGAATTTATATAAGCATATTATTTATCTGTACCAGCACTTTTTAAACTTGCAGGTAATATGTGCAGTCTAAGTTGTTGTATATTTTTTTATTTGCTTTACTTTGCTTTAAGTAACCTAGACCCAAGACCCGTGACGTGATACTTGTAAAAGATCACGTCACGGTTTTATCGAGATGGTTAATCTGAACTCACTCCATGACATCAAAGAAGTTAAGCGAGACTTGGCGACCCACTACAGTAAACGTGTAGTTGGTCAAGTTAATATCAAACGTTGATGCAGCTGCATACTGAAACAAAGAAAGAAAATTATCCATATTTATCAAAATGTGTCTGAGAGAGTATTCGTGTGTGTATGTGTGTGTGTTTCTTCTTATATCTGTTATTCACTTTCACCAAATATTCAGATATACCAACCAATCTTATCGCCAGCTAGTCTGAAGACGACTACAAGCATACATGATATGTACACATTTAATAATAACGCAAATAATTACTGTAGTAATAGGACAAGTCAACAAGAACGTTTCTCGAAAATAAATAGGGTTATGTTGGAACCAGTATTAATTCGTTTTGGGCGGGTAGCTAATTTGGTTTGTTTGGATTTTGGTTGTTGTTTTCTGTTGAATTTTCTCTTTTAATAACTTTTTCTAATGCTGACTTTTTTCCAAGTAGCTCTATAGATATTGAAGATCTCATTATATTGTGTATTAAAGATTGCCAACAGTTTGTCTATGCACAGGTTCTGGCCCTGATTATCTTCTGGTCGCCTCGAAATACTCATTCTGTTTGAAACTAAGATGCTTCGCTATTTCAGAAATCTATACATTCTGAATTTCAAGTGTCTTTGGAGTCATTGATTTGCAAGTAGGGCTGTCAACGTTTTTCCTAAAATGCTGCCCGGGTACCCGTCCAAATTTTGACGGGTACTTAACCCGTCAAGTACGCATCGCACAGATTGCATTTTCACCTGGGTACCCGTTGTCGTGCTAATACCCGGGTAGTAAAATTGAGAACGGGAACCCGTGGTAATGTGGCCGTTATGTCTATACACGATTTAGCACACTCCCCTCTGGTCACACTCACCTCTGGTCACACTCCCCTCTGGTCACACTCACCTCTGGTCACACTCGCATCCCCCCATAAATGGCGGCCTACTAAATCGTGCCGGCCGTGGGTTGGCTTACGAGCTGAACAGCTTCTGTACCTAGATCTAATAATTAATTTACGACATAGATCACCAATCACCATAGCTCTCGCCTTTTCTTTTCCCTTGTGGTTGTTGTGCTCATTAACAAGTGTAGCATGCTATTGATGTTAATAAGACTTCAATAAACAAACTTACCAGTATTTTAACATCAATAAATTAAATAATAACATTGTAATATTTTTAGTATGGGGGGGGGGGGAAGACTTCGTCTGTGTGGAGTCACGCCAAGCGATTGGATAGTGACGAAATGCAATCTGTGTGATGAAATTCTATCGGCGAAGGGCGATTGAACTTGATGCCCTATTTTTTAAATATGTTATAGTTGTTGACATTTTATTTAGTTTTAGTTTTACTTTAGTTTATGTAATGATTGATAATATTAAATATAAAAGTTTGCATTGTACATATAAAGATCATAACTAATAGTAAGTTACTAGATGCATGCCTTGTTCACCATTTCAACGCATATAAGATTTCCAGAAATCTTGTCCAATAGGAGAACTTAATTCACAAGCAAGTTAATAAAAGAGATTAATCAACTATTGAGAGTAAAGCAGTATAAAACTACTCCACCCCATGTGTAATGGTTTAGTCAAAATCCTGAATACTACTCTTTCTAAATCATTAGGAAAACTGTGTGTGCAAATACCACATGAATGGGTTATATATTTGCCAGCATTTTCGTTTGCGCTGCATGAAGTACACAAAATGTAACCCTTTTTTTTTTTGTTGCCCTTTGAACTCTTATATTGTAGATCCATTAAGGGACTATGTCTATATTATGAGGGTATTGGATAGCAAGCAGGCTGTCAGAATCTGTGAAAAGCACTTATCAACACATGATCAAACTTGCAAATCATATTAATACATAATGATGTTGATTATTATTAATTAATTATTGTCCATAATTAATCACAAGTGATAATCTTAACTTATATTATTAATAATTCTCCAGAAGACACCACTCATCTCTCTCACTTGGTGGATATGCGGGCGCTGTAAACGTTTCTCTCTTCCACAGAATTAAAGACAAAAATTTACTATCACACAATATTTCCATAGGTGGAAAATCTTTCCAGCCATAAACTGAAAATTAATTCTAAAAGCGCTCATCAATTTCCTTACAGAAACAAACACAGTACACTGTCTTTAAAGCATTTATTTATTGACTTTTTTTTTTAAATGAACTATAGCAAGTAGAATTCTTCAGAATAAGCTGGGAAGAGGAAATCCTCACACGAACAAGCCAAGATATAGAATATCAAAAGATGAAAAGTCTATTGCACTTTCTGTGAGGTAAAGAAATTATCACATACACAAAAAAGCAATAAGAAGTATTTTACTTCTATAAGATTTCAGTTTGTATATTATTTAGATGTACTAATTTACATTTCAGATATATGTCACTTTCCCAATGCTAAATAGACACATCAACTTTCACTTACTAATGAAAATATAGACTGTAGATTCTTAAACAGTGTTACATTATATGTGTACTTGCAAATATATCTTGGGATGGTGGTTATGTATGTTTAAATATCTTGGGGTGGTGGTTATGTATGTTTATGTATCTTGGGGTGTGTGTGATGTATGTTTATGTATCTTGGGGTGTGTGTGATGTATGTTTATGTATCTGGGGGTGGGGGTGGTTATGTATGTTTATGTATCTTGGGGGGGTGGGATGGTTATGTATGCTTATGTATCTTGGGGTGGTGGTTATGTATGTTTATATATCTTCGGGCGGTGGTTATGTATGTTTATGTTCATAAGTGTTCGCTCTTTTAAAGCTAACCAACAAATATTGGTAGTTTTTTCTTTAAAGAAAACTTCATCGAAGTGAATTTTAAAGTAACATTAGAATATGAGAAGGTTTCGAAATGTAAGAGAGAAAGTGACTGAGGGTGGAAGTGGGAAGAGATAAATAATAATGAAAGACAAAGTAATTACAGAAAGTTAGAGAGGAATGCGACGAACATTTTAAAATGTGTATTAGGTATGTTTAAGTTTTAAAGAGTATAAACTTACCATCTCCATCTTCTTGTAATCCAGGAATGTTTGACATCCATAGCGCTCCACAAGCGACCCAAACATGAACAATATCGTAGACACCAGCATTACCGGGGCACCGATTATGACGATTAAGTTTGTTACACTTAAAAAAAATATTCAAAGATTTTATATTTGTAGACATTCATGCTAATGAATAAAGTAGGTGAATAGTTGTTGATATGCATGCTTATCAGTAAAGTAGGTTAATAGTTGTTGACATGCATGCTTATCAATAAAGTAGTTGAATAGTTGTTGACATGCATGCTTATCGGTAAAGTAGGTGAATAGTAGCTGATATTCCTGCTCATCAATAAAGCAGGTAAATAGTTGTTTTCTAACTGAGAGAACTGAGAAGAGGAAGGTTTGCAATTTCATTAAAAAAAAATCGTTGGAGCTGCATAACCCTATTAATTCTTTTTATGATAGCTAAATTTTAAGTCTCGTTCATCAAATCAGGCATATGTTTTATTTTTAAATTTAAATATTTTTTTCTGCCTCGCACTTCCATAAACACACTTTACAAGAACAATCGAGCAATACCCTAAAAATAAATATTAGTCTACAACATACAAGCCATTGCATTCATCTCCAAAAGACCAAAGGCGAAAGGCGAAGAGTAAAATATAAATTAAAAAGCTATTTAAATGATAGAACTTTATAGCTCTGTAAGGCTGGCCGATCGTGCGCTTTCATTTAAGCTATTGGTAGATGTCTCCAAAACAAAGGGGGAGGGGGGAAATCAATGGAAGGTGGAAACTGTTGCATAAACTCAACTTGCACTCGTTTACAGACTGAAGGACTATTTATCACTCGTTCTCATTTGCGTACAGTTTAGAATTCTTTCATTGAACATCCTGATTTTTAGAGATTAATAATTTCTGCACTTGGATGATACATATTAGTATGATTGCACTGCACCAATTGCAGTTTTGCCTGTTGGACACATTTTAGACTTCCTGGGTCTTGTTAACTGAGTTGCAAGACATGGAAGACAAGGGGGCAATGAGGTTAGGGAGGGATAGACAGTTGGTTTAGGGCAAGGAGATTAGATGGATGAGCACGTAACTCGCTCAAAAATATCAGTGAGTTAGAGAAAAGTTATTTCTCGGTACACGCACGCGCGCACCAGCATACACACATCTTTTTCAATAACTTCCTTTCTCTCAGGAACCGCAATAGACTTTTCGTCTTTTGATATTCGCTGTCATGGTTAGTTCCTGTAAGGATTTCTGGTGAGGAAAATGGATGGGGTAGATAGATAGATAGATAGATAGATAGAGAGAGAGAGAGAGAGATAGGTAGATAGATAGATAGATAGATAGATAAATAGATAGATAGATAGATAGATAGATAGATAGATAGATAGATAGATAGATAGATAGATAGATAGATAGATAGATAGATAGATAGATAGATATATGCATATGTGTTTAAGTATATATGTTTGCGTATGTGCATAAATGTTAAATAAATAAAAGTATGTGTACATGTGTGTGTATTAAGAAAATAGGAAGCGTAAACTGCTCATTAAGTATACAGGAACGGAATCTGACAAGAGCAGAAACAGCGTCCTAAGCCTAACAAACAATGTAAATAAGGTGTCATCCGAACCTTTCTCTTTCCAAAAACCCTTTTTCTCCTGACCCCTATACACACCTCAGTAATCTACGAATAACGAAGGCATAACAGCACATTAGGCTGGCGTGTAGACGTGGAACTAAACTTAGCATATGATTAGGACAGACTTCGTGTGTGTATATGTGTGTGTGTGTGTGTGTGTGTGTGTGTGTGTGAGAGAGAGAGAGAGAGAGAGAGAGAGAGAGAGAAGAAAGAGAGATAAATAGAAGACACATATTTGAAATCATGTAATTAATTTGAAACAACAATAAAATACCACTCACGTTGTAAGAGACAGGGAACCAATAGTAACCAATGTATTGGTAGAGTTACCCTGAAGATAATTGCAGAGTAAACCAAAGAACAAGCCCGAGAAAGCAAGCACTGTGACCCACACGACAATTAGCGCCGGGATGAGGGTTAAAGCAAATCTGAAATAAACTTTCGAGTAATCTATGCACTTAAGACAACTTATTAAGTTATATTTAGTACACTTAAGATATATTTAGTACAGTATTATTACATGTTACGATTTCTGCAGGCACGCACGCACGCGCGAGCGCGCGCGCACACACACACACACATACCAGTAAGTGAATCGAAATTCAATAGTAGTATTTCGAGACAAAGTATCTGTAAATGAAAAGAGAATATATTTCAGTCCCACAATGAGGTGTTATTTTTAATTGGTCCTTCATTTCATCTTGCAATGCATTTGTCTTCGTGGGGTTCTCTATAGTTCATATATTATTATAGATAGAAAACAAATATATTAATTACACCTATATGCTCCAACTCGTATCTCAGTACATTTAATTATTAGAAATGACTTGCAATAATAGACATTCATTCCACTGCTGTCTGTATGCATAGCGGCAAGTTTAGAGCCTCTTGATTGGTTAACCACCAATAATTTTGATTATATTAATTATGAAATATTACCAGACCCTAATACAACAATTGACATACGTTTAACAAAAAGACTAGCAAACAGTTAAGGGAATAGCAAATGAAATTTAATATTATTAATCTTTTCGTTTGTTCGGCAATGCACCATCGTTTGAAGATGCACTTAAGCAAAAAAGTATTAATTATAGTAATATTTAATTAATTGTGATAGTTATATGAAGAAGATAAACTACTCCATAATTTGCTTCTTGCAGTATGGTTTACTGTCTCCCCAATAAGGTCAAGGGTCAATGCCGATAGCGTATACAATAATCGACCTTCTCCTTATGTATTTCAAGTGTTCCTTAGTCTTATTCCAACAAAATTCGACATCTGATTTTCTTGATGTTTCAACTTTCCAATAATTATCTCCCGTTGGTGTAGCCAACAAATCACCGTAGAATAGAAATGTAAGAATTTGTAACGAAACTAACACTTATATAATTTTAAACTGCCATTTATGTCAACAGCTTTTGAAGAAATACAACTTAATGATCATTAATCCTTTTTCTATAACAATATGTTTTTCGTATTCACGATACATATCCACACTTTCTCAAAAGTTTATAAAAGTTTAATTGCTAAAACAGCTAACAAGTTAGTTTTGCAGTTCCATTTCTAAGCAGGTTTATATACCTTGCACATGACAGCAAAAATAGCCTTTATGTGTATGTTTTACTCTTACACATATACGCACGTGTATACACATATCGTAATGCACCCACTGAGAACACACATTATTCACATAAATGCTTATGTGTGCATATCTTGCATGCGTGAGTGAAAAGTCAATGTGTGCTTTTGTACTTTTCTGAAATTAACAGTTGCAGACTCACCTGATAGTATGAACCTTTTCCCCTTCCATGATGAAATCATTGACACGCTTTTGCATCTTAGATGTTTCATTGTTTATCTGATGCACCCGAAAATATACAAAATAAATATAAAGAAAGAAATAAGTACATGAATACCTTAATTACTCAGTTACTGTCACCAACACCCTCGGCTCTCTTGCGAAAGTAGGGGTGGATGATTGCCAACAGTAACGTATGATACTATAGGTGGAAATCCAGAATCCACACACAGAAGACACCATAGATGTTTGCCTGTGTAGAGCGTAATTTTATTTTGTGTGCAGGGTTATGTTTGTTGACGTGTATGCATGTGAGCATGTGAATGGGACTGTTTGTGTGTTGGTACAGACAATACAACATAGAAAACAGAGATGAGACAGGCCGCACTTAACTCTCTCAAAACAAAGTAGCCAAGCTTATAAAATTTGAGGAATGAAAATGTATATTTATTTATCAGAGAGTGTTTCTTCTCTTTCATGTGGTGGTTAATTGATCACTTCAAAGATGTTTACAAACATACACTCTGAGGTGTGAAATGATGATGAATGAAAATAAAAATATAAAAGTAAACAATGTCTCCAGATTTCACAAAGTTGCCTAAACTCAGGCATTCTGATCCTCAAGTGTACAATAATTTCTAAGTCAAATAAATAGTTCTAATATCTTCAAATTCAACATATTATATTAAACAGATATATGTTATTATTGTGACAATATATCATGCAATAATGTCATTTTTCTAATTTAATTCTCACACACTCACGCACCGCAACAATGAAATGACTGCTTTCACTCAAATGCATATATCTAGTTTCACATGCATAAATACACTGAATATATTATGGATGAAACATTAAACGTATTTTCTCAATCTAACTACTTTGAAATGTAGGTGATTTTTTCCTGCCTGTACTCTCTAATCTATTATTTCAAAACAAACAATTACCGGCTATGTATGCGGTGATCAAAGAAAACAAAGAATTTAAAAAATATTTTTGGTTTACTTCCCCTTCCCCGAGACAGTCACCAATACAGGTTGCATTCATTTCTTAAATCAGTTCATAAATCAATTCTATCAAACCTCCCCAACAACTTAACATCCAGAGGTTAAGACAATAACCTTAAAACATTGCATCGTGATGATGCATTAAGGGAGCATTTTATCTAATAAGTGTCATTATTAACAGAATAATAACATCTACACGCGAGATGTAAGATCCCATGGTTTAACCTGCTAATGGATTTTTACATAAGCATAGAAATATTAAACATGAAACAAGTAAACATAAAATATGCATCGTCTGAACCCGGCTTGAGTTGATAAAACAATGCTGACGAAAACACTCGACGCATCTTGTATTGTCCAATAGGTAACTGGCTTAGTGCTATAAATAACCCCCCTCTTCCAAACCTTATACGAAACACTTCACCCATTGTAATTCGAAATAGGAAGCAGATTAATATGATGTATAGGCTACTTTTCAGGGTAACTAATACGTTTTCATCTAGCAGTGATATGAGGCCACGAATAGACGTGTTTCCTTCGCTCAGACCAATACTATTGATAGACAAGACAGTTAGTGTTTCGTTCAGACCAATAATATTGATAGACAAGACGGTTAGAGTTTCGTGATAGTTTTGCAATATTGGGATCAAAGAACTGCTAATCGTTTAAATCTATTGATACTAATGAAGCAGGGATGATACCCAATCTCACGTCATATTTTGTCTGTATAGTACTAAAATCAATAAAATCCCCAGTTTAAATGGACATTTTTACAGACGTACATACGATAAAATGTCTATTTTAAACCGACTAATTGTAGTGAAGTAAATACGATGAAATGTCTATTTTAAACTGAACAATTTTACTGAATTACTTTTAGATAAAATGTCGATTTCAAACTGACTAGTTGCAATGAAGTACATACCATAAAGTGTCTATTTTAAATTGATCATTTGTACTGTGGTACACACAACGAAATAACTTTTTCAAAAGACCTCTTTTACGAAGTACATACAAGACAGTTCTAAATACAATCTTGTCAGTGTAAAATCGGGTGTGAGCAAAAGAAGTAAGAGCATACTTGTGATTTGAATCCCACTTAGTCAAGATGCCAACCTTGTTACCCCATAACATTACTAATCAAGATGTCATCATCTTCGTTAAAATAAATGACAACACAGAAAAATAAACTTAAAGTTAAGACTCAATGACTGTTCATTTCCTACACATCGTAGCCCACTTAAAAAGTTCCTAGTATACTGGATCTTCTAGACTATGAATTTCGTAGTCTCAAAACTTTGTGGTGGTGGTATCCATGTTGGTGATGATACTAATGATGATGATGGTGAGGAGGAGGAGGAGGAAGATGATCACATAATGTCTTATATAGCCCATACCCATCCTCCCCTAAAAGTATACTACCCGCAAACTTACCTTTTAGAATGGCTGACCCATATCATTGGGCTGGAAACATATCTGAATGTTCCAGACACCCATTCTAAAGCACCAATCGGAGCGCCACTCAACCTCACGGAAATGAACATGCTAGAGCTCCCCTAATACTCACCAGAAGAATGAATCTGACTGCTAAGGCAACACATATATTGGCTCCTGGCATTAATAAGTTATAGCCAGAGTATTAACTTTTATTGCCAGATATCAATGAAGCAGGAAGTCATCCACTGTATACATTACTGCTGAAGGTATGTGGTTTTGCTTGCCTAACCAATATATTATTCATGTTTATCTCTTAACATTCACTATATTTTATAATGTTGCATTTCGTTTATGATATTAAAACGTATATGACGACCATGCTAGTATGAGTGTTCTGTCAGTGTTCACATGAGGACGATTTCTTAGCCCATTGTGTATTTTACTGGCAAATTGGCATCTTATCTGAGACATTGAATTTGATGAGCGCTGAGCCACAAGATAATGCAAAAATGGAACAATTCCGTGGACTATGTGTGAGGTCATATATATATAAAGATATCAAAGCTAAGTGATTATAAAATGAACATTCACTTGTACTTTAATCACAGTACATTCAGATTCCACTCAAAAACATTCAGTGTTCTCTGATAAACTCATTTATATTTCGCTCATATGAACTGAATAACTACCACAGTGCCATAGGAGTCAAATGAACTTTCTTGAATGACACCACAAGATCATGGTTATGAATTATATCCATTTATAAACTATAATTGTAACTGTTGAACTTGTCACTGTATGTAACCATGACGTCTTATGTTATTTCTTGTTGAATACATTTATTGTTGATACTTAGACCACTCATGTTAGTGTGACCCACATGTTATATGTTGTAGTCTGTCACCTGTATTACTTACTGCTCCTTTCTGTATTTATCTTGAGGGGGGGGGGGGGCCTCGAGCTTTCTTCTAGACTATCACACTTCTATTCTACATTATCTGTCATTCATCTTTCAAATACGTGTGGTCAGCCAGAAGTTTGTTCTGGGAATTAGACTAAGGTTACAGGCGGCCTGGGGTTAGAAGATGATTAGCATCTTGCCCATCTCCCAGCAAAACGTAAAAATGATGATGATGATGAATTTAAATGTGAAGCACATGGACGACGATCATAAAAAGTAGTATACCTTCTTCAGATGTCGTTCAAACTAAACTGAATTGTTTTCTTTGTGAAGATTATAAGTTTATAATCACCGTGTACATAATTATTTTTGTCTTTATTATTTTTTACAAAAGCATCAAGAGCAAGTTGTCCTCGTTGATGAGTTGAGTGTTAGAACAGAGCTCACCTTTCTATGGAAAGTGCGTAGTAATTCCAGAATCGGATCGACTTTCTTCTTAAACATATCACCCAGTTTGGACAACGGATCGACACCTATGTAAAGACACAAACAACAAATTGTTATTTAGGAATAAGATTGACTTGCTTCTTAAATATATCACCCAATTTAGACAACAGATTGATACCTGTCCAAAGACCCCAAAAATAACAAAATCCTCTTTAGGAATATAATCAACTTGCGAATTAAATATATAACCCAGTTTAGACAAAGGATTGACCAATGTGCTAAAGACACAGCAAATTGTTCTTTAAGAACAGCAAGTGATGTGCATAGTGAACCGAGTAATCGGGGTTCATGTAGCATTTAATTTTAATAAATAGAAGCATGCAATTAATCTAAAATGTAATAAAACTTCAAGAACCATTAATCAAACATGCTGCTTCTTCTTACATCAGAAAAAGAGTCAGGGATTAATAAACTATGAGTTATTTTCTTCTTTTTCCACTCGGCACTGACAGTTTATTTTTTCTTGCATGCTCATACTAAGAGTCATTTAGAAAACTATAAAGTGTAATACTGTAACGTGAGATGCTGTAACAATAATTACAAAGATAATAAAACTTAAACACAAATCATAATTGATATTGGCATTTACAGACACAGCTGATTATAAAACATTGGATAAACACAATCAAACCCTAAAAGTCATTGAGGGCAGACATATTTACCTTTTGTTGCTTTGTCAGCCTCAGCTTTAATCCTGCTGTCGAGGGTTTTTGCCATCTAAAATACAATGGGAAAAGGAGCAAATATAAATATCACACCAGAAGAAAGTAAATGTAGTGTGACACCAACACCATCTAGTTGATGGTTATGATTATTATTAATTAAATAATCATTCATAACTAATTTTAAGTGAAATAATAGTCCTCTCACATAACACATCGCTATATGTAATACAGGTATAATATATCAATAGCAAAATGCACGAAATATTTGTAAGTCCATTCTCTCTCAATCAATCAGTTAATTCATCATTAAGCTAACGTCTACCTTTCATGATCAGACTTTTTGCCATTCCAAATTCAAAGTGATTAGACAATAGAATTCCCTACAGTATCATACGGACCGCCCACGGTTGGATTACTTCAACAATTTATATAACAATTAAATATAGAAGTAAGGGTAGGCTAATTTACATAATTTATATAACAATTAAATATAGAAGTAAGGGTAGGCTAATTTACATAATTTATATAACAATTAAATATAGAAGTAAGGGTAGGCTAATTTACATAATTTATATAACAATTAAATATAGAAGTAAGGGTAGGCTAATTTACATAATTTATATAACAATTAAATATAGAAGTAAGGGTAGGCTAATTTACATAATTTATATAACAATTAAATATAGAAGTAAGGGTAGGCTAATTTACATAATTTATATAACAATTAAATATAGAAGTAAGGGTAGGCTAATTTACATAATTTATATAACAATTAAATATAGAAGTAAGGGTAGGCTAATTTACATAATTTATATAACAATTAAATATAGAAGTAAGGGTAGGCTAATTTACATAATTTATATAACAATTAAATATAGAAGTAAGGGTAGGCTATTTTACATAATCCATTCCTTTGAGATGCTATATGTCTATGTATCTATCCCTTAGTCTCGCCGACCGTTGACAACCAGCTTCCTCTATTCCATTCTTTTCTTTGATAATCTTACTGTATCACTCACTTCATTCCTGTCCACTCTAAGATGTTATCCTCCCATCTTTTCCTCTGTCTTTTTCTAGTTCGCCCTCCTTGCACAGTGCATGATTGTTTTGGCAAACCCTGTTGATCGTGTGACATGCCCATACCATTTCAGTTTGCGTTTTTTTCACAATGGCCAATAGTTCTTCATAGGGCCCAATGGCTTGTCTAATTCCATTTCTCACTTCGTCATTCGTGACATGATCTCTCTACCAAATGTCAAGCATCTCATTTCAGTAGCTTGTATCCTCCTTTCGAAATCCGCTGTGATGGCCCATAACTCACATGCATATAAGAACACAGATATAACCAAGGAGCGCATCAGTCTGATCTTTGAGCTGACTGATGTGTTTCTGTCTTTCCAAATCAGCCTTGCCATTGCCGTTATTGTCATCGCAATTTGGATGGTATTTCTGGTTTTGATCCCTCATCTGTCAATGGCTCCTAAGTACTTGAATTTATTAACTGTGTCCAGTTTCTGATCATCAATCATGATGTCATTGCCAATGCCATTTGTGTTGTTGTCATCAATTTGATCTTCTCTGCACTGATTTCCATACCAAAAGCAGTAACTGTCCTGTCCAGTTTTGCTACCAAATGAGCTTAGATCATTCACATTTTCTGCAAAGCCATAGATGCCATCAGCAAAGCGTAAGTTCGTTATTGTTCGGCCTCCATTACTGACAGTTCCTACATGGTCTTCCATCTGCCATTGGCTGGCCTCATTCTTGTAGATCTTAGCTATTCGATAATAAAAACTACTCCTCAATTTGGAACTGGTGTGCATTACATTAGCAATTTCTAGCATATTCTCGAGTGTTTACTCAAACTCTGATACTTACAAAAATACCATCATAAGGAGTGCCCAAGGTCGGGTCACTTGGACAATTTAACAATTTATATAATAATTAAATTTAGTAGTGATAGGTAAATTTGTCACCCTTCCTCCTTTTGAGATGTTAACCATCCTGTTAAAACCTTCTCTATTAGAAGTAAATTTCAAACATTACTGGTGAAGCTTCCACCATAATAAGAAACGAATAACTATTAACAAGACTAACATTTTATGTCGGTTTTAAAATACGAATTAAGTTTCATAAGACAAACAACAAAATATATGTCAGTTTTAAGACGTACACATAATTACTTCAACATATTTAGGAAGAAAGATAATACAATTTTACATGCCTCAATAATAACATTAAAATATCAATATCATATTCATTTCTTTCATTATAAGGTGGGACATAACCAAGTATATCTCCACACCTAAAGAGATATAAGGACAATGTATCAAGAGAAATCACCATAATTTTCCTTATTATAAGTTAGAGACATGACCCGTTACGTCTCTACATTTAAGGAATACAAACGCAAATCAGATGCAAAAATCATTATTTCTTTTCTCCTTGTGATAGGAAAATACAACATACACAATCACGTAAGCATCATATAAATGAACTCTGGGTACGATTATTCCTTGCTCTCTTCCATAGAGAAATAACAAAATAGTTATATAAAGATGTCGCAGCATTGTTGATGACTTCTACTCTATATCTATACTGATGTAGTAGTAATGACCACCTGGTCAAATGCCCATTTGCCTTAATCGAGTGAACTCAGTAGGCAAGAGTGGCATGACAATCAGGCATAATCTGTCTGAATGACAAAATGATTGCCATATAAGTAGGCTTGGAATTACTGGATTGCTCAGACAATTCTGAGACATTCTTTCTCTGAAATCCAATACGTCTGTTCAGCCACTTTCAACGTACGACTGGAGTAAGCTACTGGATGCAAAAATATAATCATATACCTACATCAGTACAACACCTAGTTCTGCTTTGCTAGCATCTGTTCTGAGTATGAATTCTTTATTGAAATCAGGTAAATGGAGGACAGGAACTTATGAGAGTCAGTATTTCAAACTAGCAGAGCTGGCTTCACACTCTTTGCTCCAAATCAGTATTTCAGGTGTGCCTTTCCTAGTCAAATCAATGAGTGATTTGGCGATTATACCTAAATTGGGAATTAATTTTCTATAACAACCAGCCAACCCCCAAAATGACTTAAATTTTTTTTTGGAGAGTGGTCTCTCCATCTCTTCGAGTTTTCTTCCTTTTAATTCTTCCGGCCATATGAGACCTTGTCCCAATGTGTGTCCCAAATATTCTAGTTTAAAACGTCCAAAGAAACATTTGGTAGGTCACGCAGTAAGGTTACATTCCTCCAATGGTTGGAATAACTTCCATAACACTCAAAAGTGTACTTCCAGATAGTCTGGGTAGCTACCAATATGTCCTCCATGAAGTTAGAGATAAGTTTCTCTTTCATGGGTTTGATGATCAATCTGTTCATCTTAATATAAACGGTTGGCACTGTGCGGGTGCCACATGGCATTATTTGCCAGTGATATTGGCCATGAATGCTAATTTTGGCCTGTCTGCCTCACACACGGGAATTTGCCCAAAATCTTTTGTCAATCTAATTTAGAAAAAGCAAGCGAAAAGGTGTTCTGGTTCCAGCATCAGTTTAGCTGTAAAAATAATCAATTTGTTCAGTAGTCTTTAGTTCACATAAAATCTATGTATGACGTACTTCTTTTTAACTAGGACAATAGGAGACTTATATGAGGACTCCGCCTTCTCAATCAAAAAGTAGATTTCCAGTTTTTCAGCATCCCTTTTAGCATGATGTAAAACATACAATTTCATACAGCTCGGTTTATAATCCCATGGTGCGACTGTAAATTTGCACAGACTTATTTTCCCAGGTTTATGGCTGAAAATGTCACGAATTTCTTTCATTATGCCCCATATTGGTTAAGGTTCAGTCTGAGAGTTCCTGATTTAAAATAATATCATCAACAGTTTCAACATCTATTAAACAATCTGACCACATTCATTTTACTAAAGAACTTACAAGACTATTTTATGAGAAACTGAAATATAGCTACTGCTTTGTTGTACATGTAATTGCAGAGGTAAAAACTTACTGCTGTGAAAATATTTGTTGCAAATTTCCTTTTTAGGTCTTCAGTTTTATCTACCAGTTCTGTTAGCGGCAAACCTTTCTGAAAAATTATTAATTGTTCGAATATTTTAGCAAAATATCAATGAATAAATGTGTGTGACATTTACAATGAATTGTCTACATATTTCATTCCAATTGCAATCTCGCATATAAACACGCCAACATACGTATATCGCCGAACATATTAATAAAAAGAGCTAGAAAAACCTCCATGATGAATGCATGTTGGACATTGTGGTCGTACATGGTGTTGACAGCGGACTGAGTAAAATTATTATATTATATTATATTATATTATATTATATTATATTATATTATATTATATTATATTATATTATATTATATTATATTATATTATATTATATTATATTATATTATATTATATTATATTATATTATATTACATTATATTATATTACATTATATTATATTATATTATATTATATTATATTATATTATATTATATTATATTATATTATATTATATTATATTATATTATATTATATCATATCATATCATATCATTTTATATTATATTATTAATATATACATTGTGTGTTGCCAAGCTTTAATGTACCCGTATGTAATGTAATTTCGTATTCCTTACTGCTGGTACTTCGTAGAAATGTTGAGAGATTAAAAGGTACATTAAATAAAAAGAAAGATTTTTTAAAACTGATAAAAGAAAATAAAAGTGCTGATAGAGAGCGATAAAGTAGGAACAAGATAAAAATTATGTTAACTAAATTATGAAAGAATAATAGAATAAGACGAGAACATAGATCAAATGAAAGAGAAGATACGAGAAAAACTAAAAGAGCGAGCGAGGGATTGAGAGAGAGCGGAAATGGGTTTGAAAAAGAGAAAGCATATTTACTAATGGATATATTGAGAGTAGGGAAGAGAAAGATAAAATATTTTGATTAAAATTGAAAATATAGGATAAGATAAATACTTGAGAAAGAGTGATGAAGGGAGAGGGTTTGAGGAAAAAGTAAAGAGATGAAATAAAGTATCAAGGCTAAATCAAGCTGATAATTAGAGTGAGAGAGAGAGAGAAAAAAAAATTTCAAACACACAAGACTGCTGATCTGTGAGCTGCATGTTGCCGCACACCGGGCTGTCAAATCTTTGACTACAGAGTCCCTGGATGTGCGCAAGTCTTTTGCTGCATCATTCAGTTCGGATGTAAGTGTCGCTGCTTCCTCAGAATCTTCACAATGAGATAAAATAAATTGCCATCATATTAACTACAAATGTATTTGTCTGCCTTTCGACAAATGAAATGTCATCACATAATATACAGTGACATTTCAACATCATATTACGTCATCGTACTAAATACACTCTAGTTGTCAAACATTTTACAAAATAATAGTGTAGTCGTCATGGTAAGTTCACTTTTATCTCGTCGATACTTTAAGAAATAGCAATGTAGACATTATATTCACATCGTTTCATCAACATATAGAAATGCACTTACTAAGTACACTATAATTTTAGCAACACTTTACGACATAGAAATGCACTTATTAAGTACACTATAATTTTAGAAACACTTTTCGACATAGAACTGCCCTTATCATATTAAGTATACTATTATAATTTTAGCAACATTTCACGACATAGAAATACACTTAAAATAAGTACACTATAATTTTAGCAACATTTCACTACATAGAATATCATATTTGTCGTATACTAACTAGGATAACTTGTATTTATGCGATAACCGGCAAGTTCCGATAGCAATGATGGATTTTATGGGACGACGGCCTCATGCACTTAGATCTGGTTTTGGCTTGTCTTCCCCAAGCAGATAAATTGTGTGTGGCGTCAACGCCACTTAGTTAATGATAATGATTATTGTTATTTAATTAATCATTCATAACTACTAATTACAAGTGATGATAATCATAATTTATGTTATTAATAATTCTCCAGAAGACACCATTCATCTCTCTCACTTAGCGGATATGCGGGAGCTGTAAACGTTTCTCTCTTTCACAATATTAAGGCATTTACCGTCACACAATATTCCGTAGGTGGAGATCTTCTTACTAAAGGGGAAGACAAATCCGTTTTAATCTATATTTAGCCACCCCCCATCCACCCACTTTCTTGTCCAAAATAAGGTTATCAATATTAATAAGAAAGTGAATAGATTTATTAATTCAATATATGTATGACAAATACAATGAAAAAGATTACTTATTTCGATATGTGTAAATATTATTCATAAACGTAAAATTTATTACATTCGGAGGAAAGTAAAAATGAAAGGTAGAGGGGGAGGAGAGGAAATGATTGAACAGAAAAAAATTATAAGGAATGCAGGATTGTTTGCACTTAGACACGTAGAGAGAGAGAGAGAGAGAGAGAGAGAGAGAGAGAGAGAGAGAGAGAGAGAGAGAGAGAGAGAGAGAGAGAGAGAGAGAGAGAGACTTGTGACTTCATATTTGGCAGAAGAACACAACTGAAACGTTCATTATTATTTGAAGTAATATTCTACAAATGTTGAATAGTGCATGATCGTGAAAGGTATAATGAAATCACCAGCATTCAGTTTTTAAAAGTATTTGTATACACTCCATTCTGACTCTTTACAATAGTAAATAAGGCAATTGATTATCATAATATTCTTAATGTCGCATAATGTCACAATGTGCAGAATTATGATTGTACTTTGTCTATAAACAAATTTAAAAACAAATATATTTTCACTTCTCAAAATTGAATACGAAAATAATTTATTGAATCAATTCCAGTAAGCTAGCTTAGAACAGAACCTTTTTTTATTCCGTATGCCTTACTTGTGTCATATGACGTCATGCGATGTGCATGCAAATTGTGTCATAAGGAATTTTAATTTCACCGCTTAAAGATGTTACGTGGTTTTTAAGAACATTTGAATAACGGATTGCCCATCTGAGCAATGTAAACATTTAGACAGCCATGAGAATACTAGTTAAGTTAAAAATACAATCTTCAAATGAAACTTACAGTTTGATAACTTGTTCAGCGGCGTGCTAAGGCCAACACTGTCGGAGATTCGTTCAGTCAGTCTCTTAGAATCATGTCCAGCCACATCTGAGACGCGCGTGCATTGCGTAATGAAACATAGAATGTTACAAACAGAGCAGATTATGTCAATACGCCCCGAACTTAATATGATAGGTATTTAATGAACTTTCATGACTATATTGTGAGAGTAGTAGTAGAAGTAGTAATAGAAGTAGAAGTAGTAGTAGCAGCAGTAGTAGTAGTAGTAGAGTGATAGTAATAGTAGTGGCAGTTCTTGCAACACCAATAGTACATCATTACAATAGAAGTATCAGTAATAGCACTAGTAGTAATAGCAGATGTACTAATATCACAAATAACAGAATTTGAAGTAACACTGCTAGTTCCACCAGTAACAAAAGAGTATAATGCTTAGTAACATTGGTAAAACTAAGAAGAGAAAGCAGTAGAAGTTACATTAAAAGTATCTCCAATAGATGTAGCAGCATATTGTACCACCAATGTAGGAGTGGTAGTAGCACATCAATAATAGTTGTTAAAACGTTTCAGAGAAATAGATGCAAAGCTACAATAATAGTAATAGTATAGTTACAAACATTTTACAAAAGTAGAATCAAAGCTACAATAATAGCAATAATACTAATAGTACATCATCAGCAGTAGAAGAAATAACAATAATGGAAGTAGAAACAGAGGCACACACACACACACACACACACACGCACTCACGCACACACAAATACGCGCGCACACACGCACACACACGCTCACACACACACACACACACACACACACACACACACACACACACACGCACACGAACAAAAGATATACTAACATATAAACAGGAAATCCTTGATGATAAAGTGACTTTTAAATACTATGAATACATATGCATTCATATGCATTTCATATTCATTTGAAAGTAATGTGTGAGTATCGAATTTACTGACACCATAAATGTAGTATCCTGTCAACGTGCCTATTATTAATGAATGAAGGTTTACAGTGTGTTTGTAAGTAATGCATACTTATACGAATAACGAAACTTACGTACTTGTTACGTCAATGACTAATTAAATGTTCTGAAGTTCACATTCATTACGTCAATAACTAATTAAATGTTCTGAAGTACATGTTTATTACGTCAATGACTAATTAAATGTTCTGAAGTTCACATTCATTACGTCAATAACTAATTAAATGTTCTGAAGTACATGTTCATTACGTCAATAACTAATTAAATGTTCTGAAGTACATGTTCATTACGTCAATGACTAATTAAATGTTCTGAAGTACTAACTAATGAGTATCTAAAGTGTGTCGCTATTAACTGTCAAAGTTGAATTTCAAACTGCAAAACAGTTTCAAACACAGTCTCAGATGCAACAAAAGATTAAATAAATGTGGAATCAACTTCAGGCACAGAGGAGTAGTATTGTTTTTAATTAATTACTTTGTTCTTTATTTGTATTTTTTTTTGGTTTCTTAAGTGATAACGCTAAAGTCTACCATAAAGGTCATCTTAGACGCTGAAATGAACAATTGTTTAACAGTTCAATGTAAAAATTAATTCAAAGTTATCTTAAAATAGATATAAAAATTATGTTATGAACTATTAAGCTAGTATACAACTATATCACAACCAGGTTCAATCTGGATTAGCACTAGAAGTAACCCGGGCATAAGCATTCTGAATTTGTACACAATATTTCAAGAATATAAGGCATATATAATCTATTTAAAGTTTGTTGACAAGCCTAACTTCTCTAGAAAAAACAATTAGACGGGGACTGAAATGAATGAAATAGGGAATGAAAATATTCATGTTTAAGTTTATCATTAAAAATTTCATTATACAAGAATATACTCAAGAGATAAGGATTCCAGACAAGACTAACAATTTTTTTTGCGACTATATAAGTACGATTTTGTAAGTTAAGTGTTATTTCTTTTATGGAGATTTACCACTGTACCAGCATCTTAAAAGGACGGATTAAGAACTGAATAAATGGAGTGCAATTTACTGTGAATTTGATCATCCACCAAACAAGTGTCTATAGATTCAAACTAACTTGCAAATCAGTGTTTCATTAACAAACAACGAATGTATCTCAGTAAGATTGTATCGTAACATTTAGCAAAACTATATTGGTGTTATTTTTCAAGTATTTCCTTTTTTATGATGGTTAAGCATTTGGAGGAATTGGAAACGTGCAAACACTCTGCAACCAAAACACTGTCTGAGTAGAATGAACAATGTTCACAAAGACGACAAAATGGACATTTTATTTCAGTTCCCTGCAATAGTTGCAGCATTATAACCCAGTTTAAATTCATCATAAAAGTACATTAAAAGTTAGGGCAGTTTTCCAATATTTCTGAAAAAAGTTGCTTAAATAGATTGGAGATGTTTCCTCTTTTATGACTTCTGATAACTTCTGCTAAATCTAACCGTATTTAATGGTTTGTCCATCTAAGGGAGTGGTGTATTAAATTTGGCGTTTATTGCTTTAAACAGATACCAGAATGAGACGGGCACTATTTTATTTTGATAGTATGATAGAAGGCGTTATTACTTCGGGATGCTCAGGTGATTGAAATTAATTTAACTTTAATACATAAAATTTTAGAGATAATTGTATTCTTCGATGATATAAGAAAGCCCCTTTGTAATTGTATTTGTTCGATTTGAGATCTTTCACGTTGGTAGCGTTGAATTTAGTCTTTATCTGTTATTGGCCTCGTTGTGTTAGTTTTGGGTAATTCAATATAAGCATGCACGCACACGAACCAAAATGTCTATTGGCATGCATATAAAGTGATTACCAGATATGTATCTTTGAAGGGCTCCGGAGAGAAAGTTAAAATTTTCCTCACCAATTCGTGTGAATTTCTTTGAAAAAAAAGAATAATTTAGATAAATTTGCTGACCGATTACATTATTAAAATAGGAAAATTCTCTCCCGGAACGTACTCATGCCGCAAAATTACAGTATTGTGAAGTCTCCTGTTAGAGTCTACCCTTGTTAACTCTAACATACAGGTATATTTTATTTCTGGACAAAGCAAAATGTATTGAAGACAATGTGTGTGAATATATTCGTGCGTTTGTGGGACGAACGAAAGAGTTGGAAAAAAGAAGGCAAAAGTTGTTATGATAATGATTTGCATTGCGAGTGTGTATGTGTGTGTGTTTTGAATGTATGATTGTGTGTGATAAAGCAAGACAAAGAGTGACAGAGCGAGCTAGCGAAAGAACAGAAAAGAAAGAAAGAGAGAAACAAAATCATGTATTGATGAATACAATCAAGAGAAAAAAGAAAGAAAGAGATAGGGAGATTGAATCGTGTATTGCTAAATATAATCAGAAAGAGAGAAAAGAAAGAAAGAAAACGAGACACAGAATCGTGTATTGGTGAATACAATCAGGAGAAAAAGACAAAATCGTGTATTGGTGAATACAATCATGAGAGAGAGACAAAATCGTGTATTGGTGAATACAATCAGGAGAGAGAGACAAAATCGTGTATTAGTGAATACAATCAGGAGAGACAAAATCGTGTGTATTGGTGAATACAATCAGCAGAGAGAGAGAGAGAGAGAGACAGAATCGTGTGTATTGGTGAATACAATCAGGAGAGAGAGAGAGAGAGAGAGAGAGAGAGACAAAATCGTGTGTATTGGTGAATACAATCAGGAGAGAGAGAGAGAGAGAGAGAGAGAGAGAGACAGAATCGTGTGTATTGGTGAATACAATCAGGAGAGAGAGAGAGAGAGAGACAGAATCGTGTGTATTGGTGAATACAATCAGGAGAGAGAGAGAGAGAGACAAAATCGTGTGTATTGGTGAATACAATCAGGAGAGAGAGAGAGAGAGAGAGACAAAATCGTGTGTATTGGTGAATACAATCAGGAGAGAGAGAGAGAGACAAAATCGTGTGTATTGGTGAATACAATCAGGAGAGAGAGACAAAATCGTGTGTATTGGTGAATACAATCAGGAGAGAGAGACAAAATCGTGTGTATTGGTGAATACAATCAGGAGAGAGAGAGAGACAAAATCGTGTGTATTGGTGAATACAATCAGGAGAGAGAGAGAGACAAAATCGTGTGTATTGGTGAATACAATCAGGAGAGAGAGAGAGACAAAATCGTGTGTATTGGTGAATACAATCAGAAGGAGAAGGGGAAACACCGTCCTACAGTCTTGATGTTTTCAAAAAAGGTGTCGACGTCGTTAAAACCGTCTGAGATCGATTGGTTCAGGCCCTTCACACTTTGATTGATCTGCCGGCTGCTTTCAAAGACCAAGGCGGTACATGATCTAATGTCAAAACAAAATCAAGGCAAATGTTCAAAAGTTTATTGCCCACACATGCATCACTCATTTATTTAAGCATTATTTACGCCGATTTACTGGGAACAAGCATATTATTGTACAACGTGTGCATAATTAAGTTATTTAAGCACTGTATACTCTGACACTTGGCACAAACATTACACCTGTACAACGTGTGCACAACTCAGTTATTTAAGCACCGTTTACGCTGACACTGTGTACAAAAATATCAACATTGGTACATCTCTAATGTATTATTGGCACACTTCTACAATGTCTGCATAACTCAGTTATTTAAGTACAATTTATGCTGACACAATGGCACAACTTTACAACATGTGCATAACTCTGTTATTTAAGCACTATTTACTCTTTCACACTGTGTCACTCAAGGCATAAAACTTTGCCTGACCTCACATCAATAAATATTAAAAAAGAATATGGAAAGGAATAAAGGAGGAAGGCTAGTGCAAGCACAAACGTTGACGTATTTATTTACCGTCACCAGTAATCTGAATTGGATGTTTTGCTGATCACAGGGAAGTTAATCAGTTAATTTAAATGTATGTTCACTCCAGTACTCCAGTAACCATGGTCAAATGGAAGGGTAGGCCAGTTGTAGTAAACATGAGTAAGTTACCTTGACCATCGTTATATGATGGGGAATTTTCCCATATATTTTATATAAATTTTCATGACGTGTAATTTAAATTGAATGCTATTTGTAATTTGAACGACGTGTATGTTGCATCATTCTTGTTTTGGAAGTGAAATCCTGAACGACTGCGTCATGCATGGTGGCAGATTTACTGACCAGTGTTTGATATGTGCGTCAATTAGGTGAGTGAATGTTTGTTGTTTAAATGGCCAGTAAACGTAGCAAGGGATTAATTTGCGTCATGTGCGTGTTTTGGGTACACAATAGGAAGCATTGTTATTGGATCGGCAGAGGTGGTCAGAAGTTGTTACGAAAGTCATAATAGTATTAGCTCTAAGTAACTGACCGGATCCAAGGTGTGTCTAGCAGGTGTGACTTTAAGGAGAGATAAAAGGGATAGAAAATTTTACCCTTTACTCTTTTTCCAATCGTATCTTGGAATGAGTGTTTTCGAGATTGGGTCCCTCCCTATTTGGGTTGTACATGGAGCAGTAAACAATTGCTGGATAAGGTAAAAGCGTCTTAATATTGTGTGAATGGTTAGATTTTATTATGATGTGATATGCTATGTTTTATTTTGAACATGTTAACATTTCTTTCTTTCAAAGGCCTATGCCAAACTTAGTATTTATTAATAGAGCAATTGACTGGACACTTAGATTCTGCAATTGCTTCTATTTCAGGGTTTTTGGATTTTTGGTTTGGGTTTTGATTTTTGTTTTGGTTTCATCTTGATCTTTGGGATTGGCATCTATCCATGATGTGATGTCATGTCCTACTGAGAGTCTGCCAGCGTGTATACGTCACTCCCATGGAGATAAGTTGTGATCAGGAACATGACTACAATGTGGCTTAAACTTGCTCTATGTAGCATTATGATGAAATATGTTACTTATTTTTCTAAATCTTGTTAACTTTTATTTTATTAAAATTCTTATTATTTAAATATCGCGTTTTTGTTAGTGAAAGTAATTCCTATCGTTTGTTATCGTAGTCTGAAGTGATAATCTAAGGATTACGTCTTGTTCTCTGTTTATGTCTATTCATAATTGTCATACATCTATTCATTAACATCGATTCTCAGCAATAACTGAGTGGGGGGCCATAAGCCAATTTGGCGGCGTACTAGTATATCGGCGTAACAGTTGCAGATATGCATATATAACCAGTGACCCATACTCTGCATCGGCACTTGTAGATGTCTTGTTGGTTGGTTATGTAGTGGACGCTTCCGACCGCCGCTTTCGAGTTTTTTGGGGGAGGGAGGGAGGGGGTGCCTTTCTGCTGCGTGTGCCCCTTGCGAAAACATGTCTGGCCGGCAAAGGCGGACTCCAAACTCGGTAATTCGTGGGGGTAGAGTTGATGTTGTTGTTGTTCCTGGCGGTGGCGTTGATGTTGTTGCAGCCATTCCTGGTGTTATAGTGAGGGGGTGTCTTGTATCACAACTAACTACTTATATTTTATATAATTCATTATTACAAAGTCACCCCAGAGTACAGCAGGGACAACCATAAGCATGCATCAATGAAGGTGTAGGGATGGGGGATAACCCTGCCGGCAGAAACGACTCGGAAGTCTTCCAATGCGTAGGTATGAAAAACAGATGTGTAATGGGATAGGCCCATTCTAACGTCTACTGATAGACCGAAATCTAGTGTAAACGTATAGCCTAGAAAGCTTTTATTAAAAAGAGTGAATGACAGCGTGGGGAAATCCATAAGCTACTAATACAGATGACGTTTTGATTTCACCGAACGAGAAAGGTAACGTGACACTTCTTATGAATGTTATGATTAATATGTTGTGTAAAGTGCAAACAGAATAATTTGTTATGTATATTTTAATCCACGTTTTTACTTCAGCTTAGTGAGTTTGTGCTCATGGAAAACAGATTTAGGTATTGCACAAGAGCACTTTGCAGTTTGCATATAGCAGTCTCTGATTATTCCATTTATTAATTACAGAATTGCGCCCCCTTGCATCGCATTGTATCACATCACATCCATCTCTCTTCATTCTATCTTTCTAACTATCCGATAGGCTGTGCTTGATGCTTTTGATGAACATCCGTACATTTTATTTTGGAGCCCAGTGATCTACCTAGACTGAGGTAGAGCAATGATGCATCATAAATACAAGACCACCATTGTGAACAAGTAGGATAAGGAGTGTGAAAACTGTGGGGAAACCTTTAGAGATAGAGATCGGGAAAAAATATTGAGAGGAGGGAGAATTTACGATCTTGCTAGACTTCGTCCAGAGGGAGGCTAAAATTTCTCTGATTATATACTGTAGAACTGTAAGTAATTAATTTGTGATTTGATTGCTGTTTTCTTTCTTTATTGTTTATTTTTCTTTAATAAATATTTTATTTATTTTTCACTTGTCTTACGTCACTTCTTGTAATTTTCACCTCATGCAAAATTCATCATTTGTCATTGTACATGTCTTTTGTTTTTGTCCAATTAAATGTGAAGAATTACTTCCTCTGGGGAGCTACCGGAAGCGGTTGACTTCAATTGTTGTGTTGTTCGAATTATCCATTAATATATGGGCGACCAACACACTGGCACAAACATATTATTGGCACACCTTTACAACGTGTACATAACATTTATTTAAGCACTATTTACACTGACACACTGGTACAAACATATTATTGGCACACCTTTACAACGTGTGCATAACATTTATTTAAGCACTATTTACGCTGACACACTGGCACAATCATATTATTGGAACACCTCTACAACGCGTGCATAACATTTATTTAAGCACTATTTACGCTGACACACTGGTACAAACATATTATCGGCACACCTTTACAACGGGAGTTTAGAGCACTGTAAGGTCTACGTACAAGGCTATAGCAGTCAGCACGAAAAAAATTACACCAATCACAGTACGGCTCAGGTTGCTGGGAACTTTTTTCCTCCTGCCGGTCAGATAATCTGTCTGTGTAACGAAATCCTGTTTGGATGCAAACTTGCGGACTTGCGAATCCCGCTGTGAAGGGGTGGAGCAGAAGCAGATACAGCAACAGATGTGGAGGCAAAAGAAAATGGTGGTATACAAGAAGCCAAAGACCAGGCAGACAATGTATCCAGGACTTGTTTCCATCACCTTAATTGTCAAGAGATTCAAATAGAGAGTATAAATATGTCGATGTTTCGACTTGTCAATAAATTAATGTTTATATTCAAAGGATATATATATATAAAGAAAGAAATCAGTTTTATTCATCAATCAATCTCTATCCCTGGTTTGTGTTTTTAGATGCCTTCATTTTTTGTTATGCTCCGTTTATTTTCAGATTCCATCCCTTTACTTAATGCGTTCTTGCTCGTATAAAATATTACCAGCTGACTGAGGGACTAAAACAACCTCCTTTTTTTCTATATTAACTGTGTAAATACCCTCACACTAGGTCTAACTACCCTCACACTAGGTCTGTTTAACTACCCTCACACTACCTTGATGTAACTACCTTCACACCATGGTTGTGTAAATACTTTCACACAGCTTTGCAGCAACTAGTAAGTAAACCCTGCACTCTACAAACGCTAAAATAGTTCCACCTTACGTCGTACGTTCTCTGCCTGTGAAGCATGACTTCACGTCAGCAACAACTCAATACATAAACAATGGACTAACCATTCTCAGTCGTCTTGTACGAGGTGCCGTTCGACTTAGTTCTATGTCTTTTTTTCTGTCTTCTGGACATAGAAACTACCAGCGTTCGACTTGGTTCTATGTCTTTTTTTCTGTCTTCTGGACATAGAAACTACCAGCGTTCGACTTGGTTCTATGTCTTTTTTCTGTCTTCTGGAACTACCATTTCCAACTTTCGGTCTGGTCTGCCTGAATTGTTTACAATTAATATTTTGGCACTACCCATCTCAAAAACTGTCACACACATGTTCTTAAACTCGGTACCAAGATTTCTTTATCTGTCTTCGAGTGGCACTCTATGACCCTTTTCCAATTGCAACTGCTCTACCATTTTTTGAAATTTTATTTTACACATTCTCTAAGTTAAACTAAGAAATTTGTTCACTTAAGAAGTAGTTTTAATATCATAAACTGATCATTTACTGTTCTACATTACACGATGATTTGAACTGATATTACTCTATATTTTCCCTCCTTCTTCAACTATTTTCTAATTTAATTCTGTATTACGAATTACTGCTTGGTTATATATTTCTGTAAGTGTATTGTTTCAATATATATATATATATGTTCACTCTTCAATGATTCTATTCAAACAATCATTTGTTTTGTTTTGCTGTTGTTGTTCTTGTTGTTGCGCTTAATTGATTAATTAAATGGATGATATATTGACTACCCAAAGCGTTAGTCCTTTTATTCAGTCATATTTCCGGCTCTTCTGAATATACGCCTAAAATTTGGTGGACGCAGCCATTACAAATTAAGTGTTGTCGATAAATCTATATTTTTCTTTTCCCGGTGTATGTGCTCGCCTTAAATACTCAGTGACCTTTTATGTTGTTCTTTCCACCTCTGTGAATACAGTTACGCGCGTTCAATGATCTAAAAAGAGCATGTGTTTAAGATAATTATTGCCTATTCACTTTTTATAAACCTGTCCGCATTATGTCTCTATTTAAAGTTTACTGGCACGGATAGGTTGGTGTACCTAATTGAAGCAGTTGAGAAAGTGACACAAGGTCATTAACTATTACCGTGGTAAAAGACATGTTTACATTATCTCCAAGGTCACATAACTCTTTAATCAACTATCTTGAATACATGTGGATTAAATGGAGTTGCGGTCCAGAGAGGTTAGACGAAATACACCAAAATCGAGAAAGCTATCCTTCCAATTTGCCACTGATCGTAGTTGTACACAGTGGTGGAGAAAATGTGTTATTTTATACACCACCACTACCAGAGAGACGTGATGTGTCGTTATATTATAGAAGTCCTAGACAGCTTAGTGGATGTTAGAAAAAGATGCTAGCAAGGCATATAGAAGCTCAAGGGTTCTGATCTAGACCTGGTAGTCAAGATTTTTCTCGTACGGTCTTGTAAACTTCCAAGTTCGTGAACTTTGAGCTCAGATTTCATGTCAAGGAAAAGAGGGTTGTGAGTATACTTCCGTTTAAGTGACAATTTATTTTGACACTTTAAGTGCTACCCACTCATAATTCACCATCCGATGACGGACACAGGATTGCTTGCTAACTAAGAGAGAGAGAGAGAGAGAGAGAGAGAGAGAGAGAGAGAGAGAGAGAGAGAGAGAGAGTACGATTACTGTTAATTAACTGTCTTAAATATTCTTACCTTTAACACCAAGTGCTTTCCTTCGATTGTGCCATTAACAAAGCCTGCGAAAATCGCTGTAATAAGAAATAAAACTGAAGGCATTATCAAGCCTGGTACAATTCACACTGTAACACGTAATATGAAATAGAGTCAATGTTAGTTCCATTATGTAATGCTTCACGCTCAAGCTATTTCGAAATTATGATAAAGTCCTACAAAGATCTTTAGACTATGACTAAATAAAACACGGCAAGGATTTTCATATTTATTTTGATGAGAAAAACCCATATTAAAATAACAATTTAGGGAGCTTTATTAATATAATCAAGTTCCCTGATTTGAAATAGTCATAGTTATTTAAGCAGAGAATTTTTATGTAGTTCAATCGAATTTGCCCTTCATGAAATGGTTCCTTACAGTACTAATGCTACTTTTGTAATAGTACTAATACCACTTTGTAATAGTACTAATGCTACTTTTGTAATAGTACTAATGCTACTTTTGTAATAGTACTAATACCACTTTGTAATAGAACTAATGCTACTTTTGTAATAGTACTAATGCTACTTTTGTAAGTAGTCCCAAAGGCTACTTTTGTAATAGTCCCCACATGCTACTTTTGTAATAGTACTAATGCTATTTTTGTAATTGTATTAATGCTACTTTTGTAATAGTACTAATGCTACTTTTGTAATAGTAGTAATACTACTTTTGTAATAATAGTAATGCTAAGACTAGAACTATGTCGTGGTAGTTGTAATTAAAGTAGAAAGCAGCATAGTGTTAAGAGTAGAACTCATTCGTTGTACTCGTAATTGAATAGTAGCTGCATAATACTAATCGTAGAACTCAGTCATTGTAGTCGTAATAGAAGTAGTAAGCAGCATAAATCTAAGAGTAGAACTCAGTCGTTGTAGTTGTAATTAAAGTAGTGGCACCCATAATGCTAAAAGTAGAACTCAGTGGTTGTAGTCGTAATTGAATAGTAGCTGTATAATGCTAAGAGTAGAACTCAGTCGCTGTAGTCGTAATAGAAGAGTAAGCAGCATAAGGCTAAGGGTATAACTTAGTTGTAGTCGTAATTAAAGTAGTAGAAACATAATGCTAAGACTTGAACTCAGTCGTTGAAGTCATAAAAGAATTAATAGCAAGATAATTCTAAGAGTAAAGCTCAGTCGTTGTAGTCATAATTAAAGTAGTAGTAGCATAAATATAATAGATATAAATAATACAATACATCAACTGCATACATGTCGGAAAGTATTCTGCAAGTGCCGAGGAGATGAAACTTCTGCTGAAGCTGTACCATGGTCCCATTCCTCCATCATCGACCTTGAAATCGACGGTCTTGTACGGCCGGTCATAACCCAGTTGCCCCCATTGAATGGTGCCGTTACTAAGTATCTTATTTGGTGTTTGTCCAGTCGTTGGAATAGAAAGTAAGTGCAGAGTCAGCAGACTGCGCACCAACAGTTCCATTGTGCTTCTAGCGAAGTGGCTATTTTGAAATGCTTGCTTCTCCTGCAATGAGTTGAAACTAATATAGCATAGTGATTGTAATAGGTTTTGTATACGTGGTACTTTTTGTATATTTGTGCATTTTGTTGTACCAACACGAATCGAGACGACAAATATAAAACCATATGGTTACAGCTACTTGTGCTTCTCATGTTCATATACCTAAGAATCCACCATTTACACTCACTTAGCATTTCACTAAATCCGATATTTTCTCGAGCACGTCTACTTAACTATCCATTTATTAAGTGTTGTTTCTATTTATTTATTTCCTATACGTCTGTTCATATATATATAACACCATTTATTTGTCCATAAATTTGTCCATTTGTAATCTATCTATCTATGCTTAACATACACACATACATACTCATCCACAATTTTTTGTAAATATTCAAACATATCGCTATAATTTTTTAAGCAAAATCCTTATGTTGTACAGTTCTGCCACTTTATACATTTCTAAAACATACGCATGCACAGACACACACACACACACACACACACACACACACACACACACACACACACACACACACACACACACACACACACACAAATCATTACATAAGTCGACGTTTCAGCTAAATAGTCTTCATCATGTTGGGAATAAATCTATTAATAACAATAATAGGTTAAGGATATGCCATTGTGAACGAGAGGGCCTTTGTTTTGATATA
Organism: Sinotaia quadrata; assembly: GCA_028829895.1. NCBI lineage: Eukaryota > Metazoa > Mollusca > Gastropoda > Architaenioglossa > Viviparidae > Sinotaia > Sinotaia quadrata. The sequence goes on from CM054180.1 coordinate 25,803,077, forward strand.
TGAGAGCGTGACTTCATGATCTTTATGACAATGAAAGCCTTTCATTTGATGAGTGAAAACGTGAGAGCCGTTAATCTGGTTAATGAGAGCATGAACACAGTTGTTTTGATGCATGAGTGATATCTCTTGATTTGGTGTTATGAGAATATGATAGCTTTTGGTTTGGTGTTATGTGAATGTGGTAGCTTTTGATCTGGTGTTATGTGAATGTGGTAGCTTTTGATTTGGTGTCCCAACCTCTAGCTGGTGAAATTTCTGAGAGAAATATTTATCCAACTTTATGCCATTGAATTCTAAGAATACGATTGAGCTTTCCTTACTTAATTTATGAATTTAATCTGTTTGCGATACATCAGATGTGTTTGAAACCTCACCACACAGAACGCTATTATGAACATTCGTATCATTCGCTGTAGTTGGATTGTGGCTCCATCTTTCCATGATTATGTTTTTAGAAGGAAAACATTTTATGAAAGACGACAAATTAACGTTGACATATCAATAACCGTAACATATCTACAAACCTGTGTTTAGAAAAAAAACTATTAAAATGTAATGAATTGAAACGTTTTTCTTGAATTGTTCTTTCAATGAAATTTTAAATAGCGATAATTAAATCATCATACATATTAACGCACGTGATGTTTTTATTATTAGAGAAAACTGTTTGTTCACCCAAGAGTTTAGGGTTTGAAATGAATGGACAGCAGCCCCATGCAAACTTCCAAAGAAAATGAACACTCTCATATAAAATGAAAATATCATATGTTGTTAATTCTCATTCATCCTTTTTGTTATAATGTAATTCGAACATAATACCATTGAAATGTAATGGATAAAATAACTGAAATGATCTATGAATTGGGTAATTCGAAATAAATATACATTTATCTTTGTGACCCATTTCGCACAATTTTGATATATAGAAAGATGCATCCTACAAATTTTATTTATGAATGTGTATATATACTTTAATTTACTTCACTTGAAAAATCAAATTTAAAATTGACCATGTGCTCGAAAATCACTCAAAAGCGGTTCATTCATTTTAGGCAGCCATATTGACTTGACAATGACCTAAAAACTACGATAATCATACTTCGTTTCACTTTGTATGGCAAAAACAACAAGTATATGTGAGATTTAAAATACTTCTTTATTAGCAATCAAATACAAGAAAATAAACATACTTTTCTCCAAAACTATTATCTCTATGGTAGTAAATAAGTATACTGTATGCTTTCTCCAAACATTTCACAAATTTTCGTATTTATTTGAACATAGCGTCCCTTCAAGTTATGAAGGTAGAAGGGGGGGTCAACGGCTTTGTACTTAGGAGTTTCAGTCCAATAGCAACAAGTTAAAAAATATAGTTTTGTGAGTAAAATATGAAAATGACGGGGACCCAAATTATGATATAATTTATGTAAAGGATAGATAGGACCTACAAAAGCAGGGCAGATTTTAATAACCATATCAAGACATGCTGAAAACATACCTGAAGGCATATTGGAAGATATCCCAGTCATCCAGTATCAGGGGTTGGCCTGTAAAGACCCAGTGATAATCGTGTAGTGCATGACAGGCTGCATTTCCTGACTTCATCAAAACATTTTAAAATAAATTGTAAACATCCCGGTTAGAATGCTCTTCCTTACGTCAAATAATATTTGACGTCACAGAATCTAGGAGCCCTTTTATTCTTCGTCATAGCACGTTTCAATTTGCATTTCCCGACAAAACAGAAAAATATTTAGATTTGCGATTAAATATCTACATTCTAAGCACAATTACAATATTGCCACCCTAACAAAACAAACTAACAAACAAACAAACAAACCGACAGCAGCACAACACAAGACGAACGAACGGTGCTACGGATCGATTCTGAAATAAAAGTTGGTGTCATTCTATAATTAGATTGCAAGTCTCCGCTCTCTCGGTTAAAATGATCTAAACTGTTAGTATGGCTTCGGTGGGACATATCTATCTATCCTGCATATTTGTAGGAGTGATTATCATAGGTCTTGGCATCTAGAGTAAGAAGTAATAGATAGATAGATAGATAGATAGATAGATAGATAGATAGATAGATAGATAGATAGATAGATAGATAGATAGATAGATAGATAGATAGATAGATAGATAGATAGATAGATAGATGGGTGGGTTTTTTTGGATGGATGGATGGATGAATGGATGGATGGATGGATAGATAGATAGATAGATAGATAGATAGATAGATAGATAGATAGATAGATAGATAGATAGATAGATAGATAGATAGATAGATAGATAGATAGATAGATAGATAGATAGATAGATAGATAGATAGTGATGTGGATTAAATTTGCCCATCCCTATTTCCCGACTTAATTGTTATATAAATAGTTAAATTGTCGAAGTAGCACGACCTTGGACACTCCTTGTGATGGTATTATTCTATTAGTCAGAGTTGGAGTAAACAACTCGAATTGAGAATATGCTAGAAATTACTGATAAAATCCAAACCAATTCCAACTGGATGAGTGGCTTTTATTATCCAAAAATGGTTATGGTTTATGGGAACGAACCAGCCAAAGGGCTTAGATCAAACGTTTACCTGCTGTAGATAATTATATTGTATAATCACTTGCATAAAGTGTGGCAAAAAGTCTGGTTGTGAAAGGCAACCGTTAGCTTAATGGGGGGGTGGAGGAAGCAAACTTTCTTTTTTTATCTTAATCTCCTGGTTTACTGATTTATTATAATCCACTACGACCACAGTAGATGTAAGAAGGATCTATCACAGTGATGTATGGTGGCAGAGTATGCTGACTACCTCAAGCAATTTCTTGTACAAGAAAGTTACTAGAAATTACTACAATTGTTGTTCTGATTGAGGGAACTAATACAGTGAATAAGCACCCTGGTTAGCTCGAGAGAATTGCAGCTAATCGGTGAGAAGGGAAGCGTGTGGAATGGGCAGTAATAACTAAACAATAAACTTGTGGCTGTATTATGAAAAGTGAGCAAAAAAGATTACTACAACTTCACCTAGAAGTCAAGAAAAACTTTCGAGGTACAAGCTGAACTTGAAGGCTGACGATATCCTCTATGTTCGTGCCTGTAAACTGCCATTATTCTGTTGACGATTACAAAAGTGAATGAGTGATGGAAATTTTAGTTGGGACTTTAGCCAGAATTCAAGAGAAGTGCAGAACACCCTGTGTAATGCTAGAACACAATGAGGAATTGTGAAGAAAGGTATTTTCTCCTAGGCATTGGTGGCATTTGCTCAAGAATTGGGTCTATCAAGAATACTGGAATTACTAGAATTGGGTCTATCAAGAATACTGGAATTACAAGAATTGGGTCTATCAAGAATGCTGGAAATACTAGAATTGGGTCCATCAAGAGTATTGAGTTACGTGGAGAGCAACAGTCTGGAGTGCATGAGTCTGTCTCTACCAAGTAATCAGGTGGAAGTGCAAATGTTGAACTCTAAATCTAGTACTGGATGTTGAACTATGCCAGAACTATAACTGAATCTGTGTATAAACTTCATCTTCATTGAACTGATTCAGTGACTGTGAAACGAAACTGTGATTGTGATTTGTGTTGTGCATTCATACGCAGATTTGTGTACTGTGTTGTGCATTCTTATGCAGATTTATACAAGAACATTTTGTTGTGATAATATGCAGAACTGTTTCCAGGCATGACTCTCTTAACCAGACTTTTACCCGCCAGTCATCATTGATACAGGAACAAGATTACCGCTCACAGGCCACATCAGGTGAACTGTTATTCTGTATTGTTCGTGTAATCTGTACATGTTTCTCTGATTATTCATAAATTCCTTATCTATTTTCTTATTCTTCTTTTTATGTCTTTTATTGACTAAAACTGTATCAGTATCTAATTTTGATTATTGACATTTTTTTTAGAATTGTTGTACGATAAATTAGAGACTGTTTGACTATATGCTTAACCATAAAATTCCTAGTAATTGTTCTATGGAATTTGTATGAAACACTTTTCTTCTAATTATGTGAGCTTGATTGAGATAGGCTGTAAAGAGATTTGTGATCTCTGGAAATTGACTTGTGTGAAATTTTGATGACATTTAATTGTAAAACTATTTAATTGTTATTTATCATTTTTCTTTAATAAATTGTTGAACTTTTAGCTATCCACTCTCTTTGCTGTGATAGAGAGGTACTTGGCGTAGATGATGGGTGGTGGCTGCCAAATGACTAACGACATTAGAAAGACGGTCAGGCACAAGTTTTAGGATAGTTCCCGTCATCGATAGAGAGATATGTGTGTGTTGGAGGGGGGGGGGTCTGGATTAAGGACAAGATTGACAAGATAGTTCAATTAAGGTCTGTTATTCCAGACAGGTAACACTTGGATAGAGAGTTAAACAGTTAAGAAACTTTCCAGGGATTGACCTAGTTGCTCTCGTGACCGCAATGACAAAGACCCCGTCGGGTGACTGTGTGTTGATTGCGAGGAAGAATTATTGTTTGTGTATTATTTATGAATATAATATCATAAATTAATAATTAAGCAATTAACAGACAGTAAACCTTTTTCACAGATAGATAGATAGATAGATAGATAGATAGATAGATAGATAGATAGATAGATAGATAGATAGATAGATAGATAGATAGATGGATGGATGGATGGATGGATGGATGGATGGATGGATGGATGGATGGATGGATGGATGGATGGATGGATGGATAGATAGATAGATAGATAGATAGATAGATAGATAGATAGATAGATAGATAGATAGATAGATAGATAGATAGATAGATAGATAGATAGATAGATAGATAGATAGATAGATGCTTTCATTAGCAAACAGTTATATTCGTTAAGTAAATAATTTTTCTAGTTTGTTTAAGTCTTAAACACATATTTAAGATTTAAGTTTGACAGTAATCCTGGTTTTTATGTTCATAGTACAGAGTCTGAATAGATATGTTCTCTTGAACATTCTGTTTATAATGCACTAATTTGAGCATGATTATGGCATATTGCAAAACCATTGAAAATTCGGTCATAACACTCACCACAACCACAATGACTTCTGATTGTTCTTATTTTAAATACTTAAACTACTTTTAAATTATTTTCATTTTAAATACTCTAAATGACTTCTAAATCGCATTTGTTTTCAATACTCTGCTTCTAAATTTGGTTTTATTTTATGGGTATAAACGACTTTAAATTGCTTTGTGTTCTCTTTCTCTAGTCGTTTAGAGTATTTAAACACACACACATACAAACACACACGTTTGATGGTAGACGTTACTATTCAAAAGTTATTTTTAGTACTATTACTAATTTAGAGTTTGAAGAAGTGAAACATAAGAACAGCAACAAGCTACACTGTGACTTCACTCAATGTGTAACACGTGTAAATATCTCTGTATCGTTACTCAATATGTATCACATGCAAATAACACTGTGGTTTAACTCAATATGTAACTCGTGTAAATAATATTATGGATTCACTCAGTATGTAGCACGTGCAAATAACAATGTGGCTTCACTCATTGTGTTACACGTGTAAATAACACTCCGGCTTTACTCATTGTGTTACACGTGCAAATAACAAAGTGGTTTCATTCAATATGTAATGTATGCAAATAATACTCCAGCTTCACCCAGTATGTTACACGTGTAAATAACACTGTGGCTTCATTCAATATGTAATGTATGCAAATAATACTCCAGCTTCACCCAGTATGTTACACGTGTAAATAACACTGTGGCTTTATTCAAAATGTAACGTTGCAAATAACACTGTGGCTTCACTCAGATTGTAACACCTGCAAATAACATTGTGGCTTCATTCAATACGTAACGCGTGCAAATAACACTCTGGCTTTCATTCAATACGTAACGCGTGCAAATAACACTCTGGCTTTCATTCAATGTGTTACACGTGCAAGAATTTGCAGTATATGATTCTTGCTCCGTTTGCTGCATTAGCTTCTCATTACAAGGAAGAACTAATCAAATCAACTATACAAATACTATTCATAATGAACCACAGTTTTTATTTTAACCCTTTTACTTTAGTAAACGAACAATAAACTGCACATTATTTTATTACACTTACGCAAAGTTAAATTTAAAAAATACAGTGACTGCATAGGGCGACTATAAGAAAGATAGTAGTAGTAGTAGTAGTACCAGTAGTAATAGTAGCAATGCACCCATTTCTTACTGGTTATGATTTTTATTATTATCAATCATCCATAACTAATTACAATAGATGGAGAAATCCTGATTTATGATTAATAATAATTATCTCAGGAGACACTACTCGTCTTTCACCTGGCGGATAATACCGATAAAAGTAGTAAAGGTCTTCTCTCATGCATAGCAATAAGATAGACGTTTAGTGTCACGAAATATTTTCGTAGGTGGACAATTCTTACTTCAGGAATAATAAAAATCCGTCCTTATTTATATTTAACGAGTTCCCAACCACACAGTATTATTCCAAGATAAAGTTTAATAATATGTGCAAGAAGGTTAATAAATTTAACAATACATTTATTAAATCAACAATCAAATATACATATATACAAATACAATGAGAAGGTTATTTGACATTAATATTCCATGAAACAACGTTCAAGTAATTCCAATACTTATTCACTCTTATATCCTAACACATGATTCAGCAGTGAGATTAGTATCAAAAATAAATCACAGGGCTATTCTTATCATAGAAGAAATAGAGTGATACGATAACAGTTTGTGCATAACCTGTTCAAAGACGTAAGCCGCAACAGTACTGCTTTTGTAACAATGCTACAAGTATATTGTTCACAATAGAACAGTTAATCTTCTACATACTCTGCTAAGCACGTTGTAGAATGTCCCAACACTGTAGATCCCCCAATACCAATCTAGGCATGCTTTCCCTGTATTAGATTTTCCAGTAGGCAATCACAGTAACGAACTTCTAGCACTCCTTTTGCTAGAAAGTTCCACATTGGAGTTGGACACATTTGTCGATGTACCTAACTGGGGTGCAGTAAATCAAGAGAACTGTTACACTGTAAGATGGAAACTCCACGAATCCACCAAAAGTGCATAAAGAAGAAAAAGAAAAATCGCTCACTCCTTTCTGAAACATCTTATCAGAGAGCAATGCTAAGTTCCAAGTTTAATCATCTCTCTTCTCCATTCTTTCTTATAATCATTCTCAAGTTACAATTCCCGCAACAGAACATCTGTGCAACATAATAAATTACAGCATAATCAATTATGAATGTTTTTCTACTAGAAGCAATGTTATGTGCTTAACATATTACATATAAGTTTCATAATTCGCAACTGTAGAAATAATAGTCTTTTCACATAATACATCTTTACATTAAATTACAAATATAATACATCAATAGGAAAGTGTACGAAATATTTCTAAGTCCGTTCTCTCTCAGTCAATCAGTTAACACTCCAGTAAACTAATGATTGCCTTTTCCTGACCGGAATTGAGTTACGTCAAAATCAAAGTGATTAGAATAATGAACTTTCTTCAATAGGTAATTTTCAATCTCTTTCCATTGGCTAGTTCGCTATTTGTACACCTTAACCTATTAGGTAGCACAAAATACTCATCCACTCTGGACTGGTTTGTATTGCATCAGCAAGTTCTAGCTTACTCTTTACCATGAGTTGTTATTTTAACTCTGGTACTTACATCAGCAAGTTCTAGCTGATTCTTTACCATGTTGTTTTAACTCTGGTACTTACATCAGCAAGTTCTAGCTGATTCTTTACCATGTTATTTTAACTCTGGTACTTACATCAGCAAGTTCTGATTCTTTACCATGTTATTTTAACTCTGGTACTTATAAGAATATCGTCATATGCAGTGCCTGAATGTCATGTCACATTGGCATTAACAAACTATATAATTATTAAGTTTAAAAATAGAAACAGGCAAATTTACTCCGCCATATAAAGTAGTAGTAGCATCAGCGGAAGAAGGAATGTTCAAATGCTCCTAAGACAAAAGCCCTCAAAACTATAGAATACTTTATCCACCTCTAACAGCTCTTAGCAGAGTCACTGTAATAGTCTTTTCTCTAAACGTGAGTCTGATAGTGTATGAGGTTTTTGAAAGAAATTAAACAAGGTATATTAACAGAAAGAGAACAGTGTTATTATGTAGAGAATAAGAGTTCTATATTTGTATGATTTCACTGAAATTACTTTTATACAGTTTGCATTCCGAATTAAATAGTTTTTAATTTTAATTATTATATTTACAAAACAGAAATTTACTTGATGATTAAAAATGTTGAGGGTGGGAACAAAGAAATCACACACAAAAATCAGAATGAAATAGTATATTAAATTAAGGAAATAAATTATGACAAAGTACAAAAATGCATCAGTAAATAGTAGCACAGTTATTCCATCATTTAATATGCCTTCTACTAGAAAGTAACATAATTACAAATAGAAATGTTTATAGGCAATCATGTGTGTTACTTTAACATTAGAGAAATGTACTGTGAAAAAATATCTATCAGTTGGGCACTTTAGTGGAGAACAATTTAATTACAATTTACAGTTTTAAACTGTAATGACTAGACCAGAGGTCGGCAAACATTTTGGACTACTATGCCATTTTAGGGGGTCAAGAAGGCCCACTAGGCCAGAAATGGTAAAAAGTACACCATTACTAGGCTTGAAAAAAAGTCTTTGCACTCTATTTTATGCAATGTAATGTGTAATAAACAGAAGACCTTGGACTTTGCCGACCCCTGGACTAGACAAACGCTGTTCAAATAGATGATGATTTTTTTTTAAAATAATGATTACATGACAAAATGGATTCGCATTATTTCCTAATCTAAAACACATGTATTAATGAAAATTACTGAGAAAACTAAATATTGTGGGGAAAATAGGTCACAACTTCAAAAATGGTTCTACATCGAAAATAGTTTTGCTTGACATTTCTTTCTATTTTTCCAGTGTTGTCTAATACAGAGACGGGTTTAGGAATAAGCATACATCTTTGCGTACAATGCAATCAGAAATTTCATAGCAAAAAACAGGTAAATAAAACCGTTAGTAATCGTTATTATTTTATAAAAACAATTAATTAATTGACTGATTATATTTATTTGAGCAAAATGGTTGTTTGGCATGTTCGGAATTAATTTGTTACTTTGTAGATTATTGATTGACTGGCTGATTGATTGAATTACTGGCCAATTTTAGACACTCTATAACGCAGATAATCTGGCAAACGTTTCGTGGATGCCATAGGGCGGAGGAATTTTGTAAACATTATTTTATGTAAAGAAATCATACATTGTATTACATTTCAATTTGACTAAACTTTTATTACTTAGACAGTGATATTTAATTTTAAAAAAACATAATTGAATGTGAGTTTGTAGGAAATTCTTAAATCAAGCAGATTCGTGATTTATATAAATTTATACCCTAACTCTAAGATTTTTAACTTTAACATTATTTTGCAAGCAATAAAATATCCATTCTTTCATGGAAGCAGATGAGTTATAATTTTCCTAGGATTCCACCTTTTTATTTTTTCAGAAGATTACCCTTTTCTGTTATAAATGCATTTATTAAATGTCCCTTACCTCAATAAATGCACAAGATATATGAATAATTGAATTTGTAAATTTACTATTTTCTGAGTTTTCTTCCCTTTATAATGTTTTCAAGTATTTTGCTTTAAACAGCACACTTTAAAATATATAATTAGCGAGGCCTCTTTTACCGGTGAAAACATATTAAGCAACAATACATTCTTAATCGACCACCACTCCATCTTGAAATGTGTGAAATATTTTCTAAGATTAATTCATGTTTTATGTGTGTGCTCAATGCTGCTTTAACAGGCTATGTATCTCAAAATAAATCAAATATACAAGAATATCATTATAATATCACTGCCCAACTGCTTTGAGTATAAATATTGCAATCAAAGCACGTGATCACAGACGTTAATAATAATCATCTTTATCAAACAACTTTTTTTGTCAGAAAATCTGAATGGATCCACCCTGATTTCAGAAGGTTGCAAAAGACACGAAAAATGCGACTACTAATTTTTGGACGGATGAATGAAACGTTCACAGTTGACACAACAGGCAATATATCTGGAAAAAACAAAAATATAATAGTTTAAATCGTGAATTTCTCACAACTCGAAATAAAAGCAACGAAGAACCTACAGGTCATTAAAGTACGGCAAGATCTTATATCATGGCAAGTATTTCAGACAGAATTAGATTTATTAAATAATAAAAACTACATTTCATGTGTACAGTTTGTTTTTCTTCCAAAATTATCTTTTCTTACTTTTATTGCAGTGTATTCTTTAATAATAGACATTTAATACTGGGTACTTTCTGTTTAAAGACATGTTTCATTGATTACAAGTAATCTGACATTTCTTTAGTGCTCTAGTTACACAGACTTAAGTATACTTAAACTCAGAATTTCTTTATGAATTGGCTGCAATGTACCTCCAGATTTATTCTCCATGAATGCAACAGAGGCATTGCATGAGTGCGATATGGCAAGAGTGAGAGAGAACAAGCATGAGAGAGAGAGAGATATTGTGAGTGCGAGAGAGAGAACAAGCATAAGAGAGAGGTTGTAGAGAGTGAGAGAGAACAAGCATGAGAGAGAGAGATATTGTGAGTGCGAGAGAGAGAACAAGCATGAGAGAGATAGTAGTGAGAGTGAGAGAACAAGCTTGAGAGAGATTGTAGAGAGAGAACAAGCATGAGAGAGATTGTAGAGAGTGAGAGAGAACAAGCATGAGAGAGACTCTAGTGAGAGCGAGAGAGAACAAGCTTGAGAGAGATTGTAGAGAGAGAACAAGCATGAGAGAGATTGTAGTGAGAGTGAGAGAACAAGCTTGAGAGAGATTGTAGAGAGAGAACAAGCATGAGAGAGATAGTAGTGAGAGTGAGAGAACAAGCTTGAGAGAGATTGTAGAGAGAGAACAAGCATGAGAGAGATAGTAGTGAGAGTGAGAGAACAAGCTTGAGAGAGATTGTAGAGAGAGAACAAGCATGAGAGAGATAGTAGTGAGAGTGAGAGAACAAGCTTGAGAGAGATTGTAGAGAGAGAACAAGCATGAGCAAGATTGTAGTGAGAGAACAAGCATGAGAGACTGTATAGAGACATTCGGCATAACTCACAATTAACTTGTATATGTTGGGTGCACTGCCATTTCATGCTTTAAAATGGGGCTACCTTGTTCATGCTGAAATAAGAAAAAGCTATAATGCGATAAACTTCGATGCATGGATGACAACACATTTAAGATATATGCATTGCAACCCACGTCCTCGTGCAAAGGAATGCTGAGGTAGTCAAGCTCGAAGTCAAACAAAAATAGTCATTCTGACATACTAAGATTTCTTTAATTTTTTAATAGATTAATAATTAGAGCACATAATTTAACTTATTTTTTAATCAATAATAATAATAATAATAATAACCAATTTAATCAAAATGTCTGCATAATCGACCACTTTTGATGCACTACAGAAAATAATTCTTTTTAATACATTCTGTTATTGTGAAAACTTTGGGTTATTTGTTATTTTTTTAAGCGCCTGAAATAATATTAGAATTAACCCTACAACCATTGAATTGTAAATAAGGCCACCCGGCTATGTTTACAACGTAACATGCTTCATCCTGCCCAAAAGACAAAAACTGTATGCAATGACACTTTTGGTAAAGCTTGATTCCAGTAGTTTTCTTCTGGTTATTAAATTAAGACTATGGAAATTCTTCATAATTCGTTTTGCTGATGCTGTTTAACATTTAAATATACGAATTTTATTATAAGTATGAACAACTGGGCTACGTATCGCAGTAGTGTTAAAATAAAAAATATTTTTTTAAAACATCCGCAAGTTTCCATTTAAATCAATAGCATGAGTATTTCCACTAACCAAGAAATTCTCGACAAAACAAGTTGTCAATTAAAATCTACAACTGAACAACATTTTGCAACATACTCACTCGCGCACTGGCGGGAAAACCGGTGGTTTCCTGTGAAATGAAAGTAAAATTCACATGATATGTAAGGTAAGTAAAATAATATATTGAAGTAATATTTTGGACAGTAAAACAATAAATAAATGTAATAACATTTCGACCAACTAGAATATTACATGTTTAACTGCTCTGTATGTATATGTCTATGTTTATTATAAGAATATGAACAACTGGGCTACGTATCGCAGTAGTGTTAAAATAAAAAATATTTTTTTAAAACATCCGCAAGTTTCCATTTAAATCAATAGCGTTAGTATTTCCACTAACCAAGAAATTCTTGACAAAACAAGTTGTCAATTAAAATCTACAACTGAACAACATTTTGCAACATACTCACTGGTGCACTGGCGGGGAAACCGGTGATTTCCTGTGAAATGAAAGTAAAATTCAAAGGGTATGTAAGGTAAGTAAAATAATATATTGAAGTAATATTTTGGACAGTAAAACAATAAATAAATGTAATAACATTTCGACCAAGTAGAATATTACATGTTTAACTGCTCTGTATGTATATGTTAAAGTGAAGATCATAATGTAATTTTTAATCTAACTCCCCAAGGTACTGTTTCTAGAATACTTTCGCTGCCTACGAAATATTATGAATTGGAAAAAAAAATATGAAAAATATAAAACATGGAAAGTCCATCGTTATACAAAGAGACAAGGTACAGATTGTAATTTATTATTCACTCGTTTCACAGTGGTAACTACAATTGCCTGCACGAATATGTTGTTAAAAATCATCAAACCGATTATCTTTGCAAGAATAGGATATTTTAACATTCGTTTGTAATTAATGTCTTTAAATATTTCTCAAAGTGGATAAATTAATCCTTAAATAAATAATGCTGCAAGAATACTAAACATATTTAGAGATTCTCAGATTTTCATGTTTTATTTCATTTGCTAATAAATATTTATAGTAATTATTTTAAAATAAGATAATGGTGATCATTATGAGGTCAATTATAATGACTTTCAGCCAAACAAGCAGGGAGAAAAATTCAAAACTGTATACTAACAATTTTAATCCTTGTGCTAGTGTGAAAATTCACCATCACACCACTATCGTCATCTAGACCAATGAAAACCAAACATAGCAACAGGCGCATTCCCTACTTGCGATGTGTTGTCCAATGAAAACCAAACATAGCAACAGGCGCATTCCCTACTTGCGATGTCAACTGGCTGAATGAAAATCAAGCACACAGCTCAAGGCGCGTCCCCTACTCACGCTGTCTGTGTTGTCCAATGAAAACCATGCATAACACACAGCTCAAGGCGCGTCCCCTACTCACGCTGTCTGTGTTGTCCAATGAAAACCATGCATAACACACAGCTCAAGGCGCGTCCCCTACTCACGCTGTCTGTGTTGTCCAATGAAAACCATACATAACACACAGCTCAAGGCGCGTCCTCTACTTACGCTGTGTTGATGAATGAAAACCACACACAATGTGACTGCTAATGTCTATGCTAGGATAAAATGATTGATGGTCCAGCATTAATTGAACATTGTTGTGAAGTGATGTAAATGTCAACACACTTTTGATTTTACTCATATGATGTGATTGTTGATTTAATATTTTTTTTAATTTATTGACCATACACATATAGATAACCTTATGTTGGAGAAGAAAGTGGGTGGAGGGGGGCTTGCTAAATAAATATTAAATGACTGATCTATCTAGTAAGACGTTTTCCACATATGGGGAAATAGTGTATGACGGTAAATGTCTACCTTTAATGTTGTGAAAGAGAGAAAACGTTTACAGCGCCCGCATATCTGCCAAGTGAGAGAGACGAGTGGTGTCTTCTGGAGAATTATTAATAACATAAATTAAAATTCTCATCACTTGTAATTAGTTATGATTGGTTAATTAACAATAATAATCATAACTAGCGTTTCGTAGGCGTCACACTTAGCACACGGCTCAATGCGCGTCCCCTACTTACGTTGGTGTCTTTGTTTCCATTTCAGTACACCTAGGACTAGCGGATGGCGGTCTGCAAAAGGGAAACATAAACGACATAAATGTCAAATGATGTTGCATAATTTTCCTTTGGCAAGGCAATATTATTACGGTGTCTTGAACCATATCGGTTAAAATTACAGTGTACACCTAATACAAAATCTTCTAGTACATACCAGAACACCAAGAGGAATAAAAGACCGATTAAATTAAATTAAAGGTAATGCCTCTGCTAAACAAGCGCGTTAAAACAGCAGAATAACTGAACACAGTAAGTGCATGCGATAATTATTGTTTACTTATTTGTTTTTCGTGACTCTTACGTCATATGATGCACTTCAAAGTTGTGCCCTGAACACATGTTACCACAGACCAGGTTTATAGACAAAGCGGTGTTTCCTTGTCATGTGACTAGTCCAGGACTGTATATGTCTTGTCTGCTTTTTGCTTCAGTGCATACCCCGAATTGTGACCTGTTTAATCGTCACACATCATTGACGAAAATAACGGCTTTCAAAGTACTTAGTGTCCATAATATGTGGTGAGTAACCTGTGCTGTCAAAATGTGATCCACCCTATTTAACTTACTGTCTCTTTCAGTGATGCGTTTCCGTTTTAGACGGAAGTCTTTCTGAACAGAACTTTCAAGGTCAGACTAATCTGTGCGATGAATTTTGATCACGAGCAAACGAGTGACGTAATTACACACGAGTGAACAGCTGCAAACAAGTCTGAACACAAATGTAAGCAAGTGCGATCAACTAAAATTGAAGCGTAATAAAATAATAAATCATAGAAATATTCGATTTAGTTGGGTAAAGTCACTTACCAAACATCAGGTCGATAATAAATCATATAGAAATATACAATTTCTTTGGGTAAAGTTACTTACCAAACGTCAGGTCGATCGAGAAATGTATTATTTCCAAAAATAATTATTTCCTTACATTGGTTGGATAAACGAATATGTAATGTTAGATTTTCCTCGTTCATACTTTTACAAAACATAGGTTAATCTAACATGGGTTAATCTAACTTCAGTTTCCAAATATTTTACTTGTAAATTGTAGAAATGTATTGTTAATTTGCTACAGATTTTGCTTGCAAATAAGAAACATTTTAATCAAAATCAGGATTGGTTTTCTGGTAATGAGTTGTCAATAGTTCTTTGCATGATTCATTCAACAGGATAGATACTTCCAATGATTCATTCGAAACATTTTAAATGTGTTCAATTCTTTGGAACCTAAACTGCAAAAAAAATTATTTTGGCACACAGGATACTGGGATATCATGCCAGTGCTGAGAGTAAAATTAGACATCCTAATAGACTTAGGATGCCATTATGGTCGTTTCTTTGATCACTCTTATGTGTACTTATCACTGTGGGCTGCACGCAACTAAGGTGAAAAAGCAACTATTTTTCTACAGTATTTAATATGTAAAATACATTCCATATTGTATATTGAACAAAGTTCCAGTCAGTGTGAGATTCTTGAAGTAATTTTAAATCATACACACTTCCACAAGAAGTAAATTTTGTATTGATGAATTAACTACAATAAAAGTTTATAATTATTTTTTAAAATGTTATTTCTTATTATTTTCAGATTTTATATTTACTAGGCCACATGCAAGTTAAAACGAAACATTTTGTGTCAATCTGTTCGTTGGTCGTGTTCAGTTTTGTCTGGTTGCACGTATGTTGCAAATGATCACAGTGTCTTCATTTTTGTGCACTAGGTTAAACAATATAGGTGGATTGGATCTTAATTTATCTGAATTTTTGCTATGTAGGTGTCCAATTTAGGTACGTATAGCAAGAATAAATTCACAATCCATTTTCGTGTGATTTAAGGGATTTTGCTGAAACACATTATAGTTTAATGCAATTAATTCTCTCTTTTTCAAGGTGGTGGAACTCTTTTAACTATCTTATTTTTAACAAATGAAACAATACACTCTCAACAAACTCACACCACACGAATATATGAACACATCTGCTTATACACATACATATAAACAGCAATATATATATGTGATATATGTGTATATGCATACATGACCGAAACAAGAGGAGGGAGTTGGTCAACCGTTCAGTACTCAGCGACCCAACGACCACACTAGGTCAATGAACCAATGATGATGAGATATACATACAATATCTTTTTAAAATTACCTTTAAGTACAAAATATGTTCTTGACATTTCATAATAATGTATTCAGTAAAAATGAAAACGTTAACGCGATACATGATCATCAGAATGAGGATGTTGATTTCTCAAAACATGTATTTGCCAACCCGGTTAATTAGTAGTCCTATCTTTGCCGCAATTCTAGGATAACTGAATTTTTTATTTCATATTTATTATTTGAAAGGGCAAGTTCATGTTCACAGTTAAACTATAATTTGAATATGTACATATTTCCTATTATTTTCTGCATAATTGAACGCCATGTGCACTCATGTCATACTTGACATCATACACATCCGTGCAGTTTGAAGGAACGTTGTGTCATAATTGTCCTCCGTCGCATTTGTATACAAACCTCCTCTTGCCGTACCCGACATGTGTATACCTACTTTGTGTCGTAAATGTCATCAATACATGTGTATACTAATCATCTGCTTTGTTTCGTAATTGTTATCAATACACGTGTATACTATTCGTCTGCTTTGAGTCGTAATTGTCATCAATACAGGTGTATGCCTACTTTGTGTCGTAATTGTCATACATGTGTATACTAATCATCTGCTTTGTTTCTTAATTGTTATCAATTCACGTATTTGCATACGAAATACATACTGTGTGTCATAGCTGTCGTCATACAGCATTCTGCGGAAGTACTTGGCGAGCTTGACAGTAAAGATGAGAGAAGGCATGAGGAAAAATATACTCCAGCCGAGAGCCAACCAGAATCCATTCTGAATAGAACAACCAATATTTGTTTTACTCAAACAGACAAAACAAACAACGCTAAATATTCTTAACTCTGTGAATGATTTTGTGTCGGAGTAAATTTGCCTATCCCTATTTCTAAACTTAATTGTTATATAAAGTGTTAAACGTCAACAGTTGGGCTTTGCTTATGCTGTCCATTTGGAAGTAAATAACTCAGGGAATACGTAAGAAATTGCTGATACAATCTAAACCAGTTCCAACCGGATGAGTAGTTTTTTTCTGACTAATAGTCTCACACTTATTCATATCAAATTCATCCAATGAGGATATACTGGAAGTTACTTTGTTGACGAAATATTATATTCTAATCACTTTTAATTTGAACATAACTTGAGTCCGGACATAAAGCGATCTTTAGCTTATGAGGAGCAGGCTTTTACTTTGTCACGTCATTAATACTGTTACTACTATGCTTTATTAAATTATATTGGTGTGTGAATCCAGCATTGTCGTCAACTTATCAGTAACACGTGTTGCGATAATTTGATTCCAGTTAATTCTATTCAAGAGACAGTATGACAGAAATTTCTGTCTTAAGTTTCATCTCGAGAATTCATTTTGAATATTCCTCATGGCGTGTTGAGTAACGCATACAGAAAGAAATTCAGAAACATTCCTCCTGATGTGCTTGATAGAGCGTGTGAAATTCAGTGTGATTATGTATAGTGTGCTTGGAGAGCGTGTGAAATTCAGTGTGATTATGTGTAGTGTGCTTGGAGAGTGTGTTGAAGATTCTGGAACAGTTGTGTAACATACACCTAGAAGGGACATTTGGGACCTTGCCTAAATATGATTGTGAAACACGTGCCTAATACAGCTGCCATCTTTGAACTGGTTATATGCATTGATTTTAATTATTTCTCTGAAACTCTACTCTCATTTCCGTGATGATATCAATGTACTCGATTATGTTAACTGGCTGCTAAATCTATTCTAAACTGATAAACTGAATGTAAGTCCATCATTAATTGAACATTGTTGTGAAGGGATGTAAATGACAGTACTCTTTTAATTTTATTCATATATTGTATATTTGATTGTTGATTTAATAAATTTAGTGACAAATGTATTGACCTTCTTACACATATTGAAAACCATATGTTAGTGAAGACAGTGGGTGGGTGGGAGCTCGCTAAATATAGAGTAAACGACGGATTTATCTTCTCCTTTGGTAAGAAGTTTTCCACCTACGCAAATATTGTGTGAAGGTAAATGTTTGTCTTTAATGTTGTAAAAGCGAGAAAACTTTTACATCACCCGCATTTCCGTCAAGTGAGAGAGATGAGTGGTGTCTTCTGGAGAATTATTAATTACATAAATTAAGATTCTCATCAACTGTAATTAGTTACGAATGATTAATTAACAATAACAATCATAACCAATAACTAGTGTGGCATTGGCGTCACAGATTTCTGAACCAGTAGAGTACTAGCTCTCTTGACATAACTCAATCTTTATAATAAAATATTATGTAAACTAAACCAATATAACTAGAATTAAACCAACAACTATATAGAATCTAAACCTATCCAGAATATTTTCGTATGGATAATAGGATAGGGATAATAGTGTCGTCCTTCATCCAGGAATTCAGTCGTTTACTTCAAATATGTTTAACAGTGACGTCATGTTTACTTCACAAACGCATTTATTGACGAATGTGATCGAGTAAATCATTATTACAATACATAAATATAAGTATGAAAGAGGAAAGAGGTTAAATTGAAAAGTTTGAGGATTTCCTGTGTGCTTTTATCTGACTCTGGCATCAAACAGTGAAAAGGCAATCATTCATATAAAATATAATGTCCTTTATCTTGTAGTTAAAATTGTATGTGATGTTAAGCATGTAAGTGTTGTTGAAGGCGTGTGCATTTGTGTGTGAGTGTGCAGGCAGGTACGTATGACCGTTTGGTAACTGGATAGTGAAGGTCGACTGTCAGCGTTTCCCTAAAATGAAAACGCTATACATGAAGAAATAGCATTCGTAATTTGTTCAATGACGTCACTAAGTTTTCCTTAAAATGAAAACGCTATACATGAAGAAATAGCATTCGTATTTTGTTCAATGACGTCACTAAGTTTTCCTTAAAATGAAAACGCTATACATGAAGAAATAGCATTCGTATTTTGTTCAATGACGTCACTACGTATGCAATTCAAAGAAAGAGCGCGCACACGTGTGGGATAATGTAAAATTTAAATTTTAAAATAAATACGTTTGCAAACAGATGTCATATGTTTATTTTTGTATTTCTTACCAGCGGATCTATCAACCCGTGACAGATGGCTTCGTTCACAACTGCATGAGGAATGGAATACACTGGAGTGCATCTGCCAACATCTGTAGCCAACTGCGTTAAATGCAAATATAATGAATGAACACAATGCATATTCAGTGTACAGTTTGCATGAGTTTAATCAATTACTTATCAGAAGGAACACATAAACGCTTCTTGAAACAGGTACGCTTTCCGCTTTTCAATACAAAAGTAAACAAAATTATTTATTGAAAAAAGAGATTCTGTCATTCCACTTTAATGATTTCACCTTTGAGTTCATCCATAGACAACATTTACAGTATTTATGTTATTTTTAGCAAAACCACAAATACCTTGCATATTAATTATGTTATATATGACTAACATTTATTTTTTGATGCGAGCTTATTTTAAATTCAAAACTAAGGTACATAGTGTTAAGACATTACTCAATATATGTTGCACAGTTAATACGTGGAATATTAATCTGAACTGAATTGCTTTATAAAAAGGAAGAAATTTTTAAAATAATATTTCAAAGTAAAAATGTAAATCATGGACAAATATGTTTTAATAGTTTATTAATTTAAAGAAAATGTTGAAACATGTACAGTACGACGGTACTATTAGTGTAGTATTTCAGAAAAAGCAACTAATTTGTTTTAAATGTGTTTGAAATGCAAACTAAATCGAGAATTCATCATAAATTATAAACAAAAGAGATATTTCGTTATACTTTGACCTTACCCTCTCCTTGATGTTATTAACGTACGACTCGACAAATCCAAACATGGTGTCAATGAACTCTTGTGTCACCTGTTTCACAAAAAATAAGTTGTTTTTTTTTAATTTTAAAGTGCAAAAGTACAACAATTTTGAAGAAAGAGACTTTTTCAAAATTATGTTTGCAGCCTTCTTTCTTTCATTTAACATTTCCTTTCCATTCTCAATTACAGCTAAACGCCTACGATAACAAATCAAATATATAATGAAACTACGATGATTACGCTCTTTCCTAATATATAGTCTAGACTAGAGGATTAGATCTAAAATATAATACAGTCTGTGTTGATTGTCTGCAGTCTCACACATATGAATTGTGAGGTACGCAAATACACTAGCAATATTCATCATAGGAAAATACATCAATTAAAAATGTAAACAATTTCCTTTCTCAATATATAAACTGTTAATACCATTAACATGTACATCAAAAAGCCATGCTAATAAAAGTGTATATTTTCCTACAGTACATTATCTAACATGGGCTCAACGCACAGGGCACCGTGTGGCAGAAAAGTGAACTCTCTGACCCCAAGCTGTAAATCTAGTCACCAGTGAGTGCCAGAGGTCAGATTTGAGAGATGGGCTATGAAGGCCAGCAGGCCGCAGTGAACACACACAAACTCACGGGTGCTACACGTTTCTGGGATAGTTCAAGAGAAATGCTACAAGCTTATTTATGTGCTTACACACAGACAACATTCTACAAGATGTAAATATATATTCCTTTGTCTAAAATTGCAAATGCTACTAGGTAAATTTAAAGTATGAAAATTAGTCAAATTAAACACTTTAAGCACATAGATATTATTCATTCAAACACAACCAAGCCAATTTTATGAAAATGAAGATAACACGTGAAATGAGTTTGGTATTATACTAAATACCAAATACCATCATACAAATGCTTACTTACATTTGACACCAGGGTTGTCATGAAAGCGGTGTCCGATAGCTTGGTGGTAGCGTTATTCATTAGAGCTGGAAGTTGATTAGCTTCAGCCTGGAATACAAGCATTCATGACATAACAATTCAGTACTGCAGCTCGTGTTGTGTATGTATGTATGTACAGTTTAACCATAATCAAGGCAATGAAATCTTATCTTATCGTATGTACAGTTTAGCATTAATCAAGGCAATGAAATCTTATCTTATCGTATGTACAGTTTAGCAGCAATCAAGGCGATGAAATCTTATCTTATCGTATGTACAGTTTAACCATAATCAAGGCAATGAAATCTTATCTTATCGTATGTACAGTTTAGCAGCAATCAAGGCGATGAAATCTTATCTTATCGTATGTACAGTTTAGCATTAATCAAGGCAATGAAATCTTATCTTATCGTATGTACAGTTTAGCATTAATCAAGGCAATGAAATCTTATCTTATCGTATGTACAGTTTAGCATTAATCAAGGCAATGAAATCTTATCTTATCGTATGTACAGTTTAGCAGCAATCAAGGCGATGAAATCTTATCTTATCGTATGTACAGTTTAACCATAATCAAGGCGATGAAATCTTATCCAATCATTGTACAGTTTAACCATAATCAAGGCGATGAAATCTTATCTTATCGTATGTACAGTTTAACCATAATCAAGGCGATGAAATCTTATCCAATCATTGTACAGTTTAACCATAATCAAGGCAATGAAATCTTATCTTATCGTATGTACAGTTTAACCATAATCAAGGCGATGAAATCTTATCTTATCGTATGTACAGTTTAACCATAATCAAGGCAATGAAATCTTATCTTATCGTATGTACAGTTTAACCATAATCAAGGCGATGAAATCTTATCTTATCGTATGTACAGTTTAACCGTAATCAAGGCGATGAAATCTTATCCAATCATTGTATAGTTTAACCATAATCAAGGCAATGAAATCTTATCTTATCGTATGTACAGTTTAACCATAATCAAGGCAATGAAATCTTATCTTATCGTATGTACAGTTTAACCATAATCAAGGCGATGAAATCTTATCCAATCATTGTATAGTTTAACCATAATCAAGGCGATGAAATCTTATCCAATCATTGTATAGTTTAACCGTAATCAAGGCGATGAAATCTTATCCAATCATTGTATAGTTTAACCGTAATCAAGGCGATGAAATCTTATCCAATCATTGTATAGTTTAACCATAATCAAGGCGATGAAATCTTATCCAATCATTGTATAGTTTAACCGTAATCAAGGCGATGAAATCTTATCCAATCATTGTACAGTTTAACCACAATCAAGGCAATGAAATCTTATCCAATCATTGTATAGTTTAACCATAATCAAGGCAATGAAATCTTATCTTATCGTATGTACAGTTTAACCATAATCAAGGCGATGAAATCTTATCTTATCGTATGTACAGTTTAACAATAATCAAGGCAATGAAATCTTATCCAATCATTGTATAGTGTCACTTTGCAATCAGAAATGCAGGCCTTGAACTAAATTGGCAGAAGTTTAAAAATCATTGTAACCTTGGTTACAAAATTGTATCACAGTCACATTTTCACAATCTTCCTTTCCTTAAAGTGGGCAAACCGGAAACTTTTCTTGACTTTAAATTATAACGTGACCACCCTCCTCATAGCGTCTCACAAAGTCACGTGATTTGCTGTACTATTATGACATCGCTAAAGCTGTAATAGAAGAAATACAAAAGTTCCATTTAAATCGGGCTATACATGCTCGCAGTTCATGATATGGGGATATACTCCAAATGCAGTTGTCTACACACAGTCACTATATGTGTGACAAATATTTACACACCTTCCTTTATTTGTCACTTGTTCATTTATATTTACCATCCATATCTGTATATTTATTTATGAAATACATTTGGTACTTTACACTTTCCTTTGGTATCCTTTGGCACTATTACATCTACCTTGGGGCACTTATTTTCACTGGTAAACTGGACACAGCACGCATTTTGTGGACATGTGAGGCTAGCCAGTGCATGTTGTTTGCAAGCCCAAAGGCCAGTCATCAACCTTAGGGTTATTTTGACCCTTTTCCTGAAATTATTTGACTTCTTCCTATCTCGTGGTGTACCTTGTTCATGTAATCTAAATGGGATTGATTGAACTAAATTTGTTAACAGATATTGTTGATTCAAAGAACCCCACTATCACAGTGGTTAATAAGAGAGCCTTTTCAGGCCTGACACTATAATGAACTATCCTTAAGTACATGTTTGTGCATTTTGTATATCTTCATTGTACATGTCATTATATATATTTGATCAATGTTGAATTGCTGCACAGTGTGTAGTAAATTGTTTTGTTAATAAATTATATTTCTTTATTTGTCAACACCCTCGACCTATAACAACCTGTGTTATATTATAAGTAGGTTAAAAGGTTACAGAGGTGTGTGTGTGTGTGTGTGTGGGGCTTAATAATTAACAAGATGGGTGTATAATCCTTTGTAGAGAGTGTTTACCACTCTGTTTTGGCGTGTGCCAGGTCATAGTTATTCTGTGGTGTACAGTACAATACTAGGAATTACTCTTGGGAGAGTGCAAGGGTTACTCTTCCAGTCCGTCACCTGCAAGTTCAGAGGTGCAAATTTTCACAGGTGTAGGGATGATAACGTTCTCGTGATTGAAGAGACCCTCTCGTAATAGTGTAAAAATACCACTTACAATCTGTATATTGCAATATAAATTTAAATGAATGATCCTAAGTTGATACAATTGTCAATGTACAGTTGTAAGGAGGTACAAGACTTGTGTATGCATTGACACAAGATGCTACCTGAGACAGACTGAAAACGTTCCACTGATTTCAGATACGTATTCCTAACTGCGATGTCAGGCCAAGCACGTCATCAGGAATTCCCTTCTTCAATATGAATACTATTTTTTCTGATTTGTGCAATATTTCTGTACCTACTGGAAGTAAGGATTTTCAGCTTTGCTAATGCAAAATTATTCATAGTAATGAAATGTATAGTTTTAATTTTATTACGGTATTGTGTACTAATTACATTGTACAGTTAGTCATTATGTGATATTGTGCACAGACAAGAGTTTATTTTTCAAGAAAAATCTGCATAATCCAGGTTTCAATTAACAACTAAGAGAACTAAGTATGAGCCTAATATCCTTTTTTTTGTCCATTTTAACGTTATAATGTAGTCTGTCAAGAAAGCAATACAAAGGTAAAAATTGGTTTAATTACCGAAATGCTAGAAGCAATAGAGACCAGGTTTCCAGTAATAGTCTCCATTTCAGTCTGAAACAAAATTAATGTCATAATGAATATTTCTTTTCTGTATTCACATCCATTAAATAATTAATTTATATAAATTAGCTAACATTTATTGTAAACAATTATATATATATATATATATATATATATAAGTAGTTAGTTAGTTAGTGTGTGTGTGTGTGTGTGCGTGTGCGTGTGCGTGTGTGTGTGCGTACGTCTGTGTGTACAAATAGAGAAAAAGATCGCATTCTCTGGTTCTGATACTATAATTCTCTACAATGAATTATCAATGCCATGTTGTGTACTTCAACCAACCGTTACAAAGTGTCTGCTGTAGCTGCAATAGGATTCGTTTATGTTGAAATCAAGATCTAGAACGAGAAGACACCATATCTTTGATCTCAATATCCGATGGGTCTGGATAAGTGGAAATTATTTGAGGTTTCTATAAAAGGAACCGTTTGTTTCTCTTATCCAACAGTTTCTGTTACATTGCTGTTTTGTTCGCCGAAGATGAATGGCTGTGATAGGCCGTCATCTTAATTTAAGTTGGTATTTTCATAATTCCCTTAACTAGAATGATTGCCTTCAATGGCATTCTAATTTAAGTTAGCATTGTCATCTTTCCTTTAACTAGCATGACTGCCTCCAAAAGCATTCTAATTTAAATTAGCATTGTCATCCTCCCCCTTAACTAGAATGACTGCCTCCAAAAACATATAATAGGCTATTTTTTCCTATATAGAAAGTGAAGAGCAGATTAGACCGCATGGGCTGTTGTCAGTAATAGAGCTAATATAATAAATTTCAAGATTAATAATAAATCTCAGTCTACATACTGCGACAGGGTCATTAATAAAACCCAGCATGTGACAAAGACCGAAGGGACTTATTTTATAGATCTAATACCTCTCTATTTCCGTATAATCAATATACATTAGATAGTCGATTGTAAGACTGATTCACACCAACAGTATATGAAATTGAAATGGTGGTTTCGTGCTTCAACAAGAATATACATCTGACTCGTATATCTAAGAAACACAATAATAAAAATAAATATTTTTATCGTTTAAATCAGTTCATTTTATACAATTTTATTACTTTCCAATGCAATAGGTCGGGTGCATAATAAAAAAGCCACTTGAAAAATAGAAATAAATTTATCAATGCCAGAGTCAAGACACAACAGTTCACATAGATCATGTCATTACTATCCGGTCAAAAAGAGAGCAATTCAACAAGCGCAGTTGCTGCAATTCCTTCAAGATTCTGTTTTAGCTTCGAAAGAGTTATTTTAAATTTTAAAAGTAAGATACTGTCGTAAGTAACTCTTAAAAGCGAATAATTGACGAAATAAATAAAGCCATTACCATAGAAAATGTGCTGTATACATTAATTATTAATAAAAAAAATAATAAACTCTAAATATTTAAGTAGATACAACAGCTTCAAAAATGTTATACATATTTTTCTACTTACCAGTGTAGTAATCATTGAATCAAGTTGAGATGACCCGGCCTGAAATGAGGAAAAAATGTGTAGACAGATAGATTACATAGATAGATAGATAGATAGATAGATAGATAGATAGATAGATAGATAGATAGACGGGTGGATGGATGGATGGACGGACGGACGGGCGGGCGGGTCCAGGCGGGCAGGCAGGCAGACAGACAGACAGACAGACAGATAGACAGACAGACAGATAGATAGATAGATAGATAGATAGATAGATAGATAGATAGATAGATAGATAGATAGATAGATAGATAGATAGATAGATAGATAGATAGATAGATAGATAGACGGGTGGATGGATGGATGGACGGACGGACGGACGGGCGGGTCCAGGCGGGCAGGCAGGCAGACAGACAGACAGACAGACAGACAGATAGACAGACAGATAGATAGATAGATAGATAGATAGATAGATAGATAGATAGATAGATAGATAGATAGATAGATAGATAGATAGATAGATAGATAGATAGATAGATAGATAGATAGATAGATCCATCCTATCTACGTATGTGTAACACAGATGCATGTAAACTCAAGCATTTCCACTTGAAGTAAGTTACGACCATTTGTGTGCCACATATATAACCAAGATCGTGTAGGAGATAACCGCGTAATCCATGGTAATAATTATAATATATAATTAAATAATTGCATATTACTGGGGCAGAATGCATAGGGAAAGAAATTATTTTGCAGGAAAAAACTTGGACTGGCAAACAAACTTTCAGCTTGAGAGTCACCTTTAAGTCTGTCGGTTCTGTCCATGCCTTGATAACAAAACTCTTGCTGACGAGTTAGTCGATGAATAATTTCACTATCACCTAGACACACTAACCTAGAAAACGATTAATTATGTCGTTCAATAAAGTCATCTATATCCTCTACAAATTCATTGAATTGATCGCACGTGTCTGCATCCGACAGCAATCTATGGAGTAAAAATTAATACAAACGCTACGAAAAACATGTATGAAATAAGACTTGTTGCTCTAGTAGTAACATGTTATCACCTGAGTGCGTGCTTCCAAGCTCGCGTGTATAACTGTGTGCGTATTTGTTCATATTCGTGTATGCGTCTACTTTATAGATTCAGATTTTGTGGGCATTGCGTAAGAAATCACGAACTGGCAATGAAATAGTTAAATGTTTTGAGTTTATAATTAACGTCTTCACCTCGATTAGTAAATGGCATGGAAAAAAGTAGCAAGATGACGTAATATTTTACAGTGTGTAATATGTGACTTGATTCGACTACAAATCTATAACATCTTGCACACATTATTATTATTGGCAATACCAGAAGTACAGTTATTATTATTGTTGTTACTATTGTTATTACTACTACTTATCATCGTATCACAGTCTTTCTATCCTTCGTCTTCTTGTTTTTGTTGTTATTCTTGTTGTTATTGTTATTAATAATAATAATTATAATAATTATTATTGTTATTAATAATAATAATTATAATAATTATTATTGTTATTAATAATAATAATTATAATAATTATTATTATTATTTGCCTGTGAGCGTGTGATTGAAGAAATCTATTTTTTTGTTTGTTTGTTTCTTTGCTGTTCACATTCTTTTTTATTTTCAATGAATTCAATACTTAAAATTTTCCGCTCGAAGATTTCATTCTCTCTGTATTTC
Source organism: Sinotaia quadrata (assembly GCA_028829895.1). Lineage (NCBI taxonomy): Eukaryota > Metazoa > Mollusca > Gastropoda > Architaenioglossa > Viviparidae > Sinotaia > Sinotaia quadrata. Next base: position 25,830,551 of record CM054180.1, read on the forward strand.
TCGCAAATGTCGAAATTTTCATTTCAAACTGTGCCATTTCATTTAGATACATTAACAGACACATACATAGATAACAGAGAAAGAGAGTGAGCTACAGACGTTTGAAATAAGATGACAAATTGGCTAAAAGAAGAAAAGAAAGCTAATAAAATATTAAATTAAGTTTGCACTAAGAGAGAGAAAAGCCTGTATGTTAGGCAAAACTAAATTGAGTGTTTGGATAATTAATTACCTGACAATTGTTAAGTTTTGACTGGATACCAGTTACATTAGACTTCATTGCTTGTATCTAAATAAAATAAATAAAAGTTCAATCGTTAAACAATCAGCATGCAATCATACGCAAAAGTAATATGTAAAATGAGCCGCAAGACGAAACTGTTCGCAAAGATGTGATTCTTAGCAATACATAATAAAACAGTAAACTCTTACGTCCAATTAAATATCTTTCTTTACCAAACTTGCAGTTATTAACACTTAAGAGCAAATATAAGATGCACAAACATTCATAACACACATACAAATGATACAAAGCATACAAATAATAGACGTACACGTTCAAGCTCAGCAAAACAATCATAGACATGTACAATAACAAAAACAAGCACACACAAACACACTCATACATAGACGTGTATCTCTCTCTCACTCTCTCTCTCTCCTATCTATCTATTTATCGCTCTGTGTGTGTGTGTGTATATATATATTCACATTCATATTCGCACGATCACATATATTCAAAAACAAAACAAGAAATGCAAACAATACACACAACGCACAGACACACAAACAACCATACGCTGAATAAACTCTACAAGGGATAACCACACAAGCTCAAATATTAAGACTCAATATTGCACAAACACAAAACACCCTAAACTACATAAACACAAAAACACATCCGAACACATTCTCACTCTCTCTCTCTCACACACACACACACTCACACACACACACACACACACACATACACACATACACACACACACACACACACACACACACACACACACACACGCACACAAGCATGAAAATAAACAAGGTACGCAAAATTAATAGCAACGCCCAATCAAACAAGTATTCTCAACCATTTATTACTGGCAAATGAATTAAAATATTGGTCTTAAGACAATTATTCCCAATTACTGTAATAAAGGTGTTAAGGTCACTCGCTACCTCTCTTTTATCTGTTAAACTAGTTAAAGGATTTCATTGGGGTTTTTTATGGTTTTCTTGTTTTTGGTTCTTAGCTCAGATTCTTAATGCTTTATTTTTCTAGATGGGTTATAGAATTAGCAATTATAATTACTCTTTAAAATTGTTATCTATCTATCTATCTATCTATCTATCTTACCTATCTATAAATCTATCTATCTATCTATCTATCTATCTATCTATCTATCTATCCCTTAGTTTTGTCCACCGTTGGGGCACCACTGATGACCTGACAACCAGTTTCCTCCATTCCCCTTAATTATAATTGCCCTTAATTATAATGCCCTAAGGTATTCGATTAATGGTAAAGTTTCAGGTCAAGTTAAACTTTTTATAAGTAATTATTTTTGTGAAATTACCAATTATTGTTTTAGAATTTAACCACTAATTCAAAACATTTTCTTCAGCCAGGATGACATGCTTTCACTACAACCGATTAGTAAAATATATAATAGTACGAGTGTGTGTAAACAGTGAAAGCTCTCATACTACCACATTCTTCCCAAATGTCTTCTACATTTTTCCCTGTTTCATCTTACTACCACATACATCCCAAAAGTCTTCTACATTTTTCCTGTTTCATCTTACTTCCCTCAGGGAAAGAAAACATGTAAAATTCATAATGATAATGATTCATAACTGAGCGATTTACTCTACTTGCACTGTTCTCTGTAACAATTTGCAAGAAATAAATGAATGTATCACAATTAAGTAACACGATCTACACATGTTTATTTTCGATACAGTAAAATTGGGGCTATAAATAGCATTAGCTTATGGAGTGCCACTGAAATACAGTAAAATTGGGGCTATAAAATAACATTAGCTTATGGAGTGCCACTGAAATACGTGGTCAAGAATATTGTGCTGTTTACAAGAACAAGTGACTGGCACACTAAGAGGGACTATTTTCATTACTCACTAATTTCTGTAGCTCCATGGTGGCATTAACACATCCTTGCAGCTCTGCGATCTGACTGGTAACATTGACACCCCCAGTTACTGAACCTGCCATTTGATTGACATTTATCTTGTCTGAGATGTTCAAGTCCTGTTGTAAAGGATTATACATCAATAGCTTTGTAGAATGTTAACTCAGAATTATTTGTACATGGGAGATTTTAAATGTTTGCCACTTTGCACTTTTTGTATTAAAAGTATTGCCAGTTAGCAATATCGATTAGTTCAATTATTTTGCAAATTAGTAAATAATTCTTTCCCTGTTCCTGTTGCTATTTTACTAGTAAGACATTGTGTTTAACATGTTTAGAATTTAGTCTTCCAATTTACAAGTCTTAATTACCAGTTAGAAATTCTTTAAACAGATACTCTAATGAGCTTGCAATAGGAGTATGAAAGGGTTACTTATACACACAAGGCAGATTCACAGGTTTACTATTGCCGGGGGGTGGGGGACATCATCGAAAGAGAGCACTTCTTTATGAAATGTCTCTTCTTAGTATCAGTTAGTTTGGTTAGGGTGTGCAATTTTAGATTGTGTATTTCAAATTTGTTTAAAGGGTGTCAGCACTCTCTCTTCTTGTTTCTTCTCTCCTGTGCTCTCTCTCTCTCTCTCTCTCTCTCTCTCTCTCTCTCTCTCTCTCTCTCTCTCTCTCTCTCTCTCTCTCTCTCTGACGGTCATATCGGGTACATTTGTTCATCCTGTCTCAAAAATAACGTATGAAATATTTTTCATTAGGGGAGATAATCTGACAGCATCATGAATTACTTCCTTTTGATTCCCGCCTTTTTGCATCATAAATTAAATACATGTTCTCTGAACACTAGTCGAGTGTATGCAGCAGGAAGCCACCATGATATCGCTAAGTTATCCTTGTGTCTAGTGACAGAAAGAAAGCGATCAATTGTTTTTTCCACATTTGCAGAGACAGCCAGGCACTCTGTTCGAACATTTGGACAAAAGATAAAATATTAGTGGACAATTCAAAATGGTCTGGAAAGAACTTTTCATATTCCTTTTGCTATCTTCAGGAAAGGATACGAGAGAACGTCTTCCCTTTGGTAAATTGGGGTGGGGTGTTTGTTTGAGGGGTGAAGGTAGTAAGGACATATATCGAACGACATTGCTGGATTATGAAATAACAGTCCGAAGATCAAGCAAAATTCTTAGTATACCTGTACGGAAAGCGAAATCACGCTTATTCGAGTGAATGATCTATATTTTTTTTAATTCTGGGTTTGATGGCACCCGTGACACTCAACAATACATACTTCTAGATCAAAGGTTAGTGATTTTACTAAGCACTACACGATGCAAAAATGTTACATCCTTGTCAAATTAGAACTCTTGTTACCCATTCATACTCCTATTGCATAGTTGCCATGTAAAAATACATGAAAAAAAAACTATTTTACGCAAACAATTTCCCTTTCCTTCGTGCCAAGCGTTTTCGGAAAGATACGTATAAGACTAACGCAATTTCCACCTGATGCAAACGTGCGAAACATTGACACGAAAAGAAAACGAACAGCATGCACACACACACACATCAGATACACACAATACTATACGAATTTAAACAAGAAATTTGGTGTACAAATAATTAGGCCAGAACTTTTCAAACAAACATTTTTGTAATCTTCGATTTTTGCAAGACTGTTTGCGATGAAGCCAGAGAGCCCAAGTACTGTCGAGAGTGTCTTCCCTTGTTTGCATCCACTGGAAAAAGAAATTAACAGAAAGTAATTATCCATTGAACAAACGCAGCTTGAACCAACAGTCTTTACGTTAAATGAACAGTTCATCCAAAGTAAAGAAAATAGAAAATTATTAAATAAGCTGATAGCACTTATCACTAATAATGAACAATTATCAATAATCAACCTCGGTATCAATAAGCATAGGGCGTGATCACGTCACATATCACGTGATAATCACATGTTCATGACGACAAAATTATGAAAACAGCGATGCATAACTTTAAGCCATAATTAATTATTCTCTACTTACTCCAGGACATCTGAAGTCCTTAAGCTGGTTGTGTTACCCATCAGGGTAAAGTTAAAGCTCTGGATGTGGAAATTGGGTTTAAATGCAGAGATAGTCTGAAATAAAACATAAATGGAATGAAGGTTCAATGTATCTAGTTGATTTTCTTTTATTTTGTTGTATGATGGGGAATTTTTCCATATATTTTATATAAATTTTCATTTTTGCATTAAATGCAACATTATTGTAATTTGAATGACTGTGCGAATTGCGTCAGGAACGAATGAGTGTGCATGGGGGTAGATTTATTGACCGGTGTTTGATGTTTGCGGCAGATAGGTGATCGAGTGTTTGTTGTTTAAGCTGCATGATCAATGGCCAATAAGCTAGCTAGAGATTATTTTTACGGCACGTGTGTGTGTTCGGTATACAATGGAAGCGTTTTTAGCTAGGCGTTTAGAAGTTGTTAGAAAGGCATAATCCGTATTAGCGCTAAGCAATTGGTCAGATCGAAAGCGTGTCTAATAGACGAATGTGTGATTCCAAGGGTGATAAAAGACCCATAGCGAATTTTTATCTTCACTCCTTCCAGAAATTTGTCTTTGGGTGGCAATTAGAGAAGAGTCCCTCCCGGCCACGGGTTGTATATGAGAGCATGAACCCTTGGCTGCAAAAGGGTTTTTGTTTTGTCTGCTGATCTTTATGGCTGATTGTTTGTAACTGCCTATTTTTGACTGCATTGGTGGCTGGTATATACTGTCTCTGTTAATATTTGTCCCTGGCTTGATTGGGACGTTCTGATCTATTATCCTTCTGATCTATTATAGCGTCGTCATATCCAAGTCTACCAGTGACGTCATTTCAGCCAAGAGCTAAGTTCTGATTGTGAAAGTGACTACAGTGTAGCGAACGGGATTAGGATGAACTTGTTTTTCTAAATCTTGTTATTTTTTCTTTTATTAAATTTCTTGTTATTATTTTAAACGCGTATTTGTTAGTGAGTAATTTCTATAGTTGTTTTCGTAGTCCAAAGTGATAATCTAATGATTACGTCCTGTCTTCTGTTCGTCTATATATCTTAAGCATTAATTCTCAGCTGAGATCTGAGTGGGGGCGGAGCCAAACTTGGCGACGTACCGGTATATCGGCCTAACAGTTGCAGATATACATATCTAACCAGTGAACCATACTCTGCATCGGCACTTGTAGATGTCTTGTATTCATAACTAACTACACATATTTGATTTAATTCATTATTACAAAGTCACCCCAGGGTATAGCGGCGACTTAGCTACTCACTCATTTTTAACAGAACATCTAAGACTAAATGTCTTTATGAGTCATTCTTGCTTGAAGATAAATGCGCTGCTAACGAAATGCACACATCACTTTGCAAGACACTATTTAACAAAGAAATAACCTCTTAAATAAAATCTCGAAACTAGATTCGTTGTCACAGTTTAAGGAGAATAAATTATATATTTCAGAATTTTTTTCACACTTAGCGGCCTTTTACACTAGTGTCCACTTTCAAATGTAAAGTGTAAATATAGTGATATTCCTAAAAATATTTAGCAGATGCTAAAAAATTTAATTATTTGCTTTATTGTGCTATATCTTGGATTTTTTTTTATCGTACTTTAATTTTCAAGATTGCCGTTAATACGTGCTTTCCGTAAAGTAAGTAACAAAGATTTTACTGTAACAATGTCAGCGAACTTATAGGTTTTCATAAGAATTTGAGAACGAACGCTTACTATAAATTATCTCAACTATGACCCGAGAAGTGGACATATAAATTACTTTAATAGGCGTCTCGACAGGACTCTGGTTTTATTGGACTAGTGTTGAAGTAATTCAAATTCGTTTGCTTTCTTCATCCAATCGTTTACTGCTCATCTCGAGCACCTAAAAGGGGACCTAACTTAAGACATAACAGCAGCACATAATGTCCCCTGTATGCGTAACATTTTACGGTAAACGAAAACGACACTCAGTGAAATAATGCTTTGTCAAAGGCATAAAATGTAATCGCACAATATTTACCGTAAATTCTAAATATAATGTACACAAATACACAACGCACACACTCTGGTACTTGCATCTATCATAATGGAAAGAAATCTAGAATCCTCTCTATAACACACCCGGATTTTTCTCATCAGTTATATTACATAAAACATTGTCACGCATATTGTCTTATCAGCATGCTTTACTGTCTTCTGGTCACTAATAAAAAGAGTTGTGTCCATATACATATATACATAGATACATAAAACATGAATGGTGTGTTACAATTTAGGGGTGTGTCCATATACATATATACATACATACATACATAAAACATGAATGGTGTATTACAGTTTAGGGGTGTGCATGCGTGCGTGCTTGAGTGTAATCATTCATGAATACGTAAATTGATGGGTGGATTCACATGTCACCGCCTTTAAGTACTTCATACTATTAAACATTATGTTTAAATGAATAGCTGATATAACATTTTAAGCTGAAAGTTTTATTGTTATTATATCTTATTAGAAGTTTAGCTTAATTTCCGTTTGTCGATGAAATATAATATAGATGATTATTTTCTGGATCGTGCTTAGTTAGAGTAACTCAGTGAGTGTTCTCTATTTTACTTAATTTAGTTACAACCATTTTGCTTATTTTGTATTAATAAAGTAAGCATGATGCAAGGAAAATTAATGTATCAACAGTTGTCTGGCGATTTCGGCAAGAGTACTAAATGTCCCTTCAAATTACTTAAATTATGCTACATAACGAATATTACAACACAAGTTTCTGCTTACGTGTTCCAGTTTGCTGAGGTCCTTTACAGTCTGACACCCGTAGCGCTCCGAAAACGATCCAAGCACATAGATTAAAGTGCACAACAACATCAGAATAGCACCAAAGATAAAGATGAAGCCCGCTGACCTGAAATGATTTTGTAAGCACAGATTAGAAAATTCAAACAAACGGTAGCATAATATGGAGGACACTAACCTTTAGGTACGATTCTTGATTGGGGTGGAAAAAAACATACAGGTGATCTTTAATCAATTCCTACTTCGGTGGGCCAAGTGTCGAATCAATCGAGTGGAACGATGACTCAGGTCTCGTACGTTAAATATTTCTTAGGTATTGACATATTTGACAAGGTGTGCCGATGGCTGCTATCTGAGTAAAATTACACTTAGAAAATTCATCAGGAACTCATTCATCCCTTCATTCTCTTTAACCCGTTCGCAGGCAGCGTGACAAACGCTGTCCCGCAAAAACGGGTCACTATTTATAGTTACACTATTCATTCCAAAAATCCAATCAGTTACTTTTTAAATTCCTTAACATATTTCTATACTACAGAGTATTTTACATTTTTTAAAATCACTTTATAAGTAAGTAACTTTTTTTATCTTTTAGTACAGTGACCCCTTCAATTGTCACTAGCGAAAACTTACCGTCTGCGAATGGGTTAAATGTGTTATTATGTATCTCCATTTTATAACATAAATATCCTTCTGGGCGTTTGCGCCTGTTGAAATGTGCAATAGTTGAAAGAAAAAGTAAAACTCAAATCAAAACAAAATATTCAACAGCAGTGAGATTGGGTTTGGTGTACTCTTTCAGTGTATAGGCTTTTGTGTTTAGTATTTGGGTTTGCTTTATTGCAAGGCCTGTATGTTTAGTGTTTGGGGTTGTTTTATTGTGAAGGTCTGTATAGTTTGTGTTTGGGCTTGTTTTATTGTAAGGGCCTGTTTAGTTAGTGTTTGGGCTTGTTTTATTGTAAGGGCCTGTATGTTTAGTATTTGGGCTTGTTTTATTGTAAAGGTTTGTATTGTTAGTGTTTGTGCTTGTTTTATTGTAAGATCCTGTTTAGTTAGTGTATGGGCTTGTTTTATTTTCATGGCCTTTAGTTAGTGTTTGTGCTTGTTCCATTGTATTGGTTTGTAGGTTAGTGTATGGGCTAGTGTTTTATAATAGTGGCTTGTGTTTATTGTAAGGGCTAGTGAATTTAATAGATTCAAATAACCCCCAAATCCAAGCGTCATACTCATTTTCGTTCAGATTTTGGTTATAAGTGACTGAACAGTTTCTTTGAATTTTAACTTCTTATAATAAATACAAATTAGTTCTTTTACCTTGTTTCATATTACTGATTTGTCCAGACAATCTAGTAAGATAAATTTCAGCTTAAAATTTACAACGCATGTTGGATGATACTTGCTAAGCATGTTTCATAAACATTGTGCATTAACCTAATAAATCCAAATTAATATTTCTCTAGATTATAAGTATTTAAATTGTATAAAAGGATTATATAATTTGTCATCAAGGTAAAATTTATAATCATTTAACATTTCGTAATAACCATAACATGACACCAAAATTACAACAACAACAAAAATCCCACAGTGAGTAGTACTCACGACATCAGACAGATACCGCCACAGTTGGACGCGGAGCTTCGCTTGGTTGGCTTAGCTTTGGCACTGCCGCAGCGGTATCCCAGCAACAGGCCAGTCAAGGCAAACAACGCCATCGACATGACGAGTGATGCCATAACAATGCCAGAATACCATCTGCAGAAAGTAATTCAGTAGCATGTTACTGATGGTGATGCAACTCTTTCTAATAAGAACTTTTAAGATATTTGGCGAAATGGGTTGAAACGGGAAAAATATGAATACATCGCGACCGACATCTGATTCGGAGACTGAGAGGATATAATTATAATCAACACTACTTATAGAAAAAATAATAGTACTTCAATGATATACAAATGATGAAAGCTTAACAACACTATTGCAGATTTGCATACATTATATGAAGAATTGCATGACAAAAGGTATCATATTGCTTACTCCATTTTGAGATATTTGAGTTTAGTAAAGCTCACAGATGTAGACACATTATGTGATTCCTTTGTATCCTGAAGTTATATACACATCAAAGACCTGTAATGTTTTTAATAATTTCAAATTAATTTGCAAACCCTTTGAAAGGTGAGTGTGTAAACTGTGAACTCACTCACACGTCAGTATTAGAGCTGTTTATTACAGATAGAGAATTAGTGATCACCACTTCTTTATACTGCTGATTATACATTTTCTAAGCGCGTTATTGATGAATAAGTTTTATTGTTGTCCTACATTTTATTCTTTGTGTTCATAGTATTTACGTCAGATTCATACTTCATGAGTGGAAAAGAACCACATTATAATTAAAGTCAACTCCTTAGTAGCTCTTCAATAAGAGAATCTCTTACACTGGGATTACAACCATAAATTATCACGGATAAAAGTCAATAGTGTTATTTGGGAGATATTAAACACTAGATAATATGACATCCTGGAATTACAACCCTAAATTATCACAGATAAAAGTCAATAATGTTATTTAGGAGATATTAAGGACGTCTTCTTAGGAAGTCAACATTTATCCAACCAGATCTGAAATTAAGTTAATTTAGTATCTCTATCGTAAAAACAATTTAAAATTTACATATAACGCGATAAGATCGTCAGTGGTCTCCACTGCCACATTGGCTAACATGGAGCAAAGTGGAGACAGCGCCACGTATTCACTGAAAAGATTAATTGTTAAAGTATGCGAGTAAGTTTGGAATGTCGTGAATATTAAACCAGTGTAATTCTTGATGTTAGTCCATTTATCCTATATTTGTATGTGTACGTGTGTATACATGAGTGTTGTCTGTGTGTTGTCAGTGTGTGTGTGTGTGTGTGTGTGTGTGTGTGTGTGTGTGTGTGTGTGTGTGTGTGTGTGTGTGTGTGTGTGTGTGTGTGTGTGTGTGTGTGCTGTATGTGGTATATTACTACATGAACATAGAAGTATTTTAATAAGCGGGATTAAAATGAGAAACTAGGATTAAAATGTAACTGCAATCAGCGCTCTGGCAGAAAGGAATTATTACTGTAAATATATGATAATATTAATGATAGTACGACAACACATGCATAGTCAAACATCCATGACTCTCAATCACATAGTAAAACATTGCTATTTTACAAAATGTAGATTACAATCTGTCCACATCAGAGCCCACTCCCACAGAACCCAAAAGGAGTTTATCAACAATAAATTATTTCATGTCTTTGCGTGCCATTGAAGACTGGAGTTCACCAGTCAACACTTGCTCTTCCATCAGTGATTCCTATTAGACAATCTACGATTCCTATAAATCATTTAACAAATATTTAGTGGTGTACAATGTGGTAACTATTGACTTTTCACAAAAAGAGTAAGTATGGGTTTTCTAAGAGCATAAAGGGCGACAAAAAGAGTAATTATGGGTTTTCTAAGAGCATAAAGGGCGACAAAAAGAGTAATTATGGGTTTTCTAAGAGCATAACAGCGCGACAAAAAAGAGGGGGGGGGGACAGATTCGGGGCAAGAAGACATGATTCGTCGTTGTTGTGAAGAAAAATTAATCTTTCGATTATGGTAAATGGTTACTAATGGTTAGATGTTCTTTGCTTCCTTATACCATGTTGATATGTACACTTTCAAGAATAGCAGTAATCGATGATATATCGATTAAAATTTCATAATAAAGAGACATTCCTGAGAGCACGAAGCAGTAATTCGTTTTGTTGAAAAATTAATCGCTTTAACTGTTCTGGTAAATATACATTTTATAAACATGCTTAGTAGTTCAAGATTGCCTGTATTTACGTTGCAGTTTCCACATTGCAGATATGCTAAAATTAAATTTATACGATATTAATTTTAAATGAAGAATACTTGAAATTTGACACCGACAGCCTTTTAAATATTTAGGAAATATTTGATAATTTATCACTAATAACCTTAAACTGATATCTTGCCTTTTTTAATTATTAGTTCATCGTCATCTGTATCATCATCATGATCACCATCAATATCCTCCAAATAAGCAAGATTTTTTGTTAAGTTGTACTAAGAATTGAGCATCTTCAAATGTACTGAACGTGTCTAATTTTTCTGTGTGTATGGTAGTTCATGTATTACTATATCGAACAAAATAATATTTATTGTATATATTGTAGATACGGTAATTTTTGTGGAGATAACGTACCTGATGTTTTCAATTAATCCAATTAGTTGAACTGTTTCATCGTTTTTCGGAGTTATGTTCACACCCGCGACCTGTGCGAACAGAAAAATAGTTAAAGTCTAACATAAAAGACTTCTGAATCCTAAAGAGTCTCCTTCATTATTTATTCAGTTGACCTGAATACTGAACAAGTAATGTAACCGTTGTTTTACTATTTCAGCTTTTAACTAACCATGACACTGTCACTAGGTCACGTCAGTAGATTAGTGTCAATAGCCATTATCAGTAGAAATAGCAATACATTTTATTTATTTCATCCTCTGCATTGCACATGTATAATTTGAAATTCACACGTCTTATGGATTAAGACATCCAATTCTAACGAGTCACACGTCTTACATTAAGACATCCAATTGTAACAACAGTCACACGTCTTATGGATTAAAACATCCAATTGTAACGACAGTCACACGTCTTATGGATTAAGACATCCAATTGTAACGACAGGTACAAGAGCAAAATGTAAATGGTTACTAATGGTTAGATGTTCTTTGCTTCTTTATACCATGTTGATATGTACACTTTCAAGAATAGCAGTAATCGATGATATATCGATTAAAACTTCATAATAAAGAGACATTCCTGAGAGCACGAAGCAGTAATTCGTTTTGTTTAAAAAATACTTACCATTTAATTAGTGGATGTTAATAAGTGATTTCTGTTGCACTGAGAACATTTCACTAAAACGCCGAGAAATTTATCGACACTTAACAGTGAAAACAAAATACTTTTAGTAATACACTCGAGCGACACGGATAATGCTACTTTGAATTTATCATACTCAGTACCAAACATAATTAGAAAATAGATTATCCCCCTTTTGTATTTCAAAACAACAGTTCAAGAAATATTTTCAACATAAATAAAACAATTTTAAAATACATTTCATCAGCAACATCATTCAGCCGTCTATCTATGTAGTCTGATGTAAGTCGATTTGTTTACATACTTACTTACTCATCCATCCATGCAACCATCCATTATCTGTACATCTATCTATCTATCAATCTATCCATCTGTGTGCAATTTTCTATTTCTCTGTCTGTCTGTCTGTCTGTCTCTCTGTCTCTCTGTCTCTCTCTCTCTCTCTCTCTCTCTCTCTCTCTCTCTCTCTCTCTCTCCCCCCCCCCAGTGATAGGTATTTTTAAAGTACTTATCGAACAACCTAAACAAAACTTAGGTATCTTTCCATCTAGTTATACACAGTTATTGACTTTGGATTAACTATTTCCTTAAGATGATTAAATGATAAATTAAACAGACCTTTCTCTGAAGGTCATCTATTTTGTTCAGAAACGGCTTGATCTGTTTGACGAAGATGCTATCAAGCTGAGACGTTACATTGATTCCTTGATCAGAAAAACAACAAATATTATTCTAACTGGCATTCAGGAATTCAGGAACTATTATGTTATGTTATGTTATGTGATATTATATTATATTATATTATATTATATTATATTATATTATATTATATTATATTATATTATATTATATTATATTATATTATATTATATTATATTATATTATATTATATTATATTATATTATATTATATTATATTATATTATATTATATTATATTATATTATATTAACTATTGGTTCATGAACGAGTGGTGAGTGAATGCTTAAAAGGTAAGCCTGGGAGATTGTTGCTTGGGGAGTAGGATTATTAGATGACTAAGCAATCCGAAAGGGCAGTTTGGCGCGAACAGGAAGTAATCACAAGGATAACAAGTTTAAACTAGTGTGAACGCCTGTGTGTGTCCAGCTGTCCAGCTGTCTATTTAGGAAGAGTGGGGGAGAACATTGCTAAATTTAATCGGATGGTGAGTTAGGTGATCAAGACAGATAGACAAGGTCAAAACACGATTTGTTCCTAACGAACCAAATAATTTTACTATAAAGTAGCCGAGAAAATGTCTGTTCCGCGGGGGGACCCTTGAAGGCTATGGGGAAGTCAATAGAGTTGGAGTTTGTTTTTGTAAGGTAAAACTGAGCGTCTGTGAAAGAGTGAAACTTATTTAAATTGTATTTTGTGGTATATTTTCATAATTGTGAATGAATGACAACTGAGTACTGAAATTTACACTTGTTTTCTAATGATAATTTTCGCGTTAATGTTAATGTATTGTTAACTGTAAGTGCAGTGTCTATCTTTCGCGTTAATGCTAATGTATTGTTAACTGTAAGTGCAGTGTCTATCTTTAGCGTTAATGTTAATGTATTGTTAATTCTAAGTGCAATATCTATCTTTCGCGTTAATGTTAATGTATTGTTAACTGTAAGTGCAGTGTCTATCTTTAGCGTTAATATTAATGTATTGTTAACAGAAAGTGCAGTGTCTATCTTTAGCGTTAATGTTAATGTATTGTTAACTGTAAGTGCAGTGTCTATCTTTCGCGTTAATGTTAGTGAATCATCACCAGTAACTATCGTGTATTTATTTTCTTGCTAAGTTAACGTTATTTTTTAGTATTGTTCTTTTTATGTCGCAGTTCTACCACAAGGGGGCACCACAGTCAAAATTAATCACAATAAATATCAGACCATCTTCCCAAAATAGCAGAGTCGAATACCTACATCGACAACTAAAGGTGAATTAGTGCATTAAGCTGCAGGAAATCCAAGCTAATTGCATGAATACAGATCAGGTATCAAAAGACATTCTTCTTTTACCCGTAATCCCTTATGAATACAGATCAGGTATGAAAAGACAATCTTCTTTTACCCGTAATCCCTTATGCCAACCTCAGGCAACAAATCTCTCCCACCGCCCTCTATCTTCGGTCCAAATCACAATCCTAATACAGCCGTTCTAGCAATTTATTGATGCTGTCATTTAATTGAATTAACAAAAATGTAAGTTCTCCTTTAATAATTGTTTTGGTTTTCATAAAGAATATACTTTTTGTTCGCTATAGACAAGAAATTAGTAAACCTACCGGCCATGGCTGCATCAGTTTGGTTCTTGATCTTTACATTGATGTCAGTTTTTATCTACACGTAAATAAAAGAAATTATAGAGAACAATATTATAAGGATCACTTCTGCATTACATGTAAATGTCAAACTATATTTATTTTTCTGATAATTATATATAAAGACGAATTTGCTAATTGTAGTCTGAATGTGTAGTGTGAGTGTGTGTGTGTGTGTGTGTGTATTATACAATATTATATTCTATTATATTAATAGTGTATTATATTGTATATTATATTATATTATATTATGTTGTGTTGTGTTGTATTACGTACCGCTCCAAAAACATCGGTAGACACTTGACTTTGGAAGTTCTTTATATTTTCTTGTAAATCACTAAAGTTCATGACAGACTGCAATAAACATTAAATTATTACAGATATTAATTTTAATAACAAATTACAATAATATGCACCTTTGCTTGCAAGTTAAACAACAATTTAATTCTTTCTGATTCATTTTAATTTATCCGAGTTGGTAAAACGAGAAAATTCCAATATTAGAGGCTTATTGCGCGCGCGAACACACATAGATAGATAGATAGACGGACAAACAGACATACAGACAGAGGCAGGCAGACAGACAGACAGACAGACAGCTAGATAGATAGATAGATAGATAGATAGATAGATAGATAGAGAGAGAGAGAGAGAGAGAGATAGAGAGACAGACAGACAGACAGACAGATAGATAGATAGATAGATAGATAGATAGATAGATAGACAGACAGACAGACAGATACATAGATAGATAGATAGATAGATAGATAGATAGATAGATAGATAGATAGATAGATAGATAGATAGATAGATAGATAGATAGATAGATAGATAGATAGATAGATAGATAGGTAATGCAAAAGGCCCTTTATAGACAATACATGCACTTACAAGGAAACAATAGTATACTTGCAAATGTAAATAAACAGTTTGAACAAACAATGACACAAAAGAGACAGTGCTAATTATACCGAGGAAAAATGTATCGTCTATATTGGTACCTCAAAATAATAGCGTAAATGAAATAAATACCCTGCCAGTGAACTGTCCAGTAAGCAGTGAACCGATATATAATTTACTATGCACTTTGGATGAAGTCTGCATAATACTTCATTGGAAATTCAAGTGATATTTATACACAAACAGCTTCACCACTACTGAATGCATATTTTTCACGTTTTTATGTCCACACAGTGTAAAGTATAGAAACTATTTTTTTTACTGGTGAACATTTTTTTCTGTTTTGTTCTTGTTTGAAATGTTCGCATGATGATGAAATACATTAAGTTCTAATAACAGTGCGTGTGACTAAATATACTCAGTGAAATTAAAATGCGAGCTGAGGGTATGAAAGTTCACTTTCTGTTGATCTCTCTCGATCGTTCCATTTTGTTTCAAAGAATGGTTATCATTAATGAAATGGTTATCATTAATAAACTTGCAAAATGTACGCCATCAAAATGAATACGTTTGCATATTCGAATAAACAAAGCAGTGACAGTCTGCTGTAAGAGAACTTACACCTATATCAGAGCGCCTTAGAATATTGAAAAATCGCTAAACAACCATTTTGTATGTTTGGATAAGGTAGAAAATTTTAATGTATATATTTAAAAATCTCTTCGCATTGACATTTTCTGTGCTTTAATTAGTGTAGCAAGATTCACTTGACACAGACGTAGCTGAATATTTCCGTATTTGATACAAATTCACATTTTTTGTTTCAACATTACCGACAAGCCACTTCACATTTTGTTCAACATTACTGACAAGCCATCATGTATCAGTCAACCAAGGAAATCCCATCAGTTGTCTAATATAAACACGTTATGCATTAGATACAGCCAATGAAATCCCATCAATTGTCTAATATAAACACGTTATGCATTAGACACTGTCTAGAAAGATTATGTGGTCGTTTATTTCAGTACAATTTCTAACTCAGGGTGATACACAGCAAGTTTATCGACTGTTGTCCAAAAATAAGCATTTAAGAGTTAAAACATTCAAATCTATTAATCCCTCTTAAACAAACACTTGAAACGCGTGCTTGTGCATGAGCACACAAAACAACACTTACATAAATAGTATAGGATGAGAAAACCAAGAACACAAAACAACACTTACATAAACAGTATAGGATGAGAAAACCAAGCACACAAAACAACACTTACATAAACAGTATAGGATGAGAAAACCAAGTACACAAAACAACACTTACATAAATAGTATAGGATGAGAAAACCAAGAACACAAAACAACACTTACATAAACAGTATAGGATGAGAAAACCAAGAACACAAAACAACACTTACATAAACAGTATAGGATGAGAAAACCAAGAACACAAAACAACACTTACATAAACAGTATAGGATGAGAAAACCAAGAACACAAAACAACACTTACATAAACAGTATAGGATGAGAAAACCAAGAACACAAGACAACACTTACATAAACAGTATAGGATGAGAAAACCAAGAACACAAGACAACACTTACATAAACAGTATAGGATGAGAAAACCAAGAACACAATAAAACTTGTGAAAGAAGAAAAGAGGAAGTGAAAACGAACTGTGAGAATATACAGGGGAAGTAACTGACGTCCAACATACCAGAATGACTACCACAGGTGTATTACTCGGGCAAGAGTTAGTAATCGTGTTCAAAGCTTGAACTCTCTGATATTCCAAAGTCGTCACTTTATCTGCCAGTTGCGTTGTCGTCTGATTCGCTTGACTGCTAACTGATTTTACACAATAAATCATTATTATAATTAGTTTTTTAGTTGATCAGTTTTGTGGACTGAAGAACATTTTCAAAGTTGTAATTTTTGGATTTGTTTAGGAACACGCTTGTATATGAAACAAATATTACAAGTTTGCGTTTTGGTCTATGAGCAACGCTGTGTCACAAGTAGCAACAAATATTTAAAAAATCGAATAAAATCTCTCATTTATTCAAGTGTCTTAATACATTCATACTTAAAGCTATTCTCTTGTAAATCGCAAATACATTAATCATAAAGCTCAAAACTTGTTCAAAAAAATTCAGTTATAAATGATTTAAAATATTTCTCCTTAAAAATGTTGAGAGGAAATGATTACATCTTTAAATTAATTTAATAGTTTGAGGTTTGAGGTTTGAGTATTTCTCTTTTCAGAAGAAATATACACTAAAAGCAGATAAAATCTGCGAAAAGTCCGAACATTTAAATTAGTACATACGTACTCACATTTGTAAAATAAAGTTTAAATCAAATTGACACTGTAAACATTATGCATATAATTGTCATTGTCAAAACATCTCAAAGGAATGTAGAGTAGAAATTGGGGGGGGAGAGGGGTGTCACCTTTGATTGTTTCAGTGATGAATCGTCTTGAATGAGTAACTACTGTTTTTCTTCAAGGTCAATGAAGAGAATCCGTTAAGGAAATAAAGTCGAACGAATGTTTAGTTATTTTTATCACTTCCAGAAAATCTCTTTGTTGATTCAAATTCTTGCACGAAGCCATACAACTCTAAAATTACATTCTCGACTCCGTTGCTTGATAAGACAATTTTGTCCTTGACACGGAGAGAAGATTAACATCTAGATTTAGAGACATCCTATCTATACCCAGAGTGAATCAAATATCACTTTGGTAGCAGTGTTTATTTCAGAGTAATAAAATGGGGGTGTCTAAGATCAATCCCTCCGTTAAAAATTAGAACAACTCTTCGTATTATCAAATTAGGTTATATAAAATAATAGTTCTTATCAAATTGAGGTTATATAATATTTGTTATCAAATTGACGTTATATAATAATTAGTATCAAATTAAGGTTATATAATAGTTGTTCTTTAATATTCTTCATTTATTTTGCAAACAGCTATTTCAGCTACTATACTTCACTTATAATGTAGGTTTTGCTTGTTTAAAATTAATTTACACACAAATATTTCAGCTACTATACGTCACTAACAATGTAGCTTTTGCTTATTTGAAAAATAATTTACACACAAATATTTCAGCTACTATACGTCACTAACAATGTAGCTTTTGCTTATTTGATCACTTGTTTGTACAATGAACTCCTATTGGTGGAATTATTTTTGTTGTCTAACAGGTCAATTTTTTCTTAAATGATATTTACTCACGTGTTGATAAGGTATCCAGTGGTTCATCAAGGTTGACAGCCTGTGATAGTTTGTTGACCAACCGTTCCGACATATCGTCGGACGCACCTATAACAAGTAAATGGGGAAATAATTCCCACGATAATGTTGAACAAATGAATCGAAACAGGAAAACTACGTGTATATGTGAAAAATAAACATAATCCATACAAATTGAATGTGCATAGAATAAATAAAATAAATTGCAAATTAAACAATTTGTGTTCTGATTTAACTTTCAAAATATTTAAATTTGGCTGATGTCTTGACTCTTGAGCTAATTTAGATTTATGTAATATTTATATTTTTTAACAATGCTTATTAATAATTTATTTCTAATTAATAATTATTTCTAATTAATAATTTATAATCACTTTGACTTCATGCAATATTTTTATTAAGCAATACAAATTTATATATCAGTACACATTTTAAAACAACACTTTCTTATAATACTCTTTATGATTTCAAAGTTGATACTGTTTATGTTTTTTTTCTACCATACATGGTATGATGTTTATTACGTATTGAAAATGAGGCCTTGAATCATTTAACTTTTAAATTGACAAATTGACATCGACATTTTTATTTTTGAAACAAATAGTCTCATTTTGAGTGCTGCATTATAAACAATACACTTACAACAGATAACCATAGTGACCCATGCTTGTGCGCCCATCGTGTACAAATATTGAATAATTACACAAATAAAACTCCAGAATAGCGCAAAATGATTTTAGTCTTCATTTTAATCTTATAACTTGTATTGTCTCACTTCAGTCAGCCTACAGCTAAATCCTACACATCAAACTGCCGTCGAAAAGTGCAAACTGCGTTGTATCGATTGCAGGTAACTGTATTAACTTATTTATTAATGATTGTTATCGTTTAAATTTCATTAGCTTTCTCTTGTTTTCATCTAAGTGTAGAAATTACGGTACACTTTTTTCTTTCTATCAAAAGAAAAAATAGTTTTAGTTGAACTACGGCTGTTTCACGAAGACAACCACGATACATGAGACACATACGTCACTAAGTTACGCAACAATATGGCGCCACAATAGACTTTCGAACTTGTTGCCCTTGCCAATAAATCTATTTACAGCTCACTGGACTATACAGGGGTTCCCCACTTACCAGTGACGTATGCATCCAGCACGCCAGACACGTATTTGAAATTTGTTTCAGCAAGGCGATAAAATTGCTAAAATGAAAATAAGAAAACAGATAATGGAATGAAATTTTGGGGGAAAAGTTAAATTAAATCATCCAAAATAAAACTTTAAATTCATTCATTTTAAATGTTCATACACGTGTGGAAAAATACATGAGAAACATGACTGTTTAGAGGTTGTGAATGAAGCATGTCTTGTGCACAAAATAAATGAAGAAAGTTCAGGTAAATGTAACAAATGTTACTGTCAACAAAGAAAATACAACATATGTACATGAGAAAATAATGTCTAGAAGAATGTGACAAAATAAATGAAACTTAGAAGATAGAAAACGCAAAGTAGTCTACGCATGGTAAATGTTAAACACAGAAGGTGCCAAAGTAATAAAATTAAAATGAACAAACACGACTAAAACAACATAAAGATGGTCACGGGAAAGAAACAGGAATGCTAGAGCAAACCACAAAAACAGAAAGCATGAATTAACACTAAGACCAGTCAGAAGATGAAGCACATGAAAAATAGAAAACAACATTTCTTAAAGAGATGACCGCAGAAAGAGAACCATAAACGACAATGAACAAGCTGGCAAAGGAGGTGGGGTTGTAAAAGTACCCAAGGCAACAAAACTGAAATGTGTTTTTAAAAACAAACTAGTTTGTAAGAACCACGACGTTTAATTAAGCATACCCAGACGAAACTAGTTTGTAAAACCCACGATCTGTAACTCAGCATACC
The DNA here is from genome assembly GCA_028829895.1 of Sinotaia quadrata. Lineage (NCBI taxonomy): Eukaryota > Metazoa > Mollusca > Gastropoda > Architaenioglossa > Viviparidae > Sinotaia > Sinotaia quadrata. The sequence goes on from CM054180.1 coordinate 25,850,890, forward strand.
CAGAGGAAAATAGTATGTAAAAACCACTACGCGTACCAAAGCATTCGTAGACGAAAACAGTTTGTAACAACCACGACGTGTAACTAAGCATACCCAGAGGAAAATAGTATGTAAAAACCACTACGCGTACCAAAGCATTCGTAGACGAAAACAGTTTGTAACAACCACGACGTGTAACTAAGCATACCCAGAAGAAACCACTACGTGTACCTCTGAGCATACGTAGAAGAAACTAGCTTGTAAAACACGACGACGTGAAACTAAACATACCCAGAACAAATTGGTATGTTAAACACCACCACATGTAACTAAGCATACCTAGAAGAAACTAGATTGTAAAAAATCAAGTACGTATAACTAAGCGTACCCAGAAGAAACTAGTTTGTGAAAAACCACAACGTGTACCTAAGCATTTCTAGGAGAAACTAGTTGTAAAAACCACGATGTGTAACTAAACATACCAAGAAGAAACTACTTTATAAAAACTACAACCTGTAACTAAGCATACGCAAAAGTAAGAAGGTAAATATGTGCAAGCCACTTCAAGAACAACAAAAGGCAAAAACAGAAAGGAATAGTTTTCCAAACAAAAACATAACAGAATTGAATCTTGAAAGACTAATTGGAACGGGTGGATAAAGTAGAAATAAAAAGATATGGGTTCCAGGAAGATAAGAAAATGACAGAAAGGGAAATAAAATTCTAAGAAGAAAGCGTGAACAAATTTCACAAGACAAAACTTTATTGGAACAAATATCAGTCAAGACTGAGAGATGACTATACAAATAAAATGTCATTACACTCTGTATATTTTCAATGAAGATATTGATGTCCGTAACGCTATCATTCAATAACTGGTTCATGCCACTCAGGGTTGTATGGAACTGGTCGTTGGTCACAATAACGCATGCTGCTCCAGTACTGACGTCACAATAAAAGTACAATATATATACAATTATAATGGTACATAAACACTAAAAGTTATTTTAAAAAAATAAATTAACAACTTGGTTAGTATTGCTTTAATTTAGTAATTTCTTATTAATGTGATAAGCACAACGTCTACTTTTATTTGTGGATTTTAAATTACAAAGTCGTAAAGTGGAAATATGGTAATTAGCGATTAGATACAAATAAACAATTTTATATATATATATACTGTACATTATATGCATAAAAGTACAACATTGTATTATATATCTTTACCTCATATTACATAAGCCTATCTATGGAAAACATACAATAAATACACGTAGCATGCAATCACTGCTGTAGTCAGTAGTTCTGTACAAAATAAATAAATGTTAAATGAATATGATTTATAATAGTGAAACTGTTTAGTCGTCTGATGTTTGCAAATGATTCCATTTCTCTCTCTCTCTCTCTCTCTCTCTCTCTCTCTCTCTCTCTCTCTCTCTCTCTCTCTCTCACTCACTCACTCTCTCACTCACACACACACACACATGTGTATATGCAAATAGATACATAGATAGATAGATAGATAGATAGATAGATAGATAGATAGATAGATAGATAGATAGATAGATAGATAGATAGATAGATAGATAGATAGATAGATAGATAGATAGATAGATAGATAGGTTGGTAGACACAGTCAGGTAGGTAGGTAGGTAGGTAGGTAGGCAGAGAAAGAGAGAAATAGAGAGAGAGAGAGTGATAGATGTATTTGTGTGTGTGTCCGTGTCTGCGAGAGTGTAATGTATCGGTCACAACACACTGCAAGTTGTAATTGGAGAGTCCAAACTTACTCCCGCCAATTAGCGAGTTTAACTAATAGTGCGACGAATGACGTGTGATATTAATGATACAGTGTGTGGAATTTACTCCCGCCAATTAGCGAGTTTAACTAATAGTGCGACGAATGACGTGTGATATTAATGATGCAGTGTGTGGAAATGTAATGCTGTTCATTTCTAAAGTTTCACATATGCAATACCAGGTTTTCTGGTTAAATCAGAAGGGTTCTATCATTTATAAGTAGTCGTTTTTAAGTATACTTAAGATAAAGTTCTTTCTTTTGATTAATTATTCATTTTTAAAGTATACTGAAATTTCGTTTCTCAGCACTATACTATGAATAATTTTTATTACTAACACTGATCATCATTAGAATCATCTTTAGAAATACTTTCCTCATGGACATTGTGAAATTTGTAATCATATTTTCATCTTCAAAAATACTCTCTAAAATGTCATTTTCTCGTTTAATGCATTAAAATGTTCTCTTGGTTCTAGAACTAATACAATGTCTGCAATGGGCGTGGCAATTTCCTCACTCTCAGATATTCTCTAGATGATGAACCTGTAACTTCGTATTGTTTCTCTCTACAAAATGTCAGAAATGTTTGCAAAATGAAGAGTCTCTGAACACCTTTAAGGCAACATGACTCAAGGAACTAGGATTTAGTTACAAAGCCCAAGTGCGGTTCTAACATTACCCTTCCCTAATCAGGGGTGCCATTTAAATGGAATATTAACTGACTACTTTAAATACAGCATCTTTTACTTTGAAATAAAATGTTTATTTCTAGTTATCCTGCAAAATTCCAACCTAAATAGCAGATTCCAAGCTCAAAGTTAGATGCTTCTTTCTTTAGGTGCTGACTGCAACTTTTCAGTTAAATGCTCCTTCCTGATTTGAAAGTCTGCTAACCAACACTGAGTGAACAGGGGGAAATTTACCATTCGCATGTGTTAAATCTTTGTCCAGTAGTTGTATATAAAGGAAATCACAATAAATAAAACCCTTTAAGGCAATACTAACAAAACAGTCGTCAACTCGGTATTTCCTTCTCTTATACATCAAACAGCCCTTGACCAGATCGTGTATAGTAGATTGCACTTTAACACTTTATACATCAAACAGCCCTTGACCAGATCGTGTATAGTAGATTGCACTTTAACACTTTATACATCAAACAGCCCTTGACCAGATCGTGTATAGTAGATTGCACTTTAACACTTTATACATCAAACAGACCTTGACCAGATCGTGTATAGTAGATTGCAGTTTAACACTTTCTCATTATTGAAATTTGACAAGAATATATGACTTCGAACCACGAATGGGTTATTATAATTCTCCTAAAAGTTAATTCAACCATTCACTTATTTCTATATATTTCTTATTGATCAATCAGTCCAAAGGCTAGCTCGTTTGTGATCTGTATGTGCGTTCATTCACTCAGCTATGTCCACCTTGGGAGATGCCCAGGTTTCTAATCCTGGCAGATGACGGATTCATTGATGTCTGACCTACTCGACATTTCTATTAATGGACCATTAATTAGGACTTCTAACGATCAAAGAAATCAATAGAAGTCACACACACTCTGCACTTTCGTTTCCTGTTAGAAGTTTTAATCCTAGTTAAGAATTAAATACATGACAAAACAGTTTCATATTATAAAATATTATATTAATGAAATTAACTATTACAATAATACTTGAAATATATTACCCTGAAATTATGGGTGTCACACTAGGCGTACGGAACACATACCTACTCACATGACAAATGTCGTCCGCAGGAAAACAAACAAACTAAACAACGAATGCTGATTCAAAACAAGCATAAGTACATGAGAAAATGCTATCAACACAAAGACAAACACACTAAACAATGTTTGCTTATACAGAACACATACATACTTACATGACAAAATGCTATCAACACGAAGACAAACACACTAAACAATGTTTGCTAAACACATACATACTTACATGACAAATGTCGACAGCACAAAGACAAACACACTAAACAATGTTTGCAGAACACATACATACTTACATGATAAATGTCGACAGCACGAAGACAAACACACTAAACAATGTTTGCAGAACACATACATACTTACATGACAAATGTCGACAGCACAAAGACAAACACACTAAACAATGTTTGCAGAACACATACATACTTACATGACAAATGTCGACAGCACAAAGACAAACACACTAAACAATGTTTGCAGAACACATACATACTTACATGACAAATGTCGACAGCACAAAGACAAACACACTAAACAATGTTTGCAGAACACATACATACTTACATGACAAATGTCGACAGCACAAAGACAAACACACTAAACAATGTTTGCAGAACACATACATACTTACATGACAAATGTCGACAGCACGAAAACAAACACACCAAACACTACACGCTTGCAATGAGCACGTTTGTCCTTTTTCTGGAGTCTCTTGCCCCCACAGTTGCCACAGCAACGGCAACAACAGAAGCAGCAGCAAATTATGGGAAAGATGATGACAAAGAGAATGCCGATGGCCACGCAGATGACGAAACCGACGAATTTCAGCAAAAGCTGTAACACATCAGTTACATGTTGTACGACAACAATCCACGCAAGCATTCTCCTCTCACAATAACATCATCTCACAATAACATCATCTCAAAATGACATCATCTCACAATAACATCATCTCAAAATGACATCATCTCACAATAACATCATCTCACAATAACATCATCTCACAATAACATCATCTCACAATAACATCATCTCAAAATGGCAGCAAACTCGCTCGCGTACACCTACTTATATCCATGGACAACAACATGCACATCTATACACTCCAACCTACACGAGATTTATTTACACGACATTGTGCAAAATAGCTAGCGCTGCAAATAGCAAATATCTATTAATATAAAACTAGATTACAACATGCAAATATCTATTTATATAAAACTAGATTACAACATGCAAATATCTATTTATATAAAACTAGATTACAACATGCAAATATCTATTTATATAAAACTAGATTACAACGTGCAAATATCTATTTATATAAAACTAGATTACAACATGCAAATATCTATTAATATAAAACTAGATTACAACTTGCATATGCGATGTAGTGAAAGAGTAAGGGTGCAATCATTGCAGTAAGGGAATACACTTACATATACCTGTGGATGTGAGTGAGTATGGAAGTGTGATAATGAAACGGATATGAATGGTTATCACAGAGATGTAAAATAGCATGACATAAAGCAGGCAGATGTGAGAGTAACCAGCAGAAAAGTACATGAACATGATCCTACAGAAGGTAGCCTATTATTCTACATATGGGAAAAGTACGGGGACATTTATTACAAGAAAGAGTATAGAAATATTAAGGGAACAATGATCATTACAAACATATCGTCATGAATGCTCTTACGTTTGGCAAGGCAGTTCCAATGTCCGTCTTGCCGTTCAGAAGATCCTTGACGTCTTCTGCGGAGACACAATATATGAAACATTTCGTTAAATATACAGTCTTGCAATTTGTGTGCACAATTGTTTAAGTGAGTTCAGTTTTACGTTTCTTGCAGTTTTAAGCCAAGCCGAATGCCTCAGTTTAATTTGATTTTAAGTAAGGGACGTTAGACCCTCAACTAGTAAGAAAGATAATGACTTGTTGTGTAACGTGCCTAGAAAGGGACGTTGGACCCTCAACTAGTAATAAAGATAGTGACTTATTGTGTAACGTGCCTAGAAAGGGACGTTAGACCCTCAACTAGTAATAAAGATAGTGACTTGTTGCATAATGTGTGACTGTGAACAAATGCTAGTGACAGTGACCATCATTGAAAAGGTTATGTACATTGACTATAATTATCTCTCTAAATCTCCACTCTCATTTCCATGATGAATTATATCTATAAAGTAGTTTATATATATATGTTAATTCAATCGCTGATATCTATGCTACTATAAACTGAATGAGTGTCTAACGTAATTAAACATTGTTGCGAAGTGATGTAAATGTCAATGCTCTTTTGATTATATTCATATGCTGTACTTATGATTGCTGATTTAATAAATGTATTTATAATTTATTAACCTTCTTGCAAATATATTAAAATTATATTGGAATAATAGTGGATGGATGGAGCCTCATTAAATATAAATAAAAGATTGATTTTTATTACTCCTTTAGTAAGAAGTTTCCTCCTGCAGAAACGCAGAAACATTACGCGACAGTAAAATTTTATTACTGTGTAAAGAGTAGAGTTTTACGACACCCTTATAATCCGCCAAGTGAGGGACATGTTGGTCTTGTTGGAGAATTATTAATAACTACAAATTAAGATCTAGATCACGTGCAATTAGTTATGTGTTACTAATTGATAAATAATAGTCATAACGCGTGAAGGGTACTCAGAGTAGTGTCACAGTATGGAGAGTGAAATTTGCTGAAGTGTATTTGTCACAAGGACATTTAACATTTGGCAGTAAAGATTTCACACATTAGGACTTGCTAATGCAGATAGTTATTTGAGTAAGTATAGAAACGGCTATTACTAAAACAAGAGTACCATAACTTGAATTTAGGGGAATAGTAATACAAGAAAGCAAACCCAGACATCATCGATGTAGCCACGCTGGCGAATCAGCAGAAATCAGTCATGCCGCTGACTTTTGCAAATGTGGCTACAGGGAATATGTCCGCCATATTGTTTGTCACTGTCGACTTATTCTATACTAAAGGGTTTCCCACCCGGAAGTTCCATCTTAGGACTTTCTACTCATTAACTCAGGACGAAATCAAGAAACAATTGAAGCCGGAAGGACCAAGGATACAATGCAGGCTGGTGGCAGATTCTGAAGAGTCCACTCTTGTTGAGACTAGTACTTGAATTCCAAAGACCCTACACTTCATTGGTGGAGTGCAGACATTTCCTGTCTTGTGGGGTGGTATTAAACGAAAGGTTTGGCAATGCAGGTTCGATTGTTTAATGTCAAGACATGTGCTTATAAAGTACTAAACCAAGTGTTCTATATGAATTTACAGAAATGTGTTTATAATGTACCAAACCAAGTGTTCTATATGAATTTACACAACTGTGTTTATAAAGGACCTAACCAAGTGTTCTATATGAATTTACACAATTGTGTTTATAAAGGACCTAACCAAGTGTTCTATTATGAATTTACACAATTGTGTTTATAAAGGACCTAACCAAGTGTTCTATATGAATTTACACAACTGTATTTATAAAGGACCAATGTGAATTTACAGAAATGTGCATTATGACCCGGTGAAAACCTATTTAAAATTTTAGAGACTGAAACAGTATTAATAATATTGCTTCCATTTCAAGCATAAAGGGTTTGAATGAAGTTAGGCTTAGGGTCTGAATAATGTTAGGCTTAGGGTCTGAATAAAGTAGGGTTAGGGTCTAAATGAAGTTGGCTAAGGGTCTAGATGAAAGTTTTGGCTAAGATTTCGATGAAAGTTATGGTCAAGGTCTGGTTTCATTCTGTTTTCAGCGTTGCGTGAAACTTTGTGACTTCTGGAACGTGGTCACAAACTTTGTGATTTTTGAATCGTGTCATGTAACTTTGTGGCTTTTGTAAAACGTGGGCCTGTAACTATGTAACTTCTGAGAAACCTGGGCCTGTAACTTTGTGACTTTTAAAAAATGTGGGCCTGTGACTTTTGAGAAACTTGGGCCTGTATCTTTGTGACTTTTGAAAAACGTGAGCCTGTAACTTTGTGACTTTTGAAAAACGTGGACGTGTAAACTTGTAAATTTTGTAGCGTGATGGTGTAAACTTGTACACTTTGTAGCGTGATTGTGTAAACTTGTACATTTTGTAGCGTGATTGTGTAAACTTGTACATTTAGTAGCGTGATTGTGTAAACTTGTAAATTTTGTAGCGTGATGGTGTAAACTTGTACATTTTGTAGCGTGATAGTGTAAACTTGTACATTTTGTAGCGTAATGATGTAAACTTGTACATTTTGTAGCGTGATGGTGTAAGCTTGTACATTTTGTAGCGTAATGATGTAAACATGTACATTTTGTAGCGTGATTGTTTACACTTGTACATTTTGTAGCGTGATGATGTAAATTCGTACATTTTGTAGAATGATCGCGTAATTCTTTCAATGAATTATTTAGTAAGTGAAGAAGTGTATTAGCTGCGAGTTCACGACTGTATGTTTTGCGGACAAGGCACAAATGTACGAGAAGAGAAATTTAGTCGAACGAACAACGACTGAATGAATTTCTATTTGAATGAATGTTTACTCACGTCCATATACCGTACTAACTGTTTGTTAGCATTCACACGTGAAACGTGATAACAGAGAGTGATTACAAAACAATTGCATTTTTTCTTAAATTACTAAATGATTTGTAGCTTTGTTATTAAATATTAATTTGTAAAAAGAACACAACAACAATATGTGTTTACAAAACAGAATAAACAGACTTTATACTTAATACGTGATAGAAAAAATAGACTAAAAGAGGCTATCAAAATTAAATATAAAATAAAATAAAAATTCTTATCGCGTAGAATGGAAGGATATTGCGATTCAAGTGCATTTTAAACGGTTATCGAGCCCCTGTTATCAAACCTTTCGTCAAATGGAATTTCCTGATCAATACTCCCTCTCTCCACTTGCGGTTATCGAGCTCAGCGATGAATTTGTGAAAAGCTTAGATATCTTAGGGTGCAAAGTAAGGTGAATAAAACTATGAATTATTTATTTCATTGTGAAAGATTAGATATCTTAGGGTACAAAGTAAGGTGAATAAAACTATGAATTATTTATTTCATTGTGAAAGATTAGATATCTTAGGGTACAAAGTAAGGTGAATAAAACTATGAATTATTTATTTCATTGTGAAAGATTAGATATCTTAGGGTACAAAGTAAGGTGAATAAAACTATGAATTATTTATTTCATTGTGAAAGATTAGATATCTTAGGGTACAAAGTAAGGTGAATAAAACTATGAATTATTTATTTCACTGTGAAAGATTAGATATCTTAGGGTACAAAGTAAGGTGAATAAAACTATGAATTATTTATTTCATTGTGAAAGATTGATACCTGTGATTGAGCTAAAGAAGATTTGTGTGAACGCGAAAGACTGTTAAAGGTGACAGAGCTATGGAAAATGTGTATGTTTGCAAAAGAATGATAACTATAATTGAGCTAAAGAATGATAACTATAATTGAGCTAAAGAATGATAACTATAATTGAGCTAAAGAATGATAACTATAATTGAGCTAAAGAATGATAACTATAATTAAGCTAAAGAATGATAACTATAATTGAGCTAAAGGTTTGTGCGATTGCGAAAGATTCATAAGTATGACTGAGCTGAAGACGGTTTGCGGCTGATGATTGTTGCCATGTTGTGACGTAGATTTTTAAGTTTTAGAAGAGACTCTTTCCACTTCACCAAACATATCTTATCGATTAAAGGTTTGATCTGTCAATCCGTGGTTTTCAGTTCAAGCTCTATAATCTCTCATGCTGCTAAGATGCCATTTTGTGTTTAGCTGATTAATCACAAAAATAATATAATGTATTAAGGAAACGGTAACAAAAGTAAACATTTCAAGTGCAAATATTTGATTAACCTCCTCATACTTTGGAATGTAGTGATATGCTCGTGGCATATACTTTTTATCTCCCCTTGTGGTGTCTTTGCCTACTCACTGTTTACGCGTTGCTATGCCATAACACAAACTTAAGACGATTTTTTAACATTATTTTAGATTGCTGTTTAAGGACGGTTGCGTATTTCTAATCATTTGAAAAATACAGAAAGTAAAAGGTTTCAAAAGTTCTTTTCAAAATATACTGTTTCATGATTGTGTTTGGTACTAATTTATTTAATTCCGTTCTTGTTAAATTCATTATATTTCTTAAATAGTTTCTGTATTGCTTAAAAGTAAAAGCAAAAGTATAATATTCAGAATAGTATTTCATAGTAATTAAAACGTATAATGTACTTAAGTCCACTAAAAATATTCTTAAATGACAGTCATCAATAACCCAAAACTCAAACACACAAACATAGACAGACATATAGGCAGACTGATATATAGACAGACAGACAGACAGACAGATAGATAGGTAGATAGATAGACAGACAGATAGATAGATAGATAGATAGATAGATAGATAGATAGATAGATAGATAGATAGATAGATAGATAGATAGACAGATGAACAGACAGATAGATAGATAGATAGATTGACAGACAGACAGATAGATAGATAGATGGATAGATATATAGATATATAGATAGATAGATAGATAGATAGGTAGGTAGGTAGGTAGGTAGGTAGGTAGATAGATAGATAGATAGATAGATAGATAGATAGATAGATAGATAGATAGATAGATAGATAGATAGATAGATAGATAGATCTGAAGGGACTTCGAAAGCGATCGGAACGTGGTGATAGTTCTGTGCTGATTAATGTGCTTGCTTTGTTTTACCGGAACAGAAGGGAAATAAAAATCTATCTTAATGACGTTGAAAACTCAGTACCGTAATGCTGAGGGAAATTTTAAAAATCACAGAGTTCTATAACTCTGATAAAGTTTAAAGACACGTTATCGCTGGTCTGAGGCGAACTTGATAGATTAAAGAGTTGTTAAATGAGTTAATATGAGAAAATTCCGTTGTAGTGTATTGAGGTGAATTGGAAAAGTACAAAGTTGTGGTACTGAGTTAAATGTGAAAAGAACACAGTTGTGGTACTGAGTTAAATTTGAAAAGAACACATTTGTGGCAATGAGTTAAATTTGAGAAGAACTCTCTTGTGGTACTGAGTTAAATTTGAAAAGAACACATTTGTGGTAATGAGTTAAATTTGAGAAGAACTCTCTTGTGGTACTGAGTTAAATTTGAAAAGAACACAGTTATGTTTCCGAGCTTAATTTGAAAGAACACAGTTGTATTACTAAGTTAATTTTGAAAAGAAAACATTTGCAGTACAGAGTGAAATTTAAAACAAAACACACATTTATGGTACTGAGTTAAATTTATAAAGAACATAGCTGTAGTACTGAGTTAAATTTGAAGAAAAAAAACATTTGTGGAATTGAGTTAAATTTAGAAAGAACCCACTTGTCGTGATACTTATGTAAATTTGAAAATAATTCCGTTTATCTTGAAGTAAATTGAAAAAGATGACTTAGACATAAAGTGAAGTACATTTGTTAAATACGGGTATATTTCCAACTGCAGAAAGAAACAGTAGTTGAAGATCTTCACTCATGTGAAAGATTCCATGAATGACATACGTCTTTTATCTGCTGCAATTAAAATTTAAAAAATTTACGCTGCCTGGAGGTTAAGCAGACAAAAATGGCGAAATAAAAGTTAATGTTTGTTATGCAAGATGATGAGACAAAGGTATTAAAACATCTTTAGTTTAGTAAGATCACCCGTTTCATCTCTTTGACTCACTTCGAACATCTCTGTCCCAATTAAAGAAATGGAGACAAAACACTTGAAAATTGTAGATAACTATTTAAAACATTGAACGAAGACAACGATTTAGAGCGACAAACAAGAAAGACTGCAAGATTTAGTGACAAAGAAAGTTTAGGATTTAGAGCTGCAAACAAGAAAGACTGCTAGATTTAGTGACAAAGAAAGTTTAGGATTTAGAGTGACAAACAAAAAAGACTGCGGGATTTAGTGATAAGGAAAGTTTAGGATTTAGAGTGGTGAATGGAGACTGTGGGATTTAGAATGACAAAAGAAGATTTAGTAAAAGAAGACTGCAGGGTTTAGAGTAGTAAAGAAGATTGTAGAATGGTAAAGAAGACTGTAGAATGGTAAGGAAGACTGTAGAATGGTAAGGAAGACTGTAGAATGGTAAGGAAGACTGTAGTATGGTAAGGAAGACTGTAGAATGGTAAAGATGACTGTAGAGTGGTAAAGAAGACTGTAGAATGGTACAGAAGACTGTAGAATGGAATGGTAAAAAGGACTGTAGAATGGTAAAGAAGACTGTAGAAAGATAAAGAAGACTGTAGAATGATAAGACTGTAGAATGGTAAAGAAGACTGTAGAATGGTAAAGAAGACTGTAGAATGGTAAAGAAGACTGTAGAATGGTACATAAGACTGTAGAATGGTAAAGAAGACTGTAGAATGGTAAAGAAGACTGTAGAATGATAAGGAAGACTGTAGAATCGTAAGTAAAAAAAGAATGTAGAATGGTAAAGAAAAAAGAATCTAGAATGGTAAGGAAGCCTCTAGAATGGTAAAGGTAAAAGAATACAGTAGAATGGTAAAGGTAAAAGTATACAGTAGAATGGTAAATGTAAAGGAATATAGTATAATGGTAAAGGTAAAAGAATACAGAAGAATAGTAAAGGTTAAAGTATACAGTAAAATGGTAAAGTAAAACAATACAGTAGAATGATAAAAATACAGTAGAATAATAAAGACCACTGCATGAGTTAGAAGTGTAACAAATGTTCACATTAGACACGTGACCAATAACTCACAAGATCATAGAATAGAACTATGGTTAGGCAGAAGTCAGGGCAGAAAGCAACCATGACAGCAAAGATAAGACCGGTATTTTAAGACGAAATGCAAGATTTCGTGGATTAGAGCTACTTTTAGACTCCACATTCCTTTGTATATCTGAAGCCTGCATGTGGTCTTTGAGGAATATCAACGTGTAATCCGTAAGAAAATAACCGCCCGAGAGGAGCCTGCAGATTGGTGAGTGCTGTCATGAAGAGAAGTGTGTTTGGTTTTATTTTCTTTTTCTTGTCTTTGTTTTTCAATTTAAAAACTTGTTTGAAACAAAGAATGGCTTGAGTGTATTCTAAACTTTTGTCCTTCACACGGGAAGGCATATGAATGACAATGCGTGTGAATATGTATATGCATGTATGTATGTAGAAATGTATATGTGTGTGTGTGTGTGTGTGTGCGTGCGTGCGTGTGTGCGTACGTGCATGCGCACGCATGTATGTGTGTGTGGTTGAGTTAGTGAGAGGGAGAGAGAAAGAAATAATTCATTCCCTGCAGGAATAGTTAGTGAAAGATGCACAGTTATTTATGTAAAGGAACACAGATATTGATGCGTACTAAGAATGCTTTACCTTACACTGAACTGTTGTTTGTAAATTGTGATTATAAATATCTGATATAGGTTTTCTATATAAAACCATATGTAACAGACTTTTAAAGAAAATTCGTGAAAATAAATGTTCTATAAGAAGCAAATGATTTAGACTTTCTGACCACAAAGAGCACTAATAGAGATCGCAACAGAGACAATAGAGGAATGTGTATAAGGATTTTGCCAAGAATGTGTGCTCTTCAGGGACTGGCACTGCTTTTTCCACGTTGTATTGAAGAAATTATTCTATATCAAGTAATGGGATATCGGTGCTATCATCTTTAGGTGTAGTGTAGTGTAGTATAGTGTAGTGTAGTGTCTGTAGTGTAGTGTAGTGTGTGGTGTGTAGTGTAGTGTAGGGTAGGGTAGGGTAGTGTAGTGTGTGGTGTGTAGTGCTGGTATTACGACTCTAATTTGTGACATTGCTGTATACGTAGTGATGAAGATGCTATTCAGTTGGCCATGGATAATGAAAACAGCACATTCTGAAGTCGAGATAGTAAGGTCTGCATCATCCTGACAGAGATATCCTGAGCCCCGTAGCCTGGAGGTCTGTTAGATGTTGGACCGACGCTAGCTAACATGCACTAAAGTTTCGTAATTAAGTGATACCTCATAATAAATACGACTTAATTGTGATCCATTATTATTAATAAGTCCTATAACACGAACGTACAAATACTTAATAATCTAACAACAAACAAAAGCACTAAATGACCTGAGGGAATAGCAAGAATGAGAGGAACAGAACTAACAAAATAACAATGCTGTATTTGTCACGTACGTAATGGAAAATCTTCAGGCAAAGAGGAACCGATGAAGCTCCTGGCAAGGTTGTAAAAGGGATCCATACCCCCGATGCTGGCTTTGTAGCTGGTTGTCTTGTACGGTTTATCAGGAGCTAGTTCTCCCCACAAAATGGTGCCATCAGGATTCAAAGTATTGTTGGTCTGTCCACCCGACGGCGTGACAGTTAAGCACAAAGTCATTAACAACACGGTCACAAAGGGTTTACACCTCCACAGCTCCATTGATGCGCCTATATCTATACCCCGGGTATCTGCAAATTCCAGATGTACTAATCAAATGATCAGAAAAGAACACAACACTTACTGGCTTGTTTATGAAGCTAAATAAACTGCAATGATATGCAAGTATGCCTTCGTACTGGCATTAATGTGTGGATATGAATGTATATGTACGAAGCATATTCATAGACTCTGACACTGACATAAACATAGATATAGATTATATATATAAAAGAAAATGTTCATTTACAGAGGGTTGCAGTACTGAATAAAGCGAATAAATATAATGTCGCAATTGTCCAAATTCAAGTAAAATATTCATAAGAAAATTTTCATTTAAAAGAGAAAATATTAAAATTTTCATTGTTAGTCGATTTTTGTCTATTCTTTCTTCATTAGGGTAAAATATATTTATAAACAAACTGAGTAATATTTTTTAAACCTTGTTTTCATTGATAGTATTTTATTAATTTTGCATATCATTAAAAGCAAGCGCTTTAACACATAAACAAACAAACAAGAAAATAAATAAAATTAAATAGTAAAGAAGAAACGAGAAATTAATTTCAAAACGAAAACATAATTAATTTTACTATTCTTACTGTATATTTTCATTACATTTCTAAACATATTTGGTCTGAAAGTACGAATTACTAATGACATCTAAGTGCAAATAAAATATCAGTCAATACATTTTTGTCACAACATGACAGTCTTGTCATAATGTTAACGAGACTACTTTCTCGTGTATTCTCGTTAATTCTCACAATATATTTGTATACAGCCTTCCTTAAGTGTCATAAACTTATATATACACTTGATTCCCATAACGCTTGTTTATATACACTCGTCTTTAGCTCTAATAAAACACATTTATAATCAGTCTTAATTAGTTTTCATAAAGCTTGCTTACATAGTCTTTCTAACATATCACAAACACTTTCCTTAGTTCTAATAATGATTGTTTACACGCCAACCTTATTTTCTTCTAATAAAGCATGTTTACACGCTGCCGTTCTGATAATGCCTGTTGACATGTTGTCTTCCTAATATATCTTAAAGCATGTTTACATATACCGTCATTAATTCAATTAGAGCTTGCTTATCGATAGCCGTCATTAATTCAATTAGATCCTGCTTGTCTATAGCCGTCATTAATTCAAACATAGTTAGCTTATCTATAGCTGTAATGAATTCAAGCAGAGCTTGCTTATATACAGCCGTCATTAATTCAAGCAGAGCTGGCTTCTCTATAGCCATCATTAATTCAAGCAAAGCTTCTTTATCTATAGCCGTCATTAATTCAATTAGAGCATTCTTATCTATAGCCGCCATTAATTCAATAAGCTCTTGCTTATCTTTAGCCCTCATGAATTCATGCAGAGTTTGCTTATCTATAGCCGCCATTAATTCAAGCAGAGCTTGCCTATCTATAGCCGTTCCTATTTCACATACAGCTTCTTCAGATACAATTTTTTTTAGTGCCTTAAAAATTTCTGAATTACAGCCTTGTTTCCATATATTTAGTTCTCTTGAAGATTGTTGAAATATGCTCTGTTGAGTTCTCAGTCTTACTTATTTCTCAAAATGCTTGCTTAGATAAGCCTGTTTACTTTTCATACGGCCTTAATTCTCTACAGTTTTCTACAATCGTCTTTCGCTCTACAGTTTTCTACAATCGTCTTTCGCTCTACAGTTTTCTGCAATCGACTTTCGCTTTACAGCTTTCCGTCATATATTACTAATTAGTTCCCTACAATCGTCTTTCGCTCATATGCTATAGTACTTTTTAGTGCCCTACAATATTCTTTCACTTAACTTTCAGTCGCTTAAGTCTCATATGACTTTCTTTAGATTTAATATAATCTGGTTAATGCTCTTTAATAGCCTGCTTATTTCTCACGTACCTGTCTTTAGTTCTAACATAATCTGCTTAATTCTAATATTTATAATTGTAATTCTCGATTAACCGTCTTTAATTTGACTATAGCCTGCTTAATTCTTTATACAGCCTTCTTTAGTTTTCACATAGCCTGCAAAAGTATTATCTGTATATACGTTCCATAGCTTTTTCCCCAACATGTTTAGTTCTCAGAACTGTCTTCAGTTCTCGTGAAATCATTGGTTCTCAGCCAGTCACTTTATGGTCACATATAATATGTCTTGGGTGAATTTTTAATTTAATCCAAACTTGATAACCTAATTTCTGATGCAATGCGAGTCATATAATATCTAATGCTCTATTGCACAATCTATTTCTACTGTATCCTACTGTCTTACCTGACAAGTGTTCTTGCCCAGCAATAAGTCTACAATATTGTAAAATCAGCGCTCTGCCCTTGCTCAACCACCATATTGATATCAGTTTGTTGTATGCCGACCCTCTGGTGGTGGAAGGGGAGGGGGGTGCAACAAGGAAAGAAGGAATTACGCGAAGTTAGTGTTATCTAGAACTCGACACAATCAGAAAGGTCATGTGATATCCAAGAGCGGCCAATCGAATCCCAACACTCACACACTATCAAAGTGCAAATATCGCATAACAGAATAGCATTGTGTATTATATTTGACAGGACATTCGATTTTGTTTTGTGTACCAATGCTAGACAGGGTAACTGGAGGACATTCGATTTTGTTTTGTGTACCAAGGCTAGACAGGGTAACTGCAGGACATTCGAGTTTGTTTTGTGTACCAAGGCTAGACAGGGTAACTGCAGGACATTCGATTTTGTTTTGTGTACCAAGGCTAGACAGGGTAACTGGAGTTTACAACCATTACACTATGTGTGCTTTCTGTGCTACCTTGAACGTCAGGGCGCTGAAATGGTTATCATCTCTGGAAATGTAATAGCTGATAGTATGCAGACAGTAACAATGTGGTTTGTTTGTATGATAAATGTATTTAAAGGCTTAGTGTTTGTGCTGATTGTTTGTATGTACGACGTCACAGTAAGCAATGAATGTATTCAACTAATTCAGTTTGTGAACTGTACCTTACGATGACTGGTAATGCACTGCGAAATATTTCCACTCTTCTTTTTTTAATAAACTATTGTCTGGATTACCAAGACAGTAGACATTGCTTTTTCACATAATTAGTTTCTATCTAAATTGCGTTTGTCGTTGTGCATATTAAGAGGCAATTAATTTGCTTTGTAACTAATTATTGCATTTCTTAACAACTCGAAACATTTTGTTTGAAATGTGATACTTAGAGCTCTTATGACACTTACGCAGTTATAAAAACGAACAAGGATAATATAGAACTCAAAACCTTTCACAGTAAATCTAGAATACTGAAATATTTTCAAATTACTTTCAAACATCAAAATATTTTCAAATCACATTTTTTTTTAATGCAGGCTGAGATGTGGTACAATATATAAAGCAAGTGAAATAAATACAGTAAAAGCCTTACCACAAGATTTACTGTAAAGGAAAATAACAACAACAAAAAACACAAAACCCCCATTACAAATATATAGTCCATATCTTCCTTAGTCCTATCACCATCATTGCCGTCATTATCGTTACATCGTCTTCCTCACCACTATTCTCGAACAATGCTAGAGCACTGACATGTTACAGCCAGAGCACAGAGACCCTCCTGTCACACGAGACAGCTTACAAACTCTCAGCACTCTTCAGTTACTAGAAACAGTTCACTGACGGCTTAAAGACCGTTACATGACCGCACTGAATAAAGCCAAGTAGTTAGTTGCAGCTGAAGGATTGTTTTGTTGGGGGGGGGGGGGACACAGTACAGAAGTTAGAAGGAAGTAGAAAGATGTACGAGGTAGTAAAAGTTATAGAAAACAATGTCACTGTGTTGCCTCTTGAGTGATGAGTTTGTCTGCACTTAGACGTTTGCTGTTTGACTTGTACTGTTTGCTGCCCTGGTGCCGTCAGTCCAGAAATGTTTTTTTATAAAAGTAAAACAATTGCTATTACAAAAAAAAAAACCTCTGTACATCATTTTGTGAATTTGTACAAAGGACTCTGCGTGCAGAAGACAAGAAGATAACATCAACAACGACTCACTCGTCACATCTTGCCATCCTCACTTGCTATTCTTTACACATACAAATGGATTTAACCCTAGAGGCATAATAACACGAGAAGTGCAACCATTCTGAAGAAGGATGTTTTAAAGAGTTGAATCACCTTCAAAACATTGGTACTGTGATCGGACATATAATATTGTTACTTTTACAGTAATACCAAACTAAGCCTATTTCTAGCTTATAATAATAAAAGCAATCAATATTAGCAAGCATTTTGGAATTAATAAAAATGAAAATCATCAGTCATTCGCAGGAGCTACATTTGAAAGGGAAGTTACTCCTCAATGCAAATATTTTAAAAATACACGATTTATTCCCCCTGTCATTGAACCTTCCTTAGCATGCGTACTTTCGTATAGTGCTGAAACAGAGAAACAGAGAATGGGTTGGGGTATTTTTTCTTTCAACATACCCGCAATATGTTATTTTCTTATTAAAGCGCTTGTCAGAAGCATATTTTAATTTTATTAAACAATATACTAATATACATTTGCAGGCCTGTACGTATTTGTTTTGGCTTTTACAATTAATATTAATCACATTAAATATATTACTACATGTATTATGCATATATAAAACATCTACATTTATTATATTAGGCAGTTATTATTTGAAACAATCTTTACAATTAACTTCATTCAAAATGAAGTATCAAGTCTAATACATAGCAATTATAATGAAAATAAATATTAATTAGAGGCGTCCATGCGTGAAGTCTCGCATCGAAGGTTGGACTAGTCTGGCAAATTGTTTAGGGATGGTGACAATGCGTTATTTGTTAAATGTGACGTCACAAAAGTTTATTCTAAACTTTATTGTTTTCTTTTCTTCTTTAATCTGAAAATCCCCAATCTTGCCAACAAAACGATCATTGATTAAAGGAATGTCTGTTATAAAGTCTTATATTTTTTAACCACTGTAGAAATAGGAAAAGACTTTCACCCTGACAAAGCAGAAATGAAGAGACCGAACTCATTAACAAATTAATAAATACAACATTTAATTTGAAAATATATGTACATAATTCTCGGCAACATACACGGTATTGCAAGGTGTACCAGAACAATTTCACTGTGGTCATGGTTGTGATTGAATTATTATTTTCTTTGTTATACTTTTCAATTCGGGCGTACGGCTCTCTGAACAGCTTGAAATTATACAAACAACAATAATGAGAGTTCTGTTATGACCATTTCCTGTTGAAATACAAACACTTACATATATATATATATATATACATATTATTACATACAGACATCAACAACAAATCAGCAAATTATTAGCATCTTAAATCAGCAGTATCGTTATTATGAGTGACGTCATCAATGTGATCTAAAGTGATGTTTTGCACAATTAAGTTTCTCAGTTAATTCGACAAACAACCGCCAAACGTGAATGACAAATTTCACTGTCAAGTTGGGTGTTTATGCTGTACACAGAATGTCTTCCG
This sequence comes from Sinotaia quadrata, assembly GCA_028829895.1. Lineage (NCBI taxonomy): Eukaryota > Metazoa > Mollusca > Gastropoda > Architaenioglossa > Viviparidae > Sinotaia > Sinotaia quadrata. The sequence goes on from CM054180.1 coordinate 25,870,382, forward strand.
TTTCGTTTCGACACCAAATAAACATTTAAAAAATGCAGTGTCTACAAAATTCACTATTTCCATTCGATTTTCTGTTACCGAAACAAATATATTGGACATAATGACAGAGGTTAAAATCAATTGTACTAAATACAGAGGCTAAATTAATTCTCTAGTTACTGTATTATTTACGTTACTACTACTAGTATCACAGACTTTCAACTCTATTATTATTATTTTTCTTTTACTTCTAGTAAAATGAACAACAAACCAAATTTTGAAAAGATTATCACAGTTGATATGAGTAGCAGTTGTAGTAGTAGCAGAGGCAGCACTACTACTACTACTACTACTACTACTACTACTACTAATTATAATAATAATAGATTTCTCATCGACAGGAATATAAAATATATATAACTATAGCAAAGTTTACATCATCTAGGTTAGTTTTTACTTACATGTATAGGGTCTTTTCTTTAAAAGTGTTTAATAAAAAATATATATAAACTATAGCAAAGTTTACTACATCTAGGTTAGTTTTTACTTACATTTATAGGGTCTTTTCTTTAAAAGATATAACTATAGCAAAGTTTACTACATCTAGGTTAGTTTTTACTTACATTTATAGGGTCTTTTCTTTAAAAGATATAACTATAGCAAAGTTTACTACATCTAGGTTAGTTTTTACTTACATTTATAGGGTATTTTCTTTAAAAGTGTTTAATAAAATATATTTTTATTATTCGAAATCATTGCATATATTTACAAAGCAGAGAACATATTAAGTGCAATATCATAAATAATTGTGTGTAATATGGGACAAAATACTTAAAATATAATATTAGACATTCTGAGAGAATTAAACATATTAAAAAAGAAAGAAAGGAGAAGAAGGAGGAAGGGAAAGAAAGAGTCTGCACACAAATTAAAAAGGAAATAAAATTAAAATTAAGAAAGAAACAATATTTAAAAAAAGAGTTAAAACAAAATTATAAAATTATGCAAAACAGGTATTGTAAAGTGAATTTCTTAGAGAAAACAGCAGTCAAAGACAGGAAATCAATACACAGAAGTCTTATGGCAGTACCTTCTGTTCCTTCAAGACGATGTAGAAAAGTATTGAGTGGACTGGGAAAAATACTATGTTTGCATTTTAATACTGAGAAAAGACATTTGTTTATTTTTTGTTTTGTTCTATAAATGTACACTTGTTACATGTTAGAAATTAGACTAATCCACTGAAATTTGCACACAGCAAGAATTCTTGGAGGAAATGTGCTGTATTACAAATCCAATCCCATCCAATCCGCTACAATCCCATCCAATCCAATCCAATCCATTACAAGTTAGATACAATAAACATAATTAAATAAGCTTAGAAAACTGAAATGTGTAAATTTGAACAATAAGTTCCAATATCTAATCTGTGTCAAAGGGATTTTGTTTTAGAGTTATTTCACATTTTGTTTTAGAGTTATTTCACATTTTGTTTTAGAGTTATTTCACATTTTGCTTCACAGGCAAAAGTTCGAAATTTTAACTCGCCACAAATAAATTGTGGTATGGTGCATGCAAAGGTAAATTAAAACAACATTACAGAAAAGACACAACAATTACATGTGCCTATTTAGATGTTAGGATTGGTGTAACTCCATTGTATTTACAGAAAGGACACAACTATTGAATGAGTTAATTTAGATGTTAGGATTGGTGTAACTCCATTGTATTTACAGAAAGGACACAACTATTGAATGAGTTAATTTAGATGTTAGGATTGGTGTAACTCCATTGTATTTACAGAAAGGACACAACTATTGAATGAGTTAATTTAGATGTTAGGATTGGTGTAACTCCATTGTATTTACAGAAAGGACACAACTATTGAATGAGTTAATTTAGATGTTAGGATTGGTGTAACTCCATTGTATTTACAGAAAGGACACAACTATTGAATGAGTTAATTTAGATGTTAGGACTACATGTATCTCCATTGTATTTACAGAAAGGACACAACTATTGAATGAGTTAATTTAGATGTTAGGATTGGTGTAACTCCATTGTATTTACAGAAAGGACACAACTATTGAATGAGTTAATTTAGATGTTAGGACTACGTGTATCTCCATTGTATTTACAATGGAAATAGAAATCAGGTGAATAAAGTCTTATTTTTTTGAGTGTCAAAGTAAGTATTTGACTGATAATATGAGATGATTGGATGTTTGACTGGATGAGTAATTGATTAAGTGAGAGAAGGACTGGTAGTTGATTGTTTGACTGTTGAGTGTTTCTTTAAATGACTGATTGATGTATTGATTGCATCCTAGTAATCTTTGATCACTTCATTTTGTACATTTATTTGTATGAAAAATAATTGGTATACGTAACAAATTAAAAACAATAGTTAAGCAACATTTAAGTTAGTTTGTAACATTTTCCAAATCAAATTCTGCTCATGTTTTGTGCACAGTTTATATATCTACTATAAAATGTTTATCGTAAAAATACTGCAATACCTGACGACATATTTCTGTCATCAAAAAAGACTTTTTTATCTTAATTTTCTTAAAATCTCCACATTTCTTACATTAAATGAATGATTATATAATACTGGAACACTTCTCGCCTCAGTAAACACACGATCCTATTAACTACTAATAGTTTTCAAAATTCTTCTCTCTCAAAATCGGGTTCGTTTTTGTTGAAACTAAGTTAAGTAACACAGTCTTAGCTTACATTATACAATTATTGCCTCATCATTTCAAAACATTTTACCGACCAACGACACACCACCCCTCTTTTCCTCCTCTCAAAATTGTCATCAACCAACCTTACAAACTTTAATTCATGATTTCTACACTTCGTTCGATTTGTATGTACAATACTGTTCAAACATATTAAGCACAACATATGACCAGACAATTAAATATTCACAAATATAATTATAATAAGATATATCACGTGACTAAACAAACCCTGTAATCTATGCAACACTCAAAATTCAAATGCAAATTAGTCATGTGACATGTGACTGCTACTGATGTGGTTTAGGGTCAGAAAATCTGAGTGGAGGCGTCTTAGATCAGAAGGCTGCCAAAATCTCAAAGAAAACAACTGTAGAGTGGACGGATGATAAATATGTGACACGTGACCTGTAAAAGGCGATTGCGTTCTTTCAAACCTGAAATTAAAAAAACGAGCATATTATGAGTTTGAAATAAAAGCAGCAATGAAACTACTGGTCAAGTAGATATCAAAACTAGGCAAGTAATTATTTTACAATCTATAATAAACATCAAAACAGGGCAGGTAATTATTCGAAAATATGCAATAAACATCAAAACAGGGCAAGTAATTAAAATAGTTATATAATAAATATTTTTAAAAGAAACTGGGTAAATAATTACTGGCTCTGCTTTTGGTATGTACTATTAGTTTAGAATAATTGTAATTATTCTAAACTAATAGTACATACCTAAAGCAGAGCCAGTAATTATTTTACAACATATAATACATATCAAAAACAGGCAAGTAATTAATTTAAACATATATTACATCTCAAAAACAGGGTAGGTAATTATATCACAAACTGGGCCTGTAATTATTCTAAAGTTTACAACGTGTATCAAAACACAAGGTTTGATAGGTAATTGCTTGGAATTAGTTTTATTCTTCATATTATACTAATAAACATTTTTATACAGAATAAAATTATTTAAATACCATTTATAGCTGCTTTCTTGTTTCAAGAAATATTACTTTTATTATAAATTGTCACCTTTTTTCCCCATAAACGCATTGAAAATATAAATACACACACACACACACACACACACACACACACACACACACACACACACACACACACACACACAAATATTCTAACAAGCAACCTGATACTACTTACATGTAGATGTTCTCTTTCATGTGTGCTTGTTTTTCTCGCCTTAGAACGGGGCTACCTTATTGGTGCTGAAATAAGAGAAAGTAGTTTGTCATTGAAAATAATTGTTACACGTCACATAAATGTCCGGACGGCTGCACGTGCTAACATTCGCATAACAAGTAACAAACTCGCACACTAACAAACACATGAATAGTCTCACGCGCAAGATCAGATAGGAACAAATATGAAACATGTACTTTTAGTAAACATCTGCAATGCAGTTGTGTTATTCATGAGAGTTTATCTACAAAATTAACTTAGAGAAAGATTTTTAAGAATATGTAAGAAGAAGGATAAAAAGAAGAAGAAAGAGAAAAAGAAGAAGAAGAAGAAGAAGAAGATAGAGAAGAAGAAGTAGGAGAAGGAGAAAGGGGGGAAGGAGGAAAAGGAGAAAAAGAAGAAGGAGAAGAAAGAGAAGAAAAAGGAGGAGAAAAAGAAGAAGGAAAAAGGAGAAGAAGAATGAGAAAAAGAAGAAAAGGAGAAAGAGAAGGAGGAAGAGGAGAAGAAGAAGAACAAGAATAACAAGAACTGGGTGAATTATCAATGAAACTAAATACAGTTATACTGCTGATGACGTAAGATGTATTGCGTTACAAAGACGTGTTCAATTTGTTCTGAGCTATTTTCAATCTTTCAACGCGGGAAATGGTGTCATTTACAGACTTGTAAAACATGTAACTGAATGTCATATAGCGAAGTAATTTACAGACTTGTAAAACATGTAACTGAATGTCATATAGCGAAGTAATTTACAGACTTGTAAAACATGTAACTGAATGTCATATAGCGAAGTAATTTACAGACTTGTAAAACATGTAACTGAATGTCATTTAGCGAAGTTATTTATAGACTTGTAAAACATGTAACTGAATGTCATATAGCGAAGTAATTTACAGACTTGTAAAACATGTAATTGAATGTCATATAGCGAAGTAATTTACAGACTTGTAAAACATGTAATTGAATGTCATATAGCGAAGTAATTTACACACTTGTAAAACATGTAACTGAATGTCATATAGCGAAGTAATTTACAGACTTGTAAAATGTATAACTGAATGCAATTAAGTGAAATACTTAACATATATGTAAAACAAATATGAATGCCATTTAGTGAAATACTTTAGAGAACTTGTACAACAGATAAAAAAAGGAAAAAAAAAAGGAAAAAAAAGAGAAACAATTTATAGACTTGTAAAACGCATAACTGATTGCCATTAAGTGAAATATTTACCCATTAAGTGGCGGGAAAACGGACTGTTTCCTGTGAGAAAAATAATATTTATCATTAGAAATAATAATAAATTAAATAAATGAGAGAATAAAAGTGGATTTATATGTCTCGTGTGTGTGTAGATTTATCTTTCATGTGTTAACTTTTTATTTCACTGTCTGCATATACAGGAACACATTTCCTTCTAATGTAAATCTAATCACTTGTATATCCACCCGCTTATTAATCCGGTCTTACCTTATCTTACTTCCTGAAAATGCGCAAGTTATTTCAAACAATGTTACTCTATATGGCATAGCAAACTTGTGAGAATTAGATTTAGTGTTTTAGTTGTTGTATTTCAATATTCTAGATGTCACAGCAACCTTGCGATAATTAGATTTAGTGTTTAAGTTTTGTTTTAGTTGCTGTATTTCGATATTCTAGATGGCAAATAAGTATTCTACTTTCAGGACAGTACAATCGTGATTTTCTTTCCTATAGATCATTGTACAGCGTCGCTGTAATATATGTCTACATAAATTTTATGTTCTCAGATCACAAATGAAGAAAACACTTCTGAGGGGGACATGACGAAACAAAATGATATAACGATATAATGATATATGATGATGATGACAATGATAATGGTGATTATGACGTCGCCGACAATGAATGATGATGATGATGATGATGATGATGATGATGATGATGATGATAATGATTATGGTGGTGGTGGTGGTGGTGGTGGTGGTGGTGGTGATGGTGGTGGTGGTGGTGGTGGTGGTGGTGGTGGTGGTGGTGGTGGTGGTGGTGGTGGTGGTGGTGGTGGTGGTGGTGGTGGTGGTGGTGGTGGTGGTGAAGAGGAGGAGGATGACGACGACGACGGCAAACTTACGACGTCTGTGTCATGGACAGCTCGTTATATTCAGGAGGGGCGGAAGGAGCTCTGCAAAAAGAAACCAAGCATTGTCTGTCCAGTTAAGTGACACAATTTTCTCTTTACACTGAGTCTTTTGTTTAATATAAATTTATAGCTATAGCATGTCAACAAAGCAACATACTTATATTCAAGAGTGGTGTTTGTGCATTCTCGTATGTGTACGTGTTGTGTATAAGTGGTGTTTTTTTTAATTTAATTTAGATTAAAGTTAACATTTTTTGACTGCTATGAAGACAGTTATTTATCTATTAATAATGTAAAGTGAATATTAAAATGTATATTAGTCCGTTAATGTTAAAAATTAAATCATTAGATACTTTTCGTCTATTCATAAGTAAATTATACATCCAAAGTGAATATTAAGCTGTGAGTGTAAAATAGACATCCAAAGTGAATATTAAGTTGTGAGTGTAAAGTAGACATCAAAAGAGAATATTAAGCTGTGAGTGTAAAATAGACATCCAAAGAGAATATTAAGCTGTGAATGTAAAATAGACATCCAAAGTGAATATTAAGTTGTGAGTGTAAAATATACATTGAATTTCTCTTACTATCCACCTGATGTGATTTGAGGTGATCTTTATTATATCTCTGTTTTGCATGCGTACAATGGCAAAAATTATTCAAGAAGTATAATTTTATTTAAATTTATCCTGTACATCCGTGTATTTCTATAACAGTTACAAATAACACTAGCAGTTGGATTCAGTACGGAAGTGTCGGGAATAATAAAAAGAAAAAATGGAAATGTTTAGGATTTAAAGATTTTTTTAACCTGTTTCCTTGTGCCGCTTGCAGGTATATCTGAGTGCTAGGTACAGGAAAGCACCTTTAAGGCGGCACTTGTAGGTATATCTGAATGCTTGATACAGGAAAACACCTTTAAGGCGGCACTTGTAGGTATATCTGAATGCTTGGTACAGGGAAGCACCTTTAAGGCGGCACTTGTAGGTATATCTGAGTGCTTGGTACAGGGAAGCACCTTTAAGGCGGCACTTGTAGGTATATCTGAGTGCTTGGTACAGGGAAGCACCTTTAAGGCGGCACTTTAGCGAGTGGGACTTCAATAAGGGTGGCTCTAGAATTGCGTCGGTACGATTATAATTCACGTTGCATGAGTGTTCAGTTAACGGGGTGTGACGATCACCACAGACTGGGTGCATAGTGGTGCCGTTACTGTTATGATCTCAAAGTTTCAGACAATGAATGGACAAGGACGAGGCAAGACCTCTATGACAAATTAAAATGAGCAAAAGCACCGTAATGCTGCTGGCACCCATGTACACACGCCAAACTAAGTCAGAACACTAAGACACTCCCCCCCCCAAAAAAAAAAAAAAAAGAAACAGGCATAAGGTAGGGCTGGTCAAGTGTCCATTTAATTAATTATTACGTTTCGCAGTTTCCTGACGCAACGAAAGACTGGATGAGAAAAAATATTACACGCTCGAATGTGACGTTATGTACTGTTACCAAATCAATGACCGCCTGAACTAAATCGCCAGGGTAATTACGGAATGTGACGTATGTACCGTTACCAAATCAATGACCGCCTGAACTAAATCGCCAGGGTAATTACGGAATGTGAAGCGAAGACAGTTTGAGATTCCAATTCAGAACCTCGCGTATGAACATTTGTCATTAGCGTATAATTTCACCCTTGATAAAATCTAACTTATAAGTTCACTCTTGATTGAATTTAACTTATAAGATCACCCTTGATAAAATCTAACTTATAAGTTCACTCTTGATTGAATTTAACTTATAAGATCACCCTTGATAAAATCTAACTTATAAGTTCACTCTCTTGATTGATTCTAACTTATAAGCACACCCTGGATTAAATCTAACTTGAAAGTACACCCGAACTTAAATTTTATTTCTAATTAAATCGTGTTTAAATCTAGCTTATTATTAAATCGATTATTACTACACTCGTGATTAAATCTAATTTGTGTATTTAAACTCGCGGTTAAATTTCACTTAAACTTATATATTTTATCTTATATGTATTCTAGTGAGGTTAAATCTATTTTATTAATAAACTTGTATTTAAATCTAAATCACTGTTCACAGTGAAAGACTCATAACCTCTGTCTTGTTCAGAGAATATTAATTTGCTGATTGATCGTGTAATAGTATATAAAAGTAATTGATGTGTAAATGAAATGCATATCTCCTATAACTATGTCCATACACCATTACTGCCCAGACCTAGTAATAAGGGTGTCCTTAATAATGGCTGAATGAAAGCTGTATAAACAGATGGAAATACAGAATTATTAGTCTAAACATTATACATGCAAACGCTGATCTGTTTAAATTGGAATGAAGTACTTAGACTAAGAAATCTTCGTTCGACTTTCTTGTCTTCGTTCTTCCTGCTTCTCTCTTTCACGACTTGAAATCTAGGATCTAACAATAGCTCAGAACTCATACTACTGTTCTGGCTACAGTGCTTTACTGGGACCGTGAACAGTGGTGTCTACCCGAATGGTGCGTCACAGACACTGCATTGGATCCATTAAATACCGTTCGATGTCGCTGTGCCAAGAGTGATGATGAAAAAAAAAACGTAGGCGATAGGTCTTTTACGGGTAAATGATGGCAACTAGGCAAACACTATGTTTAATGTTTCATGCAGAAAACAATCTAGAGGAGACAATTTGCCGGAAGCTGGTGTCTTTTATGAGCCGATTCCGAGTGATGAAGATTAATATTTGCATAATTTCTCTATTTATCTATTTTCCCTGTTATGCATTATGTCATTCTCACTGATCCTTGAAGTTCTCTGTGTGAGTCAAAATGGACACGTAATGTCTAACACGTGTTTGTGTGTGCGTGCAATAAATAATTAATAACGGTTATTACGATTCATTGTGGCTCTTAGTAACATAAGAAAGATTTTTTATGTCAACACACACACAAACACACACACACACACACACGCACGCTCGCACGCACGCACGCACGCACACACACACACACACACACACACACACACACATATTAAAAAAATACGCTGCACATACTTTGTATCATAGCTGTCGTCATACAACATCCTGCGGAAGTACTTGGCGAGCTTGACAGAGAAGATGAGAGAAGGCATGAGGAAAAATATACTCCAGCCGAGAGCCAACCAGAATCCGTTCTGAAAAACACAAGTAGGCGTTTCGTATGGCCATACAACACAAGCAGGCGTTTCCTATTGCCATACAACACAAAGGGGATTTCCTATAGCCATACAACACAAGCAGACGTTTCCTCTAGCCGTACAACACAAAGGGGGTTTCCTATAGCCATACAACGCAAGTAGGCGTTTCCTATAGCCCTACAACACAAAGGGGTTTTCACATGACCATACAACACAAGCAAGCATTTCATATGGCCATACAACACGAGTTACATACAAACAAAAATGTCGACTGCAATGAAATGAACACAGACGTGAATATAGCTCTAAGTAGGTGGACAGATCCCTCCCTCTCTTTGTTACCATCACAATAACAATTTTAATGATGCAATCCTCTCGTTAATTTTACAGTAGCATTTTTCGAATGGTATCCTTCTCATTGCTAATTTCACAGTAACATTATTCCAATAATAATACCAGTGCGAAAGAAATTAAAGCCGGCTGCTACTGAGAATCTCAATTTATTAAGATGATTGCACTGAGGTGGAGGTGGAAGTGGGGTGGGGTCAGTTACAGTTTCTAATTCAGAATTTCCGATATCTTACATCAAGAAATGAAAAGTGATAACAGATTTATTTACTAATGACTTTGTTGAAAGTGCTATGCACAAGTTAATAAATGAACTTTTAATTCAGAACATGGTTTCAATAAAGCAGATACTGATATTACAAATGTTAAGTAAAGCAGTGATGTTAATATTACAAGTGTTAAGTAAAGCAGTGATGTTAATATTACAAGTGTAAAGTAAAGCAGTGATGTTAATATTACAAGTGTAAAGTAAAGCAGTGATGTTAATATTACAAGTGTAAAGTAAAGCAGTGATGTTAATATTACAAGTGTAAAGTAAAGCAGTGATGTTAATATTACAAGTGTAAAGTAAAGCAGTGATGTTAATATTACAAGTGTAAAGTAAAGCAGTAGAAAACGAAACAGTTGCAACATTGATTGATTAACTTTTAATTAAAATTTGCTCGAAGATTGTGTGTGATATGTAATTGTTAGTGTGTGTAGTGTGTGTGTGTGTGTGTGTGTGTGTGTGTGTGTGTGTGTGTGTGTGTGTGTGTGTGTGTGTGTGTGTGTGTGCGTGCGTGTGCGCGCATGTGAAAATTTAATAATTGAAAATATCAATCAAGGCACATAAATACAGGAATTATATTTATATTTTGTTAATTGTCAGCCCACGTCTTTTTCATCAAACTACAACATGAAGTGCTGTAATATCAAGCAGTGTTTATTTTGTAAAATGCAATTTACAATGACTGTTTTTCTTACCAGTGGGTCTATCAACCCGTGGCAGATGGCTTCACCAAAAATGGCGTTAGAGATAGAATACACGGGAGTGCATTTGCCAACATCTGTAGCCATCTGCATTGGGGGAAAAGGCAATGAATGTTCACACTTGTACTTTAATATACAATTATTTTTAATTAAAAATATAATACACAGTCAACCTACATGCATCCCCAAGCTAAACAACTTTCCGCAAATACAAACACTTTCATATAATTATTATTATCCTTTTACCTTTGCACTTCAACAATCAAACACTCATTATATTATTGACAGTCATTAATTTCAAATTCAAAACCACATTAATGTATATATTAAACGTGAATTATATTTAATTTAAAACTATATTAATGCATATATTTATTGTGAATTATTTTTAATTCAGAACCATATCAATGTATCTATTAAATGAGAATTACGTTTTAATTCAGTACCATATTAATGCATATATTTAATGTGAATTATGTTTGATTTAGAACCATATCAATGTATTTAATTAAATGTGAATTACGTTTAATTCAGAACCATTTTAATGTATATATTTATTGTGAATTATGTTTGATTTAGAATAATATTCAAATATATATTTAATGTGAGTTATGTTTAATTCAAAACTATATTAATGTATATATTTAATGTGATTTATATTTAATTAGAACAATATTAATGTATATATTTAATGTGAATTATGTTTAATTCAGAACCATATTAATGTGTATTTAATGTGAATTATGCAATTCAGAACCATATTATTGTATATATTTAATGTTAATTATGTTAAATTCCAGGTTTTCATCACATTTTTTCAGGAGAGGATAGCTTCCCTTGAGCCTCTTCCATGAAAGTATGTCACACTTCAATCATCTCCATGTGAACCAATGCAAACCAGAAAAATAAACACAAAACCCTTCTTCTTGACTCTTTTAAACTGTGGAAGAAATTATATCATTCCTCCTATCTTTCTTTCCTTAGTCAAAGTGTTTTGACTATCTATTTCTTTTAATGTGACATGGTATGGTGGATTTTCCCCTGACTATGCCTCCAAAGACTGGTATCTATTATGCAAGACTCACCCTTTTGTATACCCACTCCCTCTAACCACTTTTTTGGCTAAGGCCAAAATTAAATATGGTGAGTTCTTTCCAAGGATGTTTGACACCTATATATATATATTCGAAATACTAATTGCACTCATGACAACATATTATTTCAAATGTGAAGTTACATATTTTTATCTCCATATATTCTAAACAAAAAAATGTATACCTCAAACCAAAGCGCATTATTTCAAATTCAATAAATAACAGTTGGGGAAACTAAAGGTAAAACCCTTTACAAAATAAAAAATCAGGTTACTCACCATGCTTACGATGTTAGAGATGTACGAATCCACAAATGAAAATATTTTGTCAACGAACTCTTGTGTCACCTGTTTAATAGAATTTTTTACACTGTTAACAGAACAGTCCAGCATTGAGAAATATTTGAATGAAAATATATTTGTAACTTTACTCTTATCTGCTGCATTTAATACCAAATCCCTATAGTACTGCACCTGTCATATATTTCTGTGCTGTGACAGGTTTGATGACATATTCAAGTGACACGTGAGGCTTTAAGCAGTAATCACTTAGAACTTTGCATTCAAATTCTTGTTTAGATTCATTAAAGTTATGAACAAATAAAAATAATTATAATAATGAGTATAAATTGCCTTTTCTGTGTAAGTGTATAATATATAAATCTTTGCCTTAGTTTATGCTAATAATGGAGATCTGGTAGTCTTTCCTTGAAACTGTGTTTATTATCTCACCTGACATTCTAATTATCATATCAAAAATATGTTTGCAACTTTAAAATAACAATGCAATATTTATTGCTTAAATAAAAATAAAATATTAAAAGGCAAAATAAAATATTAAAAGGCGAAACAAAATTAAATGGATAATACACCAAGTCATCTAGTTCATTTTTTCCTGTGGATGTTTCAACCTTGTTGGCATGTGCTAATTTATGAGTGTGTGCAAGATCAGTTTTAGAAGGCAATTAAGCATAATTATATTTCATTTGGAAAAATTAAACATTAAATTTGCATATCAGAGGCAAAATTATATATTAATGTTGATATGTAACATGAAAACAACTTGTGTAACTTTAAAACACACATACAATTTATGTAGTTTTTTTTTTTTTTTTAAAGAAAACCAAGTCATAGAATTTTTCTTAAAAATAATTCAGTTATAAAACACATAAACATATTTTACTTAGACATAGACATAAAAGTATGATAAAAGTAATATTCCTTTATATCATAAGCAGTGCAAGTACTCACGTTAGAGACCAATGACGTCATAAAAGCAGCATCGCTTAACTTGTTAGTGGCGTCGTTTATTAGCGCTGGAAGTTTGTTAGCTTCATTCTGAAACACACATAACCATGGCAACAATTTAATCAAATAGAAATTATGCATTATTCCTATCTGTATTCAAGACCAGTCACTGTACGTTGTGTGTCTGCATGTAAAAGTCCATCTTGTCACAAATGAAGTCAACAGAGTATGGAAGGCTGCTTAGGATTTAGTTTTGCTGTCCATGGATACAGCAATCGCTAGCTTTGTTTTTAAATCACGTGGCACTATACTGAGTAAACTTGTCAGTGCAAATGTGTAGTGCTGAACGAATGTCTAGCGTTAATCGAACTTTTTTTTTTAAGTAATGTATTATTTTCATAAGTTGTATATGTGATTGTTGATTTAATAAATTTATTGTTAAATTTATTACCTTCTTGCACATATATTAAACCTTATGTTAGAGTAATAGTAGGTGGATGGGGGCTCGATAAATACAAACAAAAACGGATTTTTATTACTCCTTTGGTAAGAAGTTTCCACGTACAGAAAACATTATGCGACAGTAAAACGTCTATCCTGTAATTGTGTGAAGAGTAGAGTTTTATGACACTCTTATAATCCGCCAAGTGAGGGACAGGTTGGTCTTGTGGGAGAATTATTAATAACTATAAATTAAGATTCTTGATCACTTGTAATTTATTATGTGTTGTTAATTAATAAGTGATAACCGTAAAGAGTGACGTCAAAATGGGTGTTTTTCTACCTACTTAGACCTCAGCTTCCTAGCATTTTTTTACTACAGCGCACAAACTATTAGTTATAGTGTTATACAATACATGCTCTTTATTACAGCGCACAAACTATTAGTTATAGTGTTATACAATACATGCTCTTTATTACAGCGCACAAACTATTAGTTACAGTGTTATACAATATATGCTCTTTACTACAGCGCACAAACTATTAGTTATAGTGTTATACAATACATATTCTTTACTCATCATAAAATACAGTACTATTAAGTCAATCAAAACCTCAATAAACCTTTCACACATGGTAAATAAATCTCGCACTCATATAATACATAATTCATTGCTTCCACAAAATACACAAATTTGAAATATAATACAGAAATGCATTTTATGAAAGACACATCTACAACCTATCGTCAGCATATACTGTCAGTCATCTAATTTGAGTTTCTACATACTTTCAAAAAATATGTGACTGTTGCCCTCTCGGCAAATTACTATTTCGGCGGTCCAATTATCTCCCCTAGACCGGCGATCGATAGAAAAAAACAAATTTATATTGGTACAAAGACCTTCCCTCATGACACTCAGATATTATACACTATAACTACGTACCTGAATCTGTATAATAAAAATCGGATTCTGATAAAATGTCATTACGAATCGCATTTAAGGCAATTTTCTTTATAAGCAATGCATAAAAGCACTTACAAATTTAACGATATCTATGAATTTAGAAAGTTATTGGTTTTATCAGTTGTTTAACAATCTTAATATAGTTTCTGTACAAATATAGGCAAGTGAGTATATTATATTACATTTTTACACTCAAATTTACTCATGGCAAAGAGATGACGACAATTATATAATTCTCAGGTCTCTTCGCATGGCCAAACGAACATCCAATCATGATCATAAAATCAACTGTACATTCAATCTTGATAATGTCACTTAGCAATAACAAGTGTTCATTTAATTGCGATGTAGTCCTTGGCAATGCGGGTGTTCATTTAAGAGTGTACATTTTGCACTCATGAGACATAAACGTGATTTAAGTCACTGTGCATTAATATCTTTACAACAGGGGTGCAAAACCTTTTAGGCCAGAGAGCCAAATTTCCAATTGATAGTGCGTGGAGGGCCGCCACATGTATGGCATAGTAGAAAAAACAACACAAATAATGAAATAATGTGCTTTACATTCGTAATAATGGTAACATCCAAAAGTCCTCCGGAGGCTGCATAGAGCCCTGTCTCGGGCCGCATGCGACCCGTGGGCCGCGGTTTGTACACCCCTGTCGCGATCTGTCATTACACACTTTTTAAGTTTAATTTAATTTAAATCTAGTCATTTCGGATCAACAGGAGTACTTTCCAACTCCACCCGAATTTCGTAATAGCAAAAGTGTACCTTAAAATGTGGACATGTCATTCGGCACCTATGTGAGTTTATTCCAACGTGAAGTTTGCCTAATCCAGGTTTCAGTTTACTTGCAGACAGTTCAGAAATAATGCACACCTGGTTGCAAGGATTATATTTATAACCTGTTCACAACATTCGCTGGCTGTTCACATCTCTGGCTTTCTGTTCACACCATTGGATGTCTATTCAAACCAGTGGCTTTCTATTCATATCATTGGTTTTCTGTTCACAACACTGTCTTCTTTTCTTTTCTTTTTTTTGAAAAATGGGACAAGCATCCCACCCTGCCACAGATAAGAACCTACAGCGACTCTGAAGATTATTTTATTTTAACAAAACACGACAAGGGAGTATGAAATGGTTTAGTTACTCACCACTATACTTTTCTGTTTAGTTACTTACCACTATACTTTTCTGTTTAGTTACTTACCACTATACTTTTCTGTTTAGTTACTTACCACTATACTTTTCTGTTTAGCTACTTACCACTATACTTTTCTGTTTAGTTACTTACCACTATACGTTTCTGTTTAGTTACCACTATACGTTACTGTTTAGTTACTTACCACTATACGTTTCTGTTTAGTTACTTACCACAATACGTTTCTGTTTAGTTACTTACCACTATACGTTTCTGTTTAGTTACTTACCACTATATTTGTACTATCAGCCGTCAAGGTGTCTGTAATTGTTTCCATATCAGTCTGTAAAGAAATTAAAGGAAATTATATATTTTTTTCAAATATAGATGTTCTTGCATATATAGTTTAAATTAAACTTTAAATTGTATTGAAGAGTTTCATGTACACATGGCAACAAACAGAAACCTGAATAGTGTTGCTGGTGGTGGAGGTAATGGTAAAGGAGGTAGGGTCAGTAATTGAGGTAATGGTGAAAGTGGTGGAGTAACTAATGGAGGTTAAGGGTGGTTGTAGGAGTGGTGGATATGGTTGTGTCAATAATATAGGTAATTGTGAAGATAGTGGTAGTGGTGGATGTGGTAAGGTCACTAATGGGGTAATGGTGGTGAAGAAATGGTGGACGTGATTGGGTCAGTTATGTCGGCAATGGTGAAATGATGTCAATATATGTCGTTCTATGCTGTCAAATGGAAATCATGGCAATATATTTCATGAGAAAGATATTGTTTTATGCATTGAGACATAACAGATAGTTTTTTTTCTTTCAAATACACGTGGCAATAAAATAATAGTGAGGACTGTAATAAATATCACATAAGAATAAAGAAAATGATAACCTCGAAGACAAAAGTAAAATTACAACAGTAAACAGTGCGTTTGAAATATGTCCCTCCCCACTCTTACCAGTGTAGCGATCATTGCATCCAGTTTAGCTGGTCCGCCCTGAAAGGACAGACAATTATAGTAAATAAATAGAATGACTCTCGCTACTGTAGAAACCATTAAATATATTACATCTATCGTGTACGCCTAACAAATATTACTAATAATATATTAATTAATATAATGAAGTATTTACAGCCTTAATAAGAATGTATTAATTAAGCCAATTTTATATTTCTTAAGTATTTAGTAGTAGTAGTAGTAGTATTGTTCTTTTTTGTTCGATACAGTGTATGTGTATCGGTGTGTTTACCTGTGTGTCTGTGTACATGCGACTGTGTATTTTCTGTACGCATATAAGTGTGTTTGTGTATCTGCACACGCTTTGATGTGTCTATACGTTTGTCTGTAGGTGCATATATGCGTCTTTGCATCTCTGTGTAATTGGTTTTATCAAGATGCCTAAGTGTATATGTGCATGCGTGTATTTATGATTGTCTATGTCTGTGCGCCCGTGCTCGAGGTTTAATCGATTCCTGTGCGAGTATTCACAGTGTTTAATTGTGTATAATACACTGTGCTTTGCAATGGTGAGTGCTCCACGAGTTATGCGAGTTGTGTTTTCTTGACTGTTAGACTCCTAAAGCAAGACAAGAGTGTGATATTCTTTAGATAAAACAACAGACAGACAGACAGACAGAGAAAATGGAGAAATAGGACAAATTAAAACAAATGATAAACAGACACACTAAATCTATAGAAGGTGCAGTAAAGAAAAAAGACATTGCTTCGTAATATTTTCGGCAAAACTAAAATTTGGTTGAAGCTTACCGGAGACTTGTTGCCAAGGCTTGATCTGGTATTTTGAACTGCTGTCTTCATGGCAGTTATCTGCACAAGAAATCAAGGTTCAGTCAATAAGCAAGTTCAGTGAAGTGATAGTATCTTCGAACAATGAAAAGAAAACAAAAGTTGGATCGATTTGCACAGATATATTCTTCAGCACTGGACAATGATAACTTACAATGTTTCAGATAATTCAATATAATAGCCTTTATTAAGAAAGGGACCACGTAAACAAACACACAAAATAATATGCATAAGCTCGCATACACTTAAATATAAACACACCAAACATAGGCTAAACAAACACACACTTAACACACACCAAATATACATACATGCGAACTCTCTTTCTCTCTTTCTCTCTCTCTCTCTCAGTAAACTGACATAACAAAAGCAAGGCTAAAAAGCCACAAATATGCACATAAATCACTCTAAAATGTTTAAGTACACACAAACGGTCACACTCAATCATACAATAAATGCAAGCATCAATACACAGACAAGCACGAATAATACAGACACACACAAGCGCTAAATATAACAGCAACACAAATATGCATTACGTAAAATGAATAAAATCTAAATAAAATGTCAATTATTTGACTGCATTAATTTTAAGCATGAATATTTCTGAAGGCTTTCGATGGTGAAATTCCGATATTTTCCGCTAGGTGCGTGTACATTAGCAAAGAAATCACACACACACACACACACAAAGGTAAAAATATCACACCTGCTTGTATTATTTATACTGCCCAACTAATGGTAAACCTAGAACTAATGCGAATGACCATGGTGTGTTGTTGTTTTTTTTAAATATTATTTACTTGTGAAAAAACTCAATTAATGTCAATCAAGTCAATTTTAAAGTAATGACTTTCCTAGCCAAGATGACATACAACAAATCGTACTAAAATTAGTGATTGCCAAATGTGTATAATAAGTCCTCGTACTATTAAAATGTGTTTAAACTAGAAGATACAAGCACTCCTATGAAAAAAACAGACTATGATGACATTAACTATAGATGATTAACATACACTTCCACTCTTTAAATGTGACTGTGTGCCTTTCCTCCGGGCCAATAGTTTATTGCAAACATCAGTATACTCACTTTATCCAATCAGAAAGAATGTTTTAAAAACGACTTTGCCATTTGAAACAAAACCTCTTGACGATCAACAGCTTATAGTTACAATTAGTATCAATGTCATACACATTGTGTTGTATCATTTTGGGTAGTAGTAAGGTAAGAGTGCAACCATAAACAAAGACTATTCCGTCACTTTATCAATATTAAAATGTCTGCGACAAAACGTCGGCAACTTACCATACTCTTCAACTCCTTGGTGGCGTTGACGGTCTCCTGTAGCTGTGCTACTTCGTTGGACACGTTGACACCCCCGCCCACAGAATTCGCCACTTTATTGGCGTTAATATTGCCGGAGATGTTCAAGTTCTGGGAAGAGAGAGTTCTGGTCAGTTCAGGTGTAAACGATAAACAAGAATGTGAATAGGGTTTTACATTTTGCTGTTGTGTAAATTGTTCTGCCATTTACTAAATATTAGTGGGTCAATTGTTCGTAGAAACAGAACTCACGAATCCGTTTTTTTGTAAACATACAATGATACAACGTGCAGAGAGTGAAAATGTGTATATGTGAGTGTGTGTATGTGTGGAAGGTGTGCATTTGATATATGTTTGTATTATGTGTGAACCTGTAGTGTGTATGAGTATGTAGTGTGTGTGAGTATGTAGTGTGTGTGAGTATGTAGTGTGAATGAGTATGTAGTGTGCGTGAGTATGTAGTGTGTGTGAGTATGTAGTGTGTGTGAGTATGTAGTGTATATGAGTATATAGTGTGCATGAGTATGTAGTGGTTGAGAGGGAGTGTGGTGTTTTGGAAGAGTATTTTCGTATTTAAGTGTGTGTGGTTCGTCTGTGGTGTGTGTGTGTGGTTGGAACGTATAGTGTGCGGCTAATTGAATTTTCATTGTATTTCTGTGTGCGATATGCTTATTTAGTGTGAAATATGTGGTGTGTTATATGTAGTGTGGTGTGGAGCGTTATGTGGTTCGTGGTTTTACTGATATTTGTATGTGTACTTATGCATGTGTGTGATTGTGTGTATGTGTATATATATATATTACGGAGAGAGACAGGGAAAAAATATTTGAACACACCTTTTTGTAGTCTTCAATTTTCGCGAGACTGGAGTTAATAATACTTGAAAGTCCTAACACCGAGTAGAGTGTTTGCCCTTGCTTACATCCACTGCAAGAGTTTGAAATCGTTAATAATCAAAGAATGTTTAATTATGTGCAGTAAAATAAACGTTCAATCAAAATGAACAAACAAATATTTCAACTATCCAATTAAATAGCATCAAATATTGCGCCATTGAGAACTTCTACTATCTAAGTTGACAAGAGTAAACAAATTGCTCGTCTTCCTGAATTTAATAACCTCGAGAACACAGTTCTTATATCGTGGCTGTAAAGAGGTCCTGCAGACAATAAAGAACATTCTGTGTACCTAAGTAAAGTAGCCATTTACAGTTATTGTGGACTTACTCCATTAGTCTTGATGCGCCGAGGCTGATTGTGCTGTTCATCACAGTAAAGCTTATGTTGTGAAGGTTCAAGCCCAGGTTCAACGATGAAGTGTACTGAAACAAACCAGGAATGATTTATTTCAAGCTCTCTCTCTCTCTCTCTCTCTCTCTCTCTCTCTCTCTCTCTCTCTCTCTCTCTCTCTCTCTCTCTCTCTCTCTCTCATTTCTCTCATTTACCCTCCTTTATTACAGTGTGTCACCAACTTATAAAGCCATTTCTATTTTACACATGATTATGACTCAAATCGTATAATTCATTTTAATTAATCATTTAGCAAATTATGCACTCTTTGCAATATGCCAGTTCTGCTCTGGGACTCCATATCTATTTAGATGCAAAATTGATGCCTTTATTACCATATATATTTCTGTGGCAGAGTAAATTTGCCTATCCTTATTTCTAAACTTAAAAATTATATATTTGTTGCCAATGTTAATATGACCCGTATTGTTTTAAGTATCAGAGTAGGAATAAACAAAGATTTTGGAACGGTTGTGTAAAGTGCCTAGAAGGGGTATTTTGGACCGTCATCAAATAAGAAAGAAAGTGACTTCTTGCAAACTGCATAATTGTGAACATGACTAGTGAAAGCTGCCATTATTGGAAAGGTTATGTACATTAACTGTAAATATTTCTCTGACACCCCACTCTCATTTCTATGATGAAATCATATCTATGGGAACTTTATATATATATTAATTTGACTGTTGATGTCTATGCTAGGATAGACTGAATGAATGCCTAATGCTTAATCGAACATTGTTTTGAAATAATGTAAAATGTCAATGCTCATTCATATAATGAGCGAAGGGTGCCCAGAGGTGTCACAATTTCTTTTATGGAAATAATATATATATGGTCACTAGAATATATGATATGAATCAAACAACGAAACAGTTACTGATTCCTCTGTTAAAATATATATTAGTGACCATTTGACATACACTTATTATTTGCTGTTACAAAAATGTTCATGAATGAACATTTGACATACAATAATTACTAACTGTCAATAATGTCCATTGTCGAACGTTTGACATAAACAATAATTTCCTGTTGTCCATTGATGAACATTTGACATACAGTTATTGCATGCTGTCAAAAATTCCATTGGTGAACATTTGACATAAAGCTATTGCTTCTGCTGTCAAAATTTTGTGAACATTTGAAATACAATTATTGCTTACCATCAAAATTGTTCATCGGGTAACGTTTGACATGCAGTTATTGCTTTTTTATCAAAAGTATCCATTGGTGAACTTGACATAGAGTTATTGCTTACTGTCAAACATGTCATTGGTGAACGATTAACATGTTATCCCCTGCTGTCAATCGCGTCATGACGCAAACGGGAATCAGTTTAAATATATGTGAATGATTACCTTGTATTTCAATAGTAGCGTGCATACCAATTAAATACAATTGCTAAAGTTTTATAATCGGTTGTTGTATTTTTCATAACTGTCTGTACATGTGTATCATTTTAATACACCTTTTTTTGTTAGTGCAACAGTACCAAACAAGTACCATACAGGCTCTATTAACTATTTACATTATTTTAAATTGTCAACTGATACCAGTAAAATATATATATATATACGCAGAACTTTCATCTGCAAAGTCAACAACACTTGTAAGCACATTCTTAATGTGAATCCAGCAAGTCAGTTGTATAAAACACATTTCCATATTGTCGTGCTCTCTGTCCAATACTCTCCAACTAGGTTTATTCATTAGTTTTGTAAAGACAACTGTTGCTCATAAAAAGGACAATTGCTGCTCAGACTAAAGACAACTATTGCTCAGAGTAAAGACAACTATTGCTCAGAGTAAAGACAACTATTGCTCAGACTAAAGACAACTATTGCTCAGAGTAAAGACAACTATTGCTCAGACTAAAGACAACTATTGCTCAGAGTAAAGACAACTATTGCTCAGAGTAAAGACAACTATTGCTCAGAGTAAAGACAACTATTGCTCGGAGTAAAGACAACTGCTGTTGTTCAGAGTAAAGGCAATTGAAGATCAAAGTAAAGACAACTGCTACTCAGCTTAAAGACAACGGTTAGTCTGATGCGTTCACAGGGTTTTCTTACCTTTTCTACTTTGCTCAAGTCTTTGAAAGTCTGACACCCATACCGCTCTGTCATCGACCCAAACACATACATCAACGTGCACAACAACATCAGGAAAGCACCAAAGATGAAGATGAAACCCACGGATCTGAAAAGATTTGATTAACGGTAAAATGACGCTCAGATGAGCCGATGTGTTTACGTATGAATGTGTGTATTGCATTGTTTATTCATGGGTAAGTGAGGAATAGTTCTGACTAATTCAACCATTTCCAGTCGTCCTACGACAGTTTTAACACAAACAGAATAAAGTTTATTTAACGCAAACAACAGGCATAAAGAACGTAAACATAAAAGGAGACACACAAGGATGAAAACGCAGTAAATAAACCTATACATAAAATAATCACAGATCAAAGTTGCACTAATATGCACATACTCAATAAGCAGATAAGTGCTTAAATTGAACAGAATAAAGAACAGACTAATACATACTATGATGTACTAAATATTTTAAATACTCTAAAATATAATAACAAGATCCTTAAATACCCAAAGACTTTTACAAGGGACAAATCACTGCACTCAGATGTACACAGAGAAACAGACACCACTGCTTCACAATGACTAAATATATATAAATTAAAATACTTAAAAATTACAAATATCTTCAACAAGGTACACTAAAATAAATTAAAATACTTAAAAATTACAACTATCTTCAACAAGGTATACTAAAATAAATTAAAATACTTAAAAATTACAACTATCTTCAACAAGGTACACTAAAATAAATTAAAATACTTAAAAATTACAACTATCTTCAACAAGGTATACTAAAATAAATTAAAATACTTAAAAATTACAACTATCTTCAACAAGGTACACTAAAATAAAAGACGTAGTGTAAGATAACTAAACATTCATTCACTTCAGTCATTTTCATATCGCCCTGGTTTTTATTTAATGTACTCACTAATACCATTTTAACACAATTTAATGTATATTATTTTAGCAGATGGATGAACATCACGATATCTAACTCGCTAATAAAAGAAATTAAAGACAATCCTATTCTAAAATTACTTTGCCAGTTATCGTTTACTTATTATTTGTGTGTATAGTTTTGCATTACAATGGAGAGAAAACAGCAAAAACCTAAAATGTTCTCAGCGTACAAAAGTCCTATAAAATGAACTATATAATATTATCATTAAAGTTTATATGTTAATATAATACGAACATATAAAACTGATAATAAAACAGTCAACAGTACTCACGACATTAGACAGATACCGCCACAGTTGGACGCGGAACTTCGTTCAGTTGGCTTAGCTTTGGCACTCCCACAGAAGCATCCCAACAACAGGCCAGTCAAGGCAAACAAAGCCATCAACAAGATCAGTGATGCCAGACCAATGCCTGCATACCACCTGCCGAATATATTGCAGTCACGTGTCACTGATAGTGAGGAAGACATTTTTCTGGCAAAAGCATTTCAAGTATTTGGTAATATGCAGTAAGAAAAAGAGAGATAATGAAATGTTACTGTATTTACGTGTCACTGATAGTGATGAAGACATTTTTCTCTATCCAAAGCATTTCAAACAGGAAGAAATACAAAGGGAGATAATAAAATGTTACTAGATTTACAAATTCACTGATAATTTGGAAAACATTCTTTTATTGCAAAATTGGTGAAATGCAGAAAGAACCAGAAAGAGAGATAATATTTTCCCCATATAGAAACCATGATCTCAAAAATATAATTTTAGACAATTGAGACGTCACAGCAGAAGGAGAAGGGTAGACCAATAATAATTAAAACCAAACATAGTATCAGAGTAAGGAAATTAACTGTAATAATTAAAACTATTCACAGAATAGGAGTATTGAAATCAATTGTAATAATTAAAACGATTCATGAGTTATGAGTATCCAAAACCTTATAAATAATTGAAAATATTTAAGGAGAGAGGTAATAACATTAATATGCACCAATAAAACTATTTAAGGAGAGAGGTAATAACATTAATATGCACAAACAAAACTATTTAAGGAGAGAGGTAATAACATTAATAAAATCACAAATAAAACTATTTAAGGAGGTAGGAATAACGAAATTAGTATGCATAATTAAAACATTCGCATATAAAGGTAATTAAATTAATACAAAATATTCTAACTATTTAAAGGATAGCAATAATGAAACTATACAAATAATTAAAACTGTGCAGAGGATAGTAATATGTTACTATTATTATAATGAAATGAATGCGTATAATTATAACTTTTCATAGGATATTAATAATGAAAATAATACAAATACCTATAACTGTTCACAGGATAGAAATAATGAAATAATATTGCAGTAATACTATTTCCAAGTTACTCAAAGTAAAATATCAGCAATAGTTTATGAATTATGCATGAACATTATAGCATGCTACAGGGAAATATATTGACAAAAAAATGTTTTACACACCACTTAACGATAGTCTTAAATATGAATACTTATAACATTCTAAGTGGTTTTTCCCAGAAAACAAATATAAATAATTAAATAAAATAATTAAATTTAAATTAAATGTGTAGTATTATATATTCCATAATAGAAGTGGAAAAGACAATCTAGGTCAAGGATTTTCGCAGGTGGGAAAAAACGTCTATTTTTGAACGTTGTAGCAATCTTTCCATATATTGAAAAAGTAGTTCTTTTCACGAGCTGTGGATGAGTTCTGTAACACAAGAAGTATTCTATGCACTGGTGTTCTTTGTACAAGTATTAAAGTACAACGCTATGTACTGTACATTTAAAATGTACTTAGTACGAAACTGTTCATATTAGTACTTAAATGACGGTAGCCTTTTCAATAAACGATATTGGAATGAAAAGAGTCACCTTCATCTACAAGAGAGTGTTTCTGTCCCTGTTCACGACTAGTATAGCATGTTATACGGTGCAGAAATTCAAGCGTATGAATATAATAAGATGGTAAATATATAATAGAAAAAGATAGAGAAATGGGTGTTTACCTGTAAATATCATACTGTTCAACTAGTTTAACACCATCCTTCACTTTAGACGTCATGCTTGAGGCCATGTCGTTCGCCTGTGAGAGGAAAAATACAATAAGAAAATAACTTATGAAACTAATTAAAATATTATAAGAGATTTTTTATTTTTTTTATAAATTCAATTGTTCTTTTAGTATTATGGTTTTAAAAACAAAAAACAATAGTTATTGAGAAAAGAGATCTTATGTATTACCTATGATCTTTGATACATTCTGCAACATTTCCGTTTCTATTTCTTTAAATTTTACAAGTGTATTGGCTATTTTTATTTTGACCTGACTATTTTGACACATGTTTTCCTTTGATTTTGTTAAACTAGTTTTAAAAATCGCCTTAGCTATTTTATATCTTTTTTAGCTTTTGTCAGCATTTTTTTTATCTGATTGTGACGTATCCATCCATTTCCCATGATCCTTTATTTCTATAATGGCTTTCATAATTAATTCTTTATTTCCTTCTGCACTCTTTCTAATATTTATCCCTAAGAAAAGTTTGTTAAATTCTGCATTTACTTCTAATTTTTATTAATTGCTTAAAGTTTCTTAAAAGATTGATTGATAATTTTGAAATATTAAAATTATAAAAGATATGTCTTCCTCTGCATAAACATTTCTAATAATTTAACTATATGATTAATTAATTCTCATGGGTTTTATTATAAAACAAAAAAAAAGTATTTATTCAGAGCACTGATGAGAGAAAGTAATAGAAGTGATAATGATTAAAATATAGATAATCGACCTTGAAACTAACAAATGCTTCCCAAAACGATATTGAAACATTTTCTAGATATAAATTGCAACATTAACCTCTACTAAATTATTATGTTACAGTTAAAATAAGTCTGATAGTAATTTGGACCAATCAATGCACAGTGAATTAACGTTTGTCTCAGCTGTGTAGCAATTTCTCAGATATTTAGTATTTGTCTCAGTTTATTGCCTCATTTGTTTAGTATTTAGCTCAGTTGTTGCCTCATTTGTTTAGTATTTGGCTCAGTTGTTGCCTCATTCGTTTAGTATTTGGCTCAGTTATTGCCTCATTTGTTTAGTATTTGGCTCAGTTGTTGCCTCATTTGTTTAGTATTTGGCTTAGTTATTGCCTCATTTGTTTAGTATTTAGCTCAGTTATTACTTCATTTGTTTAGTATTTGGCTCAGTTATTGCCTCATTTGTTTAGTATTTAGCTCAATTGTTGCCTCATTTGTTTAGTATTTGGCTCAGTTATTGCCTCATTTGTTTAGTATTTGGCTCAGTTATTGCCTCATTTGTTTAATATTTGGCTCAGTTATTGCCTCATTTGTTTAGTATTTGGCTCAGTTATTGCCTCATTATTTAGTATTTAGCTCAGTTGTTGACTCGTTTGTTTAGTATTTGGCTAGGGGTTTTGCAAGCTCGCGAACAGTAAATATCATCTATTAGAAATATGTTCTGGAACTTTTCTATTTTAAAATTGATTCTAGTCGTTTATGCGTCATTTGCTTGTCTTCCATTGTTTAATAGGTGCTCGAAATATGAAAATTCAATTCGCTAATTTTAAAAAAAATCTAGATTAAGGACGTGGCACATAATTCTAAATTTTGATGAATTCATTTCATATTGTTCCTATCTTAAGGCGTATATAGAGTAATTCTTGAGGTCTCAAGACAGTAATTTATTACATCAAAATCAATTAATTATTATATTCAAATGTATGTTTTGTTTCAAAAGACAAAACTATCTGATCCAGCAGAACTGCACAATCGAAACTATGAACAATCATGGTAATAATTAATTTTTAAAGGTAACTTCTATATACTGTACTTGTCATTTTATTTGTCTGTGTGTGTGCGTGTGTGTGTGTGTGTGTGTGTGTGTGTGTGTGTGTGTATGTGTGTGTCTGTCTATCACCTAGTGAAAGGTTTATAGGCTAACGTCTCTCTGATAATATATCTATAACTATCAATATGTCTGTTTATCAGTATCTCTCTCAGTCCGTCCAATAACAATATATAAACTGGTAGGGAGATTAGAAAGGTGGTAAGTACATCTCTTCGGATTTGTGTGTCTGTCAGTCTGTCAAGATTTCCATCTGTGGATTTTTGTGTCTGTCAGCCTGTCAAGTTTTCTATCTGCGGTTTTTTGTGTCTGTCAGCCTGTCAAGTTTTCTATCTGCGGTTTTTTTTTGTGTGTCTGTCAGCCTGTCAAGTTTTCTATCTGAGGTTTTTTGTGTCTGTCAGCCTGTCAAGTTTTCTATCTGAGGTTTTTTGTATCAGTCAACCTGTCAAGTTTTCTATCAGAGGTTTTTTGTGTCAGTCAGCCTGTCAAGTTTTCTAGCTGAGGTTTTTTTGTCTCTTAGCCTGTCAAGTTTTCTGTCTGCATCTCCTTCCTGCCCTTCATCCATTCATCTGCTATATTTATCTACCTACAAATTGAAATGCATATAAAATCATCTTAAAATAAAAACCAGTTATCTACCCTATACATATATCCACGACATGCGTAATTTCTATGACTGGATTAAATACCTCCTTAACTTGAATGAAATGACATGATAAACTGACCGATTTCTGAAGGTCATCTATTTTACTCAGCAATGGTTTGATCTGGTCATTGTAGATTCCATCTAGCTGGGACGTTACGTTGATTGCTTGACCGAAAAATCAAAGGACATCATTATAATTGGACAATCGCGTGTTCATTGCAAAGGACATCATTATAACTGGACAATCACGTGTTCACTAATAGTAGTTTGAATATACAAATAGGGAGACAGGCAGAGGACAGGCGTATGATAGACAGAGAGATTGATGAGCGGCCGGTCGGTCAGTCGGTCGGTCGGTCGGTCGGTCGGTCGGTCGGTAGGTAGGTAGGTAGGTAGGTTATAAATAAGAAAGTTGCAGCATTACAGGGAATCAAGTACCAATACATAAACATAATTAAATCAAATCATTCAAAATAGCATTACTTTATTAAACCATTATTACATTCTCCATATCCCCTCCCCAATACCTAGTCACCCAGGACATCCTAACAAAGCAGTACGAGAAACAAGAGGAAGCTGGCCATATAATGCCTGTATTAGAAAATGGCGTGAGATTGCACATATTTTATTCATTTTAAACATGAAAGTAAACATCCCATGACTATCTGTGACAGGATTGTCTATCCTTTTTAAAATTAAATTTTATATTACTTATTTAATGTCAGCATGACAAAACCTTCGGATACTGTGTGTTTGGTAAGAATCAGATTTAAAATAACAACTCATGAAGAGAATGTGATAGAACTTGCTGATGTAATCTAAACCAGTTTTAGGTGGATGAGTAGCTTTTATTATCCAGTGTTTAATATTTACAAAGAACGAGACCAGCCAATGGGCTGAGACCAAAGTTTATCTGCTAAAATAATTCTATTCTCCAATCACTTTTGAATTTGGCATAGCTGAAGTCAGGTCATGAAAGGCGGCCATTAGCTCAAGAGTAAGTTAACTGACTTAGAAATATTGCTATTGATATATTATACTTGCGTTTTATGTAGAGATGGATTATGTGAGAAGACTATTACTTCTACAATTGTGAATTAGGATACATATATGTAATATGTTAAATACATGACCGTGTTTTGAGTGAACACGTTCATAAATTGTTATGTTATATTTATTATGCTGTATGCGTGTATCAGCTAATAAATACTATTGCAGGAAACTGTAAGTTGAGACTTGAATGTAAGAATGAAATGGAGTTAGAGATGATAAATTGGAAAACTTAGCATTTGTTTCCTGGCTATATTTTACAGGAAAGAAGCAGCCTTTCTAGAATTTCCGGGATTGCTGGTATTTCATGATTTTCTTATTGGTTCCCAGTTTATTGGTTTGTAAGCCGATACAAATATGGTAGATTTATCTACTCAGCATGTAAATGTAAGCATACACTGCAATCAGTTAATGTATGATGGCAAAGAATGCTTGACTACAACACGGAATTTTTGGTACAAGGAAGTTACTACAAATTGCTACCTTGTTTTCTGCTTGAGGGAACTAATATGGTGAAGGAGTGCCCAGATTAGTCTCAAGAGAACAGCAGCTCACTGAACATTCTACAGCATGCTAGAGGAACACGTGAAGAATTGACAATCCCATTGTGAACAATATACTTGCTACATTGTTAGGAAAGTGCACCTTAAGATTATTGTGGAATTGTCACTAAAAAGGTTATGTACAAACTATTATCGCTTATTTCTCTATGATTCCACTTCTGTTCTAAGATAAGAATGATTCTGTGATTTATATATGACCCTAATCTGACTGCTGAATTATGTGTTAGTGTATTAGACCGTATAAACTTTAAACTATTTGAACGTGTTTCGTGGAAATATTGATGCCAAATAATATTTTCATTGTATTTCTTATATGTATATTTGATTGCTGATTTAATAAATGTATTGTTAAATTTATTGAATTTCTTACACATATTGATAACCATATATTGGAGAGATAGTGGATGGATGGGGGCTCGCTAAATATAGATTAAAGATGGATTTATCTTCTCCTTTGGTAAGAGGTTTTCATTCAGCAGAAACATTGTGTGACAGTAAATATTTGTCTTTAGTGTTGTGGAAGAGAGAGCCCGCAAATCCGCCAAGTGAGAGAGACGAATGGTGTCTGCTGGAGAATTATTAATAACATAAATTAAGATTTTCATCACTTGTAATTAGTTATGGGTGATTAATAATAATAAATCTCATAACCAAAAACTAGGGTGACGTTGGGTCACAGTACCTTTCGTTGCATTTTCAATTTCTGTCTTGATTTTTACATCGATATCTCTTTTCATCTAAAGGAAAAGAGAAGAGAAACAAGACAAAACCAAACGTTATTCTGGTGAACATAAAATACACTATGCATATTCATCTAACAACAATAATTATTTTGCTATTATTGTAAACAAAGTGTTAATTGTGGTGTTAAGGTGAACAGTATTTACAACGATTATAGTTAGTCATTAAACGAATATTGACTTACCGCTCCAAAAACGTCGATAGATACTTGATCTTTGAAACTCTTCACCTTTGTTTGTAACGTTGCTATGTCCGTGGCGTTCTGAGACAAGCATTCAACAATTACTGATAATTGATGGAATTGAAAATACGATAATAATACAATAAAAAATAAAATAATAAATTCTAGCATTTGCTCTTGAATAAAGAGGAAATAAACGACTGCTTTTCATTATGTTATCGTTTAATTGTGCCCGTTCAATTACAGATTATTCCAACATTTATAAAACAATAAATCGTACCTGACATGCGACATCCCACTCACCCCAATTCCCATCCCAGGTGAGGGACTGGTGGGTGGTGGAAGAAAACCAGCCAAAAACAATTTCTAAAGATATAAATAATGTGTGGGTGGATGTGAACCTATGTACCACTCTATATCCAACACACACACACACACACACACACACACACACACACACACACACACACACACATATATATATACATACATATATGCAATTACATACACACAAACAGGAAGTAGAGAAGAAAGGAAAATAAATATAAAAATCAATATCTGAAAGGAAGATAGGAATACTAAAAGCAAAAAGAGATAAAATATGTAATTAGCATAAAAGGAAAGAAATTGACATAAATTTAAATTCACCATACCAGCGCGGTAGTCTCTGCGGTACAAGCACTGGGACAATCGCGTTGAATTGTGGTTACGGCATCGTCTCTCTGAGTCTTCAATGTCGCCACTTTATCTGAAAGCTGTGTTGTCGTCTGCCCCGCCTTAGTACTCACTGTTTCACACAGTTGAACATAATGTTATTGACTTGCCGCTTTTTCCTCAGTGAATTACAGATTCACATATTATTTTAACTGCCATTTTGATGATTTGCTAACTAGTTTAACCATTTATAACTATTTAAAACCAAAGCAATTTACATATAGAAACAATGCTACTATTCGTGACATACTGACGAAAACATAACTATAAACAGGGTTGAGTATTGAAAAAATATTTCTGCCTGTTCAAATATTTACACACTGAATTTTCCTGTTATAAATTGTCTCGTAACTGATGAGTTTCTGTTGTACATTAAGAGTTGTGTTGTAGATGTCTGTGTGTGTGTGGTGGGGGGTTGCTTATTGTACATTAAGAGATGTGTTGTAGATGTCTGTGTGTGTGTGTGTGTGTGTGTGTGTGTGTGTGTGTCACAGTCTGATAAAAATGTCC
Source organism: Sinotaia quadrata (assembly GCA_028829895.1). Classification (NCBI taxonomy): domain Eukaryota; kingdom Metazoa; phylum Mollusca; class Gastropoda; order Architaenioglossa; family Viviparidae; genus Sinotaia; species Sinotaia quadrata. Next base: position 25,901,615 of record CM054180.1, read on the forward strand.
GACTTGGTGACCCACTTGTCTTGTTTACTTCAAATTTGAATTTTGAAACCCTTGGCTCCTTTGTTCAAAGCTTCCTTTTTCGAGATGCTTCTAGAACAGGTCAAGATGTTATGTAACTTTAGGTCCATTGTCCAGTTCTCGAACCAACTACATGCTTCGCGAACAGTCACGTGATACGCATTATGCTTTTCTATAAATATGACTACACGCTTCCGCTCCCTCACTTCGAGACACATTAGCCATTTCCATCAGCTAACTCGGGTTGTGAAGGTAGCCGACAGCCGTTGAGAATCAAGATACCCTTCGACTTCTCATAAAAAGGTATCATTTTATCTAATAGTATTTTGCATATATTGTTTAAGTATGTATTTGTGCTATGTATTATATGATTTCCATATATGCTTGAGCATGGTCCAGAGAAATGGCTGAAAAACCTCTAAGTTACGGAATATAAATTTATTGTAACTCTTTTTCCATTTTTGTACTTTAATTTATATTGTTTTAATTCACTAAGAGCCAGAATGCTGTGCTCGATATGAATCCTTCATGTAATTCAATTATTGCGTATAATTTTAATTGTAAATTGTGAAGCGCTCTGTTGGTTTGAATTACCCCTTTGTATGAATATTAAATTACCGTTGTAACTATTTTTTATTGCTTCATACGTCACGCTGTTAAATGGAACACATGTGAGACGATTACATTTTTTCTAAATCTAATTGTAAAACGACGCGAAGTCGAGACTCTTATTCAGCGCATTTTAAACTGGGTCATGCTTTAGTAGGAACGTGTTAGATTGAAAATTATATCCGAGCACGTTGCGTCAACAGGTCGGCTCGTGCCTTACCCATGCCTTACTCGTGCCTTATCCATGCCTTACCTTGCTTTGGCTTACTGGTACAAGCTGGTTGAGTTCTACGAGAGAACTCTGTTCTGAGGGTCCATGCCACTAAAATTCAAGTTCCCTAGCTACATAAAAGAGGAGCACCTTTTCTTATGCACCACGTGCGTCGCTAGAGGGGGACTGTGAAAACAGACCGGCATGACTGAGTAATGAGACCAGGCTGATACAGGCAATCCAGCTAAGTACAACTCAGTGTACAAATCTCTAAAGGACAAATTGATGGCAGTTCATTAGTTGACTGAATAAGCATGTACGCGCAGGGAATGGAGAAATAGACTATTCGCGATCGTATTTTGATTATTGTTAACTTGTTAAAACCTTATTAAATCTTATTTTCTTTGTTAAAACCTCTTAGTAGTTAATTTCTATGCATAATAGACCAATAGATTTCTTAGATTGAATGGGGGCGGATGAGCGAGTGAAAACTACGAATGCATATTAATTTAGAGGGATTTAACTGTTTCAATCTAGCTAAAAGTTCGCAATTTATTAGTTTGTAAATTTGTCGTCTGACTACAAGACACACTTTTAATTAGTCAAATAGTAAATTGAGCAACCAGTCTGCATAGGATATGAGAGAAAGAGTTAATTATATTTAAAGTCTTTAATTATTCTAAGCAGGGTCTTTAAATAAATACTGGAAACGTAACAGTGTGTGTGTGTGTGTGTGTGTGTGTGTGTGTGTGTGTGTGTGTGTGTGTGAGTTGCCTGTTGTACATTAAGAGATGTTGTAGATGTGTGGGGGGGGGGGAGTTGCCTGTTGTACATTAAGAGATGTGTTGTAGATGTGTGTGAGGGGGCGGGGGGGGGGAAGTTGCCTGTTGTACATTAAGAGATGTGTTGTAAAGATGGGAGGAGAGTTGTCTGTTTTTATCACCATTTTATACATCTAAACCTTACTGTTTAGTTGGATCTATTCACAGCCATAGTCTTAAAGTTCAATTAGGTCAGGCCGATTGAAAAAAACATTTCATTGTTTAAATGACTCACGATTTGATAATGTGTTCAGTGGTTGATCAAGACTGACAGCACTTGAAATTTTGTCGATCAACCGTTCCGACACATCACTGGACGCGCCTGTATAAAATAATTAGAGAGGGAAACTGAATCAGACAAGAAAAATGGAAAAGTACGCCCTGGAAAACGTTTTCTGAAAGTCTAAAAATGAAATGAAACTTTCACACTGTAGAAGGAGAACCAATTGCTAGCGACATAACTGGTTACATCAAAATCTTCACAGCAAGGTAAAAAGAAAACTAAATATTCCATGCAAACACAAACAAACGGACACGTGACCCCACTTACCAGTGACGTATGTATTCAACACGCCAGCAAGGAATTTGAAATTTTCATCACCAATGCGATTGAATTGCTACAACAAAAATAACAATACCAGAAAGTAAAATAATAAATGAAAGTAAACTAAGGCATAATTCATGCTAACTTTCTTTCCATCACATTTAATCTTACAAAAACTTCAAATTTGAGTACTGCAAACTGGTTAGCCAGTACAGAACTCGTACTGCTGAGTTCGTTCATTATTAATATTTTATTTTCATTTGCGACAGCAATGAATACCAAGTATCAGCACAAGAAAAAATAATTCTAAATCATTTTACTTTAAAGATTTTTTATATAGACCGTAACAAATTAAGCATTGCAACTTTTCAATGCACTTTAATGTTCTATCAAATGGAAATCTCCAAAGGAGAAAACTTAAGGAATAGAGGGCAATGTATAGATTATAAAAATGTAATTTTTTATCAATAAGGGATTAATCGAATGTGGAGAATGTAAAGAACAGACAAATGAAAGGGGATGAATAAATATGTGGTAGACTGACTAACCATCAAGAAATTAGTTGACTGAAGTGAGGTTTATTGTATTATTCTTAATGCATATCTGTGTGACCAATATATTTGTGCGCGCGTGAGTGTATATGTCTGCATGTAAATCCATATATATATGTGTGTTTATGTCTGTGTGTGTGTGTGTGTGTGTGTGTGTGTGTGTGAGTGAGTGCGTCTGTGGATAAAATGTCTTCAGGACAGACATATTCTCATGTAAACATACATGGTGTGTATGCTGCTGCAACCGCTGTTCCTTAACAATTAACGTCTGGCCCACTCAGTCCCTCTCTTTTCTACACACACTCGGGGAAACTCTCAAAATGCTAGAAACAATACTTTATCTGACTGACTGTTGTCCGGTTTGCACATACGCATTACCCAGCCATCTATAATTGTAAACTAAGTTTCTAGTTCTTGATAGATAATTTCTTTTATAATTAACTTTCTGTATACTTATATTGGCAAACTTTTTCTTTATCCTATATTATTTTAATGTATTTTTTCATTAAACAATATAATGGTGTGATGAAATATTAAATGGTGATTATGCTATGCAAGATGGTAGAGGGTCAGCCCTAAAGCATTTGAACAGGTTCTTGTTTGCATACCATAAATTCCAGAAATATAAATTGAAACAATGCATCATGAAATAATAAGCAGAAAAAAGTACAGACAATAAATACGAGAGACGTGATTTGTGAACAAAAAATATGAGCATGATTAGAATACAAAAAAACAACAACATCAAAATGAAAAATTGAAGAAGACTGGTAACAGCAAATGTGACAGACATTCAACGCAAACAAAACTAGACCAAGAACACATGTCCAGCACAACACAATGTAGCGAACACTAGTTTAAAGATAATGAGCCCAGAATAAATACCACTAGGACATCAGATGAATTGTTTAGAAGAGAAATACACCAAGAAGAAGAAAGCAAAATAATTATTCCAAAAGAAAGATAGCACAAACACTGAGGTCCTGTAAATGAGTCCTGAAGAAAAATATACCGAGATGACGGGTCCACAATAATTATGAGCTAAAAAAAACCTAATGAAGACGACCAAGGCAAAAATTAAATGTGTCCAGAATACAGACAACACAAAAATGACAAGGCAAAATGAATTAAGTGCATATATAAAGTAAAAATGTTCAAAATACATACAACAAAAATGACAAGGCAAAATTAATAATGTGCATATATAAAGTAAAAATGTCCAAAATACAGACAACTCAAAAATGACAAGGCAAAATGAGTTATGTGCATATATAAAGTACATGTAGAAGACTAAGGTAACAATGAATGTGTTCTACAGAAAGACAACATGAAGACGACTACAGAAAATTAAATATATCAAGGACAATATGAACATGATGACAAAGTAAAAATGTTATTTTGCAGAAGAAAACCACGAGGAAGACTAACGCAAAATAAATGTGTCCTAAAGAAAGACAACACAGAGAAGAAGGCAAAAATAAATGTGTCCTAAATCGAACACAGAAATATGGCAAAGTAATTGTATCCTGAAGACAAACAACACGGAGAAGACCAAGACAAAATAAATGTGTCCTAAAACAGACAACATAGTGAATAAGGCGAAATGAATGTATCCTAAACACAGTCAACACAAGAAGGCTAAGGCAAAATAAATGTGTCCTACATACACACAGAGGCAAAATAAATGACCCATAAAGACAAACACAGACAAGACTAAAACAAAATAAATTGTCCTGGTGATAGACAAATCAAAGACGTCCAAGGCAAAATAAATGTGTCCTAACGATGAACACAGAGAAGAATAAGGCAAAGTAATTGTTTCCTGTAGAAGTCAACACAGAGAACACTAAGGCAAAGTAATTGTTTCCTGTAGAAAGCCAACACAAAGAAGATTAAGGCAAAGTAATTGTTTCCTGTAGAAGTCAACACAGAGAAGACTAAGGCAATATAAATGTCTCGAAGACAGACAACTCAAAGAAAGCACAGTAAGCGTGTCCAGAAGAAATACAACACAGACACGACTAAGTCAAAGTAAATCTGTCCTGAGAGACAACAGAGAGAAGACTAAGGCAAAATAATTATGTCATAAAGACAAACACACATAAGACTAAAGCAAAGTAACTGCTTCCAGAAGACAGACAATGCAGTCGAAACTAAAAATAAATATGTGCAGAAGACAGACAACATACAGAAGACTAATGCAAAATAAGTGTCTAGGTTACTCTCGAAGATGTACAACGCAAACAAAAGTAATGCAAAGTAAATCTGCGTACAAGACAACACGGAGAAGACTAAGGCAAAGTAAATTTGTGCAAAATACAAACAAGGGAGAAGATAAAGGCAAACTAACTGCATCCAGAGGACAGACAACACAGAGAAGACTAAGCAAAGTAACTGTGTCTAGAGATCACGAAGATTTAAGCTTAATAAATGTACACAGAAGAGAAAATAAAAACATTACAAAAGAAAAATCAGCATATACATTATAGAAAAAATAAAACCTGAGAAATAATCCGTATGTGTGACTAAGGCAGTACACGAACAAAGTCTAGAAGAAAGAAAACATGAACCAGACTAAGGCAGTACACGAACAAAGTCTAGAAGAAAGAAAACATGAACCAGACTGAGGCTAAAAGTAAATAATAGACTAGCAACAAAAAAAACGAAGATATAACAGAAGACGAAGTATTACACTTTGCAAATTTTCGATGAAAGTGTCGATGTCTGAGGCACTCTCATTTACTGACTGGTTCAAGCCATTCAGGTTTTTATGGAACTGGTCACTCGTCACAAAAACGCAGGCAGCTCCGGTTCTGTCGTCACGACCAAACAAAATAAGTGAGGATAATAGTAAATAGATAATTATTAGAATAAATATGTGCATAGCTATTTATTTAAAACACAATAAGTGAGGGTAATAGTAAATAGATAATTATTAGAATAAATATGCCCATAGCTATTTATTTTTTAAAATGTGTTTATTACAATTAAAGTTATTATTATTTTTACTCAGAATGGAAAAAAGTCCAGTTACCCTTGAATGTATCCTTCTGACTATTTATTCCGGTTTTCATAAGTAATGAATTCATACTCACTTAGTACAAAACTAAAATAAATTATTAAATGTACAAATTTCGTGCATGGTCATTTTGCAATCCATGCAAGATTAATGCCTGTTGGCAAAATACAAAATAAATAAATAAATGAGAAAATACGCTAATCAGTAAGAATCTTTTCCTACTGATCAAATAGTACAGGATGTTCCGAAAACACAAAGTGACACCCCACCCCCACCAACTGTGGTCATTGCTTTGTTTTCAAAATGTTTTGAATATGGCAGTTTTTAATCTATCAGAACAGGATGAAAATGAACCAAGGGTCTTCATTACTTTCCCCATGTTCTATTATGAATGATGTAAGCCATTCCCTCACAAAGTGGTATTAGCTGTTGAACACACAATTAGTAACTACAGACTACAAACCTCCTCAGTCCATTATTAGTAACTACAGACTACAAACCTTCTCTGTCCATTATTAGTAACTACAGACTACAAACCTTCTCAGTCCATTATTAGTAACTACAGACTACAAACCTTCTCTGTCCATTATTAGTAACTACAGACTACAAACCTTCTCAGTCCATTATTAGTAACTACAGACTACAAACCTTCTCTGTCCATTATTAGTAACTACAGACTATAAACCTTCTCGGTCCATTATTAGTAACTACACACTACAAACCTTCTCTGTCCATTATTAGTAAATAGAGACTACAAACCTTCTCTGTCCATTATTAGTAACTACAGACTACAAACCTTCTCAGTCTATTATTAGTAACTACAGACTACAAACCTTCTCAGTCCATTATTAGTAACTACAGACTACAAACCTTCTCAGTCTATTATTAGTAACTACAGACTACAAACCTCCTCTGTCCATTATTAGTAACTACAGACTACAAACCTTCTCAGTCCATTATTAGTAAATACAGACTACAAACCTTCTCGATCCATTATTAGTAACTACAGACTACAAACCTTCTGTCCATTATTAGTAACTACAGACTATAAACCTTCTCGGTCCATTATTAGTAAATACAGACTACAAACCTTCTTAGTCCATTATTAGTAACTAGACTACAAACCTCCTCTGTCCATTATTAGTAACTACAGACTACAAACCTTCTCAGTCCATTATTAGTAAATACAGACTACAAACCTTTTCGATCCATTATTAGTAACTACAGACTACAAACCTTCTCTGTCCATTATTAGTAACTACAGACTACAAACCTCCTCTGTCCATTATTAGTAACTACAGACTACAAACCTTCTCGGTCTATTATTAGTAACTATAGACTACAAACCTCCTCTGTCCATTATTAGTAACTACAGACTACAAACCTTCTCTGTCCATTATTAGTAAATACAGACTACAAACCTTCTTAGTCCATTATTAGTAACTACAGACTACAAACCTCCTCTGTCCATTATTAGTAACTACAGACTACAAACCTTCTCGGTCCATTATTAGTAACTATAGACTACAAACCTCTTCGGTCCATTTTTAGTAACTACTGACTCTACGCTCTAATTATTATTAATCGGTATACTCTCAAGATCTGATAGAAGTTTGTAGGAAATGATCTGATAAGACAGATTTTCTGTTCTAAGCACCTTCCAACTGTGATGCAACTAAGCACTATACTTGCCCAGTAAACGCACCTGTAAATCGACAGTGGGCCAAACTAGTACTGCTACTCTTTTTAGCCTGCCTATGTGACGTCAGACATCAGACGCACGACAGTGATTGAGACAACCTTTCGTTTCCTGTACTAATAATTATTACGTTCCATTTCTTCTTAAATATTTACTGCTGTATAAAGTGGGATCGTACTGGATGACGTTACATCTTGGTGTCAGTCTGTTGTGTTTAATATATTATATAATTATGGCTGTGTTCTATCTAATAGGGCTATGAGCTATTATTTGGTCTCTTAGTCTGTCGTGTTTATTATATTTTATTTATATAATTACGGCTCTGTTCTAATGGGACTTTGAGCTATTATTTTGTCTGTCAGTCTATTATGTTTATTATATAATTATGGCTCTGCTGTAATAAGACTGAGCTATTACTTAGCTGCCATTCTTCTTTAGCCTATTTTTTTTTTTTATCCAAAACGGATGACCTGCTAAAAGGTGCATCTCTGATTGTAATCATTAAAATAATCAAATTATTTCATAACCTAACCCCCACCCCACTCCCACCCCCACCAACAGTCATTTCTACAATGGCAAATCATTGACTAGTAAATTTGGTTTAACTGGTTCAACTGGAATTATTAAAAATCACAGTAACTACATGTTGATAACATCGATCAATTTTCAAGGCAGAGAACTCCGGCTTCTTTACTATAGATCAGAAAAATGTTTGTAAAAAGAAGCCGCCTTGAAGAACTGTTAACACAACTTGTTTGCCGAATGCGGATCTATTTTTAGAACCCAATTTGATCCCTGTTCAAATAGGAAAATCCACTTCTTATCAATCATAAGATCTACAGCTTAAAAAAAAGATTAGGTGAGGCCACAACACTTGACTTCCTCTTGTCATCATAATTCCAGATTTGGACATACAGATTATGATAAACGCTGACTATGTTAGCTCTTTCCAGAGAGGTACGCTTGCTAGTTTGTCTCCTGTTCTAAATGCTTGGCAAAATAATCACCCCTGACACTGAAATATGTTCTCTCATATTATGAGTGATGTAAGCCACAGATAAATACACAGATACTTAAGACTACGTGACACATGCCGACAAAACAACATGTAACGCACTGATATTTCTACTATGATATTAACACTCGCGTACTTACAAGACACATGCCGACAAAATAACACATGATGCACTGATATTTCTACTCTGATATTAACACTCGCGTACTTACAAGACACATGCCGACAAAATAACACATGATGCACTGATATTTCTACTCTGATATTAACACTCGCGTACTTACATGACATATACCGACAAAATAACACATGATGCACTGATATTTCTACTCTGATATTAACACTCGCGTACTTACATGAAACATGCCGACAAAATAACACATGATGCACTGATATTTCTACTCTGATATTAACACTCGCGTACTTACATGACATATACCGACAAAATAACACATGATGCACTGATATTTCTACTCTGATATTAACACTCGCGTACTTACAAGACACATGCCGAGAAAATAACACATGATGCACTGATATTTCTACTCTGATATTAACACTCGCGTACTTACATGACATATACCGACAAAATAACACATGATGCACTGATATTTCTACTCTGATATTAACACTCGCGTACTTACAAGACACATGTCGAGAAAATAACACATGCTGCACTGATATTTCTACTCTGATATTAACACTCGCGTACTTACATGACGAATGCCGACAAAATAACACATGATGCACTGATATTTCTACTCTGATATTAACACTCGCGTACTTACATGACGAATGCCGACAAAATAACACATGATGCACTGATATTTCTACTCTGATATTAACACTCGCGTACTTACATGACGAATGCCGAGAAAATAACACATGATGCACTGATATTTCTACTCTGATATTAACACTCGCGTACTTACATGACGAATGCCGACAAAATAACACATGATGCACTGATATTTCTACTCTGATATTAACACTCGCGTACTTACATGACGAATGCCGAGAGTACGAAAAGACAAACACTAAACACAGTGCGCTTGCAGTTGGCACGTTTGTCCTTTTTCTGAAGTCTCTTGCCACCGCAGTTTCCACAGCAACGACAGCAACAGAAACAGCAGCAAACGATGGGAAAGATGATGATGAAGAGAAATCCGATGGCCAAACAGATGATGAAGCCGATGAATTTCATAACAAGCTGTAATGAATCAGTTAAGTATTGTAATGCAATTATCTAACTATGTGAACATAATATCAAACTTAAAATATATTTTTGTGCGTTCGCGCACGCGCGCATACACACACGCGACATATTCACACACATATTAACATACACACGCGCACACAAACTGATATACACATGCAGATATTCACACACATATCAAAATCATATTCAACAATATATCCATACACACACGCCCACATTCACACGTATTCATACAGGCGCGCGACATTCACACACATAATAACATACACACACACATATCTTCACACACACACACACACACACACACACACACACACACACATTGCACTTGCAAATGCACTCACAAATAACCGCACAGATGACATAATTACTGACAAGAAATTGTTTACATTCTGGAGTATTACAACAATAAACACGTTTTGTTAATAAAATATGAAAGGAAGCTGAATAATTAAAGAAACAGAAGGGGAGATAAACTGGTGAATGAACACATGCGATGACACACAAGCAAAACAAGTGTTAAATGTGTACTTCCTCAGTTTTCTTTGTTTATTGCAATAAATTTTTCTTCCAAATATATGGTTCCTTTTGGGTTTTATGTCTGTTTTAATAAATTTCTCTTCCAAATATATGGTTCCCTACAGAATGCATATTTTGCAGAGAATGAGCATGGCGTCACTGAGTGATTTGATCACCGATGAAAAAGAAATGGTATAACCATCATAGGTCATGACACGTACACTTGCACACCTGAGAAATTCTGCTGAGTATATCTTTAGTTTGGCTGTATTACAAAAGCTAGCTTGGATGTGTCGTGGGGAATGGGGCAGAGGGGGGGGGGGATCGTGGAATGCATACAATCATGAAGTACATCGTCAACGAGAGACAAGGAAGCTTGAAAATGGTGTCAAGGTGTAAAAGAAAGAATAATGTTATTAAGTCATGCACCGTCGCTCTCTCTCTCTCTCTCTCGCGAGAGAGAGAGAGAGAAGCTTATGAAGGTATATCATTAAAATAAAAAAGCGGACTCTATATAGATTAGCCGTATGGAGATATGACATTAAATAAAGCAGCCTTTAGATAGATAGATAGATAGATAGATAGATAGATAGATAGATAGATAGATAGATAGATAGATAGATAGATAGATAGATAGATAGATAGATAGATAGATAGATAGATAGATAGATGGATGGATGGATGGATGGAGAGAGAAATTTAGAGAGAGAGAGAAACTATGTGGAGCTATGTCATTATGTAAAAAAAAAAACCATATAGTGAGAATATGGATGTAGAGAGATATATGTCATACACTAGATACGTGTACTAAAATAAGACAGAAAAGAACAGACGTGTATGGTCATGAAACAGACAGCTAATGGGAATTGTGAAGTTAGTATGATTATAAACTTCAGACATCCGGACTCGTGACATATAGGCAAGTATATTTAAAGAGTAAATAGTTGTCATGACAAATTACTATTAGAGATGTGCAGTAGAGAGGATGTGAATGTTGCAATATATAATACCTTGGAAGACATTAAGAAGTATGGTAAGCTATTATACTAATAATGAAAGTTTATCATGGAGGAATAAGCTAATTATAAACTAGACGAAATGTCATGGTAACCAACGAAAACATAGGTGAACAAGATGACAGAGAAAAGCAGCTTGTAGAGACTGAAGAGAAGTAGAGAAGTAGGCCCCTGAATTTTAAGATTGTCATGCACTTACACCTTGCCAAGCTGTTCCAATGGATGTTTTGCCATCGAGGAGATCCTTTGTCTCTTCTGCACACAAATAAAAGATAAACGATTTTGACGTTAGAAGCACAACTTGCAATTTTATATCCATGGAATCGATGGTTTGGGGCGTTTACGAAAAAAATACTCTCATAATAATTATAGTAACAACACAAACTCTTGACTGGATCGAAGAGATATATATCTGTGGAGAATAAATTTAGCTCATATGATAATATTTTCTTACTGTAGATTTTCAAAACTTTGAAACATAATAGGTTAGGTATATAACTAGCTCAGTAAAACTAGATTGTGAAAGAGAGCTTCAAAGAAAATTAAAATACCACTAAGATTCACTCAGCAGATTGGTACCTGCCATCCTTCATGGAAAGAATTTAGTAACAGAAAATTAAACAACTTGTCATATTTCTTATTGTTAGTGTTGTTACGAAAGTGTAAAGGGAATTTGGTTACTTCATTTCTGATTGTGTACAGGTATTTCTTTGTGTAATAAATATAAACAGCAAATGTCCTTTATTGTTGTATTCTATTTCGTGTAATAATAATCGTAGATCAAACCCCGAATTAACCTACTCTCCGGATAGAAATAGATACATCGCACTACTAGACGCTAGAGATTACAAGAAAGCTAGGTGCTAGACATTACAAGTTGCTCTATGCCAGACATTACGAGTTGATCTATGCTAGACATTACGAGTTGCTGGATGCTAAATGCTAAATATTACGAGTTGCTCTATGCTAGACTTTACGAGTTGCTCTATGCTAGACATTACGAGTTGCTGGATGCTAGATGCTAAATATTACGAGTTGCTCTATGCCAGACATTACGAGTTGCTCTATGCTAGACATTACGAGTTGCTGGATGCTAGATGCTAAATATTACGAGTTGCTCTATGCTAGACTTTACGAGTTGCTCTATGCTAGACATTACGAGTTGCTCTATGCTAGACATTACGAGTTGCTCTATGCTAGACTTTACGAGTTGCTCTATGCTAGACATTACGAGTTGCTCTATGCCAGACATTACGAGCTGCTCTATGCTAGGCATTAGGAGTTGCTCTCTGCTAGACATTACGAGTTGCTCTATGCCAGACATTACGAGCTGCTCTATGCTAGACATTACGAGTTACTCTATGCTAGGCATCGCGGTTTGCTAAATGGTAGATATTACGGGCTGCTATATGCTGAACATTACAGACTGACAGAAATTAGATACTGTGTGGCTTGTTAAAACCTTGGCATTATAGGACATTAGAAGTCTGATCCTGTGTTTGTTAGAAGGTATATATTACGGGTTATTTTAAGGTAGTTGTTATGGATTGTTAAAAGGTATATATTACGGGTTAGTTTAAGCTAGTTGTTATAGGTTGTTAGACGGTAGATATTATGATTTGCCTCATTCCATATATTATGGACTATTAAAAACAAAACATTAGGGATTGTTAGAATCTGATATTATAGACTATTAAAAACTAAACATTAGGGATTGTTAGAATCTGATATTATGGGCTATTAAAAACTAAACATTATGGATTTTAAGAATCTGATATTATGGGCTATTAAAAACTAAACATTATGGATTTTTAGAATCTGATATTATGGACTATTTGGTATTATAGTTGTTTAAACTACATGTTATAGGCTACTAAACGTTCGGTATTATAGTTGTTTAAAGCTACATATTATGATTGCTATAAGCTATATATTAGTTTAGAATCTAGATATTAAGGGTTCTTATATAAAATATATAGGGTTCTTATGTAGATACTTTCGGCCTGCTAGGGAAAGAAATTACGGGCCAGTCATTCAATTTTAGGCAGGAAGTCGGGAGGCGGAGGGACTCCCAGACTACGCCGTTTTCGTATCAGAGTGGGATGGACGGAGGCAAGTTTACGAGGTCAGAGTACGTTAGTAGGTCGTGGGTTTGTTGATTTTTTATTTATGGATTTACTTATTTTAATTTTGGGGTGAAATGAAACTTATAATATTTTCCCGGAATTGTTCTCTTTATTATTTTTAATTTTAGTAATGCTAGTGGTAGTAGTAGTTATACCATGCCAACAATATTACTACCATTAGTACTGAAGACATTTTCTCTTGTTTTTATTTCTTCTTTATATTTCATTTTACCGATTGGTTAATCTATTTTCATATTTGTTAGATGCAGCTAGATATCATTACAAGCTATATATTATGGTTACTAGAGGCTAAATATTTTGAGTGCTAGGTGCTATATATTATTGTTACTAGAGGCTAAATATTTTGAGTGCTAGGAGCTATATATTATGGTTATTTGAAGACAGATGGTGTGGAATGTTTGAAGTTGACTATTACGGGCTGCCATAAGTCAGATATTAATTATGACTCAGATATTATATGAATCTGGACTATTACTGGCTGCTATAGAAAGCAGAATCACAAATAGCCGGAAGCTAGATATCCTAAATGGCTCGGTACTAGGGTAGACAACTTCATGTATTCTCAATGGCAAACCTGTATGGTAATTATAAAGCAAGGGTAGACAACTTCATGTATTCACAATGGCAAACCTGTATGGTAATTAGAAAGCAAGGGTAGACAACTTCATGTATTCACAATGGCAAACCTGTATGGTAATTAGAAAGCAAGGGTAGACAACTTCATGTATTCACAATGGCAAACCTGCATCGTAATTATAAAAAAGGGTAGACAACTTCATGTATTCACAATGGCAAACCTGCATCGTAATTATAAAGCAAGGGTAGACAACTTCATGTATTCACAATGGCAAACCTCTATGGGAAATAACATGCATATTGATTAAGAAATACATTTCCCATTATATCTTATAACCAATGAGCGTTTCTTCATCTTGAACACACAGAGACACGCGCTCACTCACATTTTACATATGTGTGTGTGTGTGTGTGTGTGTGTGTGTGTGTGTGTGTGCATGCGTGCGTGCGTGCGTGTGTGTGTGTGTGTGTGTGTGTGTGTGTGTACTTGAGAGTATCCTACAAGTAAGAGGTATATTTGCTTATGTTTGCGCACTTTAAGCTTAAAATTTACAAGCAATTTGAAATACAACCCCTTAAACTATGTACATACTCTTCAAGTGTGCTATCAAGAAAATGCTCTTCAATTGCAATATAGAGACATAAAAATTAAATGGCCCTAAAATAAAAGCGAGCGTCTGGTAATTTAATATTCTTATTTCGTGTAACTGTTTGAGTTAGTAACTTTTGAGACTAAGACTGCTTTCGAATTTATTTATTTCAGACTCTGCAGAGGCTCCAAACACAACTTCAATAAATCAATAAAACTTTATTACAGGAATGTGGACGTGTAGTACCCTACAGGTGCTTAGGGCTGGAGCCAAGACAGCAAAGTACAAAGATAAAAGATTTTGCATTGTGCTTTGCCCTTGAGCAGGAAGTTGCTTAATATAGATTACCTAGACATTGAATTCTTCTTCCTCAAAAACCTTGATTTTTTTCTGGATAGAGACTAACTTCATAATACATTCTTGTTGTTGTTTTATGTGAAATTCTGTTTCAAATTATTTCAAAAGTAAACTTTTTGCCAAGTCTCTCATGTGATTTTAATAAACATGTCAATCAAAGCCCTGACGGATTCACTGTAAAGTAAAGGAAAGTATAGTCAGTAATTCTTTTTACAGAGAAAGTATCTTGAATGAGTTACACTTTCATTTCAAGTAGAATGATATATTTTATAGTGTTACAAAGAAACAAACAAACAAACAAACAAAGTTAAAATTTGAGAAAGAGAGAGTCGGGTGGGAAGCTGGGATAAATATAAAGATCGCAGGAATAAAGAAATAAAAATATTGACATTTATAGTTGTCTCTGTGAACATTTAATTATTGCACTCCGTAATTACGCTTGTTTAACGATATGTTTGGTTTTCGGAATCACCCACTCCAAAAGTGTTGAGTTGCCAGTACGGAACTTTACAAGTATATGACGCAGAAATACTTTTATTATCAGCTGTTGTTATAGCTAATTATGAAAACACATTGTTCAACTTTGCTCGTGTGAAATCAAGGCTCAATGCGGTGTACTTTTATCAGCAACACATATTCAGATATGCTGATTTATAATAATGAATAAAAAGTAATTTGTCATTTTTAATAATGTGCCACTTTATAATTATGATAAATGCACTAAATATTTATACAATGAATGACACAGTAAAATATACTAATTAATATTACATTTTTTATGCATAAAAACCGTGCTTGTTTAACAATATAACACCATAAAATGTGCTACTTTATTGTTATAACAAAGGTACTTATATATATCAACAATTTACATTTATGCTATAATATTTATCAACTCGACACATAAGTGTGCTAATTCATAATAATATTATGACATTTTACACTCCATGCTTATAAATCAGGTGGATATTGTGAAATATAAATGTATAATTATGATGTGAGTGTATTCTGCTATGTATAACACTATAAAACCGAGTTTATTTATCGCTACATAGCAACCAACTGTCTGATTGCAAATATTGCATGGGAATCAAACGTTATGTGTATATATGTGGGTGGTGTGGTGTGTGTGTGTGTGTGTGTGTATGTGTGCATACAGACGCATATATGCATATACACATAATGTATTACTTGTAGAATAAAATTTACTCATCAATGTGACATGCCATAAGTACACGTATACTAATAGTATACTAACAATCTAAACACTTGGACGGAAAAGAGCAAATATATGGTTAATTACATTTTTTTTAAATCTTGTCATCTACTCAATACCGCCAAATTCTTAAGTTTTGTAACTTTATAGACAAGAACATGCACAGTAAACGCAATAAAAACACACATACTAACATACTAAAACACGCATATAACTAACTCGCTCTGCACATGCAGACATGAAGCACAATATACAAATAATAGCAAACATAACAGGCACAATATACAAATAATAGCAAACATAACAGGCACAATATACAAATAATAGCAAACATAACAGGCACATTTAAGGTGCACACGTAAACACAACGCACACTTGAACAGCACATGCGTACACAACAGACACAATATATGATACTGTCTTTATATGCAGATGTGACTTCCAGTGTATTAGACATCATACAAGTATATTAAACAACAAACACAAGCACGCATACATAAATTATATGTAAGGCATACACAACGCACGCACTAAACAAGTACAAACATATCTATCTCACATAAGCATGAGCACAGGCACACACCCAAGCCGCCTCGATAATGTTGCCTAAAACGTGTCAGCCATTTTTACACTTGATCACAACTATTGATCAAATCTGTTAAGTATTTCGAGGAGTGTTGCCAGCACAAAGCCTAACGATGGCAGAACTATAAGATTTCGTGTTTAACTTACGTTCTTTTGACACGTCAAGCAATAAACGGGAAACAGCAGTCGCACAGTCTTCATAGCTTTAGTGACCGTGCTACCTCAGTATAACTCATTCAACATCGCACAAACTTTCTAGCTTTAGTGACCGTGCTACCTCAGTATAACTCATTCAACATCGCACAAACTTTCTAGCTTGAGTGACCGTGCTACGTCAACATTACTCAACATCGCACAAACTTTCTAGCTTGAGTGCTGAGCTACGTCAACATAACTCACTAAACATCGCACAGCCTCTAGCTTGAGTGCTGTGCTACGTCAACATAGCTCACTCAACATCGCACAGCTTTTCTAGCTTGAGTGCTGTGCTACGTCAACATAACTCACTAAACATCGCACAGCCTTTCTAGCTTGAGTGCTGTGCTACGTCAACATAACTCACTCAACATCGCACAACCTTTCTAGCTTGAGTGCTGTGCTACGTCAACATAACTCACTCAACATCGCACAGCCTTTCTAGCTTGAGTGCTGTGCTACGTCAACATAACTTACTAAACATCGCACAGCCTTTCTAGCTTGAGTGCTGTGCTACGTCAACATAACTCACTAAACATCGCACAGCCTTTCTAGCTTGAGTGCTGTGCTACGTCAACATAACTCACTCAACATCGCACAACCTTCCTGGCTTGGATGATTGTGTCACATCAGTATAATTGTCGCTCGGCATCTCATAGCTTGGGTGATTGTGTTACATCAGTATAACTGTCGCTCAATATTGCACGGCCTTCCTAGCTTGGGTGATTGTGTTGCATCAATATAATAATTGTCGCTCGATATTGCAAAGTTTAAGAACTTGTCGAGCAAACAACTTCCTCTGATTTCTTAGTTTATTTACTTCACGTCTGCTAAATCTGTCATGTAGACTAGAGGATGAAATTAATGTCTATCATTACGCCTGCTGTCGATTAATACAATGATTGTTTCCTAGAAGGCAACATACATCTCTGTCAAGCTCATGTCGTGTCAACGGTGCTGACGTCAAATACTTTGTCACGCGGTTTGTTGAGTCACAGAATTTGTTTTTCAGAAAAGCAAATTTGATCTTACGTTACAGTCCCACCCATCCACCTAAATAGCGCGCGCGTATTTGTGTATATGTGTGCGTGTTGGGTGCGCGCGTCTATATATGTGTCTCTCTCTCTTTGTTTTCTTCAACAAAAGAAAAAGCAACACAAACACCGACCTAATTCGCGATCTTACACTAACTTTCCTGAACATCCCTGTTCGGGTTGAATGCCCGCGATCTCACATAATTGTATTTACAACCCTCTGCCATTGTAGGAATCAAACATGCCTAACGATTTTCTCACAACAGGTCAAGTGGGGACTAATCCAGAATGAACACACTGACAAACAAAGGAAGTCAATAGCGTGATGAAATGGGAACCAGTCCAGAATGAACACACTGACAAAGGCGGTCAATGGCCTGATGAAGTGGGGACCAGTCCAAAATGAATAGAATGACAAAGTTAATGAATCACGAGATGAATGAACAAGGTTAATAAACTGATGAATAGTGCTTCTAATCCATTTCACTGGAATACTGTTTGAAAAGAAAAAATATTTGACTATGTCCTTGACCGCAATATATGAACCACAGGAGTAGTATAACAAATGTGACAAAGACGTGACGATCCTTACCAACCCTAATACCGAAACAACCTGTGCTTCATTTGTACACCACACACACACACACACACACACACAACACACACACACACACACAACACACACACACACACACACACACACACACACACACACACACAGAGCTTCATTCCCACTTGTATTTACTCACGCACTAAAACCCCATTGCACAATTCCGGGTGAATGTTTACAATGTGAGTATTTGGTGCTGAATGAACGGCTAACCACATGTAAACACATGCAATCGGCACTGATCCTTTTCGTAACACAAGTTGTATTCATCACAAGACACCAAAGTTACTAGGTATACAGTGGGGTAGGGGTGGGGTAGAATGTTTGGGAGGGGCGAGGGAGGGGCCGTGTGTGACAGACGAAGCGTTAAGAAATAAGAGTTGGGTGGATTAATAGGGGGAGGAAGAATTGGAACTAATAAGGAATAACCCAAGTTGTTTCGCGTGACATAAAAGAAAATGTATTGTTTACAATAGGAATGTCGAAAAAGTTGAAAAATTAAAATAATACAGCTTGTTCTGTCGGGGTCTTACTTTGTCTATCTGATTTTTCTTTTTTCTAGTCACGATTCTAAAATTGTCAATGATTTTTTTTGCATTCAAACACACACACACACACACACACACACACACACACACACACACACACACAGAGTGATATACAACAATCGCCAATTCGATAGAAATATATCAATTTCGAAAGAAATATATCAACCAAATAACTTTACGAAAAGAGTCGCAAACCAAACTTGCGAACGACGACCACTTACTTTTCTATAAATAGATTTTGCGTTTATAAATAACTTTTCATTTTAAAAACTATTTCTCATGATATTGGTAGAATTAGCTAATATTTATCTTCTTCAATGACTGCACATGTGCAGATCAATAAGATTAGAGGTGTTAAAAACATCTCGAGTGCTGTTTCCAATTCATTCAAACTCATTATTTTGTTGAACGTGTTTAAGCAATTTCGGTTTTAATGAGTTTGCAGAATAAACTAGCGCACATTATAGTTATTATTAACATTACAGGCTATTCTCTTTATCCAGTAGAGACGTAATTAGGGGTGCACTCAAACATATCCGTTTAACAACTGTTGCACTTTGATAAACATTATACAGTTTTAGTTAATATATCAGTTTAACAACTGTTGCACTTTAAGATAAACATTATTCAGTTTTAGTTAACATATCAGTTTAACAACTGCTGCACTTTGATAAACATTATACAGTTTTAGTTAAAATACCATCTTTTGCAACCAAAAAAACCTGTTATTCTGATTTTTGTTAATGAGCCTAACAGTTTTATAAACACACACCACACATATGCAAACACACATATACTCCATCGACTTGCACGAGAGCACACAGTCCAACAGTAAACGACACTACACAACTGTACACAAACTACACAACAGTACACAACATAACACAACACGACACAACACTACAGAACAGCACACAGCCCAACAACAGTACACGACACTACACAACAATACAAAACACTAAACAATATTACACAAACCTCATTCAATAATGTGATACAACACCGAAAAACAACAGGTTTATGTATTAGTTGATATGCATTTTTTCCCCAGTGGGTTAGGGGAAGATGGTTTTGGGAGGTAGGGGGTAGTGGTGAAGGAACGTGATTTCGAGATTTTAAAAAAAAAAAATTGTTTTGTTTAGAGTTCCTTGGTGTTCAGTTTCAATTGGCCCTCAGGTAAAAAAAAAAAATTGAAACTGTTTTTATACTCTTTGCACGGTATCTCACTTTGTTAAAGGATGGCAAGTTATTACTGGGGAGGTGAGTGTTTTATTTAGAGTTCCATGGTGTTCAGTTTCGATTGGCCTCAGGTAGAAAAAAAATTAAACTGTTTTTATACTCTTTGCACGGTATCTCACTTTGTTAAAGGTGGCAAATTCACGGAGAGCTGCTGTATACTACCATCATATTTTTCCGGGTACAAGAACTTGACTTTTTCGCGTCATGTGCATGATCACTAGTCGGTTAGTGATTTCGAATCCTTTGGCCATGGATGTCATAACACCCGAACTTGTCCAAGCGATGTACGTTTCGCCATTTTGTGTGTGTGTGTGTGTGTGTGTGTGTGTCGTGGGACAAAGTGCTGGTTGTAGGAATGATCATCAGCCACTTTTTTGCATGCATATTTATTTACCTGTTTGCATTTCAGCTCAATAATATATCGTGCATATTATGTGACTTATTTATGTGTTTGCATGGGAGTTTACTAGCTTATCATACACTTATGTTTTGTGATTTATTTTCGTGCGTGCGTGCGTGCGTGTGTGTGTGTGTGCGCGCGCGCGCATAAATATTCGCTTATAAACATAACATACAATCGTATTGACATATGATTATGAAGATTGAACACAGTAACCAAAAGGTGATTTCTTTATACATACCTGGTACTAAACTAAACAGTCTTCAGACACTAAATGTCATCCTTAATCATTAAAGAGGATTTAGACATGAAACCTAATCCTGGGTTTAAGACAGGAGAAAGAGAAAGGGTTTTGTGGGGAAGGAAATTTGAAACGAGCAATCTGAAACGTGTTCATGCCAAATATATTACGATCAACTGGTGGGATTTTTTTTCTTTGAAAGACAAGTTCCAAACAAAGCAATAAATAGCTGTCAAATGCATTTCGTTTCCTTCTGCTGGCAAGTAATGTAACTCCCGACAGCGGTTCAGTAGAGTTATATCCCTCTAACTCAAAACCAGTAAAAAAAGAGAGATGTCAGCAACAATACGTTGCCAATAGCGTGCGTCTGCAAAACACGCCTGACCTTCACAATTAGTAGAGAGATCAACGACTTTTACGTTTGGAACACGAACATATAAATCAGCAACTTCTAATTTACAGCACGTTAATGCATACATTAATTTTACCTATTCAAAGAGTAGTATGCAAGATCAACAACGAGTCATATTCAGAACAAATAAGACTTTATCATTAACATTGCAAACTCAGAAAATATAAGCTATTAGCATTCAAACTCCAAAAATGTCAGATTTTTAGTCATTAACATTTCAGAAAATGTCACATTTTAACCATTAACATTTCAAACTCAGAAAATGTCAAATTTTAGCAATCAGTATTTCAAACTCAGAAATAGTAAGATTTTAGCCATTAATATTCCTAACTCAGAAATAGTCAGATTTTTGCATTAACATTTCAAACTCAGAAATAGTCAGATTTTATTCATTAGGATTTCAAACTCAGAAATAGTCAGATTTGAACATTAACATTTCAAACTCAGAAATAGTAGTCATTGTCGTATCATATTCAAACAAGTAAGAATCGAGCCATTAACGTGTCATAATCAGAACAAGTCAGATATTAGTCATCAACATGTCATATTTAGAACAAGTCAGATTTTCGCCATGAACATGTCAAACTTAGAACAAGTCAGACTTTAGTCATTAAGGTGTCAAAATGAAAACGAGTAAGATTTTGGCCATTAACATATTATATTCAGAACAAGTAAGCTTTACGTCACGAACGAGTCATATTTAGAACACGTAAAGTAGAGCTATTAACTACTCAAATTTACACATAAATCACGTCTGTCATTATCGTACCATATGAAGAAAAATTACCTGTCTGTTCTCACACTTGTTTTCATTTCTGCTATATCCTTACATTAATTATCCGACACTTGCATTTTCTACATGTCGAAAGCAATGCTGAAGTCATTTTTATGACCACTGTCCATTTGTTTATGAGACCTTGTGGAAAAGATTTTTTTCCTTCTTCAGGAATAGAAATGTCTCTTCTTTGTCAATGTTTGTTTAAAATGAAGATTGAAAATTCATTTTACTCATATTTGCTAATATGTTGCCATTGTACGTGTGAAGCCATGATTTTTTTTTTGTGTTACGTTATTTTGAGTTGCCTTTGGTCTTTAAGTGAATAGTTTAAAGATTTGGTGTACCTTACGTCATAATTACATAGTGCTTACTTTCATTATGTTAAGCCCTCTGATAAATCACTTTATTGTTGTTGTTGATAATATTATTAAATATCTTGTAAGGAATTTGGTGTGTCATTTTCAGACCAAGTAAATTTAGTCCATTAACATATCTTTATTTCGATCAAGATATCAGATAGGTTGTTATATTTAAAACAAGCATCTCTTAAATCATTATCTTATCATATCATATCAGCGAATAACTAACTGTTGTTTGAGCGTATCATAATTCAAGCACTACTTATATCATCTTCACAACAGCGAATGTATTGAACAATCCATCGGGGTAGATGCACCCTGAAATCACGTCATCAACCACTGAGATTGCACAGGTTAAATTCTGTTATAATAAAGTTGCAATAAACGCATGTTTGACTAAGTATTTCCATATTTAATAGTTTACAAATCAAACGCATGCACTGATACACAAAGTTCCACAATAAATTAAATGGGTTTTGTAATGAGTCTATAAATAATTTAACAGGTATTTAGGTACTTTTATGCCTATGTCACGTCAAATGGTTTTCCTCTGGGTTTCAAAGGAAACAGAAATTCTGAGTCTTGTCAAACATAGCTGAGAAAGAATCATAATTTATGTCTTCCGCATGACTTGATTGGGTTTCAGTCAGACGCCATCTCAATGAACGGTTCTCAGCTTAATGTTCTCTTTGCATGCAACTTTATTATGTCGAAAACTTGTTAAAACGTGGCATGCAACTTCATTATGCTAAATCCTGTTAATATGTATATTCTAAAATCATTTGAGCGCCGTGTTGGAGGCCCAATGTATCTCAATTTGTTTCATATTGCTAACTATCACATTTACTTACACAAGCACATAAACACACGCACGCACATAGAAATACATACAAACACACACACAGGCATGCAAATACACACAGAAACACACACACACACACACGCATGCAAATACACACACAAACATACGCACGTACGTATACGCACAAACGCACGACGAAACTTTGAAGTCTCTAAACGGCAAACACAAGACAGTCAAAAATAAATAAAATTACTTAAAAATTACTCTGTCTTATAAAGGATGATGGCAAATAAATACTGTCTCCACTAGAGAAACAATAGAACACTATTCAACAAAATCTCTAGTTACACATTAATCTCGTTAAATCTCGTTATCAAGAACTATAGTTATACATTAGGCTAAGTCTCATAATCTAGAACTCTAGTTACACATTAAGTTGTCTCATAATCAATAACTCTAGTTTTAGGTTAAGTCTCATAATCAAGAACTCTAGTTACACATTAGGTTGAGTCTCATAATCAATACATCTAGTTACACATTAGGTTAAGTCTTATCATCAAGAACTCTGCTCATATATTAGGTTGTGTCATCATCAACAACTCCTGTCACAAGTTAGGTTAAGTATCATAATCATAACTCTGGTTGCACATTAGGTTAGGTCTCATAAACATAAACACTAGTTACAAGTTAGGTTCACGTCTTTTAATCGTGAACATTAGTTACACATTAGGTTAAATCACGAATGAACATTCTCTGTGCTTTAGTATCGAATGCACACGGCACTCGCTAGACATCAGGTTGCAAGTCGAGTGTAAGCACCCACCCCAACTAATTATTATGCTGCCGTGAAATGTGAATACCATTCTATGTGCATTGTTAACTTTCTTCTTGCAGACTATAGACGTAATTGAAAGCCACATTTACACAAAGCAAACTTTGTCCTTGGTAACTAGATATACTGACTGCCAGTTTTCAACGGTCGTTTTGGGTGTTTGGTTTGGTTGTCCGTACATGCGCTAAAATGACTGTTAAATTAAAGAGGTATGTGTGCTTGCTAGGGTCTGCTGTGCGAGCCGTGAATGTGCTTGTGAAGAAGATCCGGACACATATGTGTGTACGTGAGTGTGAGTGTGTGTCTCTCTTTTAGGTTTGTGTTTCTGTGATTTCTAGAAAAATATTCCGATAGTAAAGTGAACCTAAGTCAGATCAGATAGATTTGTATAATTTTTGTATGATGCAGATAACACTGTATGATTAAGATAAATGTGTGTGATTTAGATAATAATGTATGATTAAGATAATTATGTATGATGCAAATAATAATGTATGATTAAGATAATTATGTGTAATTATTATAATGTGTTTGATGCAGATAAATGTTTGATTAAGACAATTATTTGTAATTAAGATAATTTAAATAATATGTGGTATGTATAATTATATATGAAGTAGATAAGTATGTGATTTGCATATTATGTGTGATGAGATTCATGTGTGATTGCAGGTGAATGAATTGCATATGCATAAGGTAATGAAATAAATGTGTGATTGACTGATAATAGTATGAATATTTGATTACATGTAAATGAAGAGTATATGTCATGGCTAGTTCATGATTGTTATTTGTGATTTCGAAACAGTGATAGTTATGATGAATGCAAGAAAATTACGGGTACATATGAGCGCCAGACATTAACTACTAGTGGGATTGCAAGACGATAATATGTAATCTGCACTGCAAGATGACAATTTGTATATGCACTCTAGATGATAATTTGTATGTGTATTGAAAGATGATGATTTGTATGTGTATTGAAAGATGATAATTTGTATGTGTATTGCAAGATGATAATCTGTGTAATCACTGCAATATGATAATCTGTATATGCACTGCAATATGATAATATGTATATGCACTGCAATATGATAATCTGTATGTATACTGCAAGATGAAAATTTGCTTGTGTATTGTAAGAAGATAGTTTGTACGTATAAAAAACACATCAATCAAACTATCTTATGTGAAGATCGGATTAACAGGTAGCTGCGGGAATTTCTTTAAAGTTTTACCACAAAAGATTTCAACATCTGGCGTACGAGCTTTCGAGAATATATATTTCAAATATAACTGAACATATCCTTAAAGGCGCATGGCTGTCAACATAGCAATTTAAACCACATCGAATTCCTTGCTTTAATTCATTCTCTGACAACATAAGATTAGTTGGTACCATTCAGGCGTTTAGTTGGCATTAAGTCAGCAAAATGTGCCTCAAGTGAAAAGATTTCGCAACAACAGGACCGAAAATATTTATGTTTTTATTTCGGCAACGTCACCGGTCAATACAACTTCTATAATTGTTCCCAAAAATATTCTTCTTTCTTTTTCTTTAAACTGAGAGTCGTATTTAGCAAATCGCCAGTACTACTTTGAAAAACATACCGGGTGTTCAACGTGCTTTCTGATGTTGGGAAGCAGTCCAAGTTATCAATTCAACCAAGAAGTGATATGATCAGACAAGTAATCCAAGTTATCAATTTTA
Organism: Sinotaia quadrata; assembly: GCA_028829895.1. Lineage (NCBI taxonomy): Eukaryota > Metazoa > Mollusca > Gastropoda > Architaenioglossa > Viviparidae > Sinotaia > Sinotaia quadrata. The sequence continues at coordinate 25,927,488 of CM054180.1, forward strand.
ACCAAGAAGTGATATGATCAGACAAGTAATCCAAGTTATCAATTCAACCAAGAAGTGATATGGTCAGACAAATAGTCCAAGTTATCAATTCAACCAAGGAGTGATATGATCAGACAAATAATCCAAGTTATCAATTCAACCAAGAAGTGATATGGTCAGACAAATAGTCCAAGTTATCAATTCAACCAAGAAGTGATATGGTCAGACAAATAGTCCAAGTTATCAATTCAACCAAGGAGTGATATGGTCAGACAAATAGTCCAAGTTATCAATTCAACCAAGGAGTGATATGGTCAGACAAATAGTCCAAGTTATCAATTCAACCAAGAAGTGATATGGTCAGACAAATAGTCCAAGTTATCAATTCAACCAAGGAGTGATATGGTCAGACAAATAGTCCAAGTTATCAATTCAACCAAGAGTTAAATTTGACAGACCACATTGGTATGCCACTAGGATAAGTTTGAAAGATCACAGATACTGAGGCAAAGTTGACATATCGCGTTGCCGTGATCCAAGTCAACCATTTGACTTGGCACGATTGTTTTATTGCCCGCGCTAAAGTGTTCCGAGTAGTACCAAGCAGGGCAGTGGAAATGCGAGTGCAATTGTAAACATTCTATATATCTTATGAATGTCAGTATGACTCTTTGCTTACAGTTTCTGGTTCAAAGGTCATTCACAACAGAAGACCAAAACTCTGCAGGGCTACTACTACTGTAGACTTTTCGTCTGCTGCTGAGGTTTGGTCTAAGAACACTTCCAAGTGCGAACATCGTTTTGGTCTCTGTCTCAACTGAAGTAACAGTTTGTCCCCAAAACGTTCTTCTTGTCTCAGATAAAAGGCAAACTGAACCCTACAGAGAGGTCTCACGTAACACCGATATTACTAGATGCAGAATTGGAGGGACAAAAAAGCAAATCTACAAGATCTATATTTAGACGTGTAATAATATTCATACGAGATATTACTAGATGCAGAATTGGAGGGACAAAAAAGCAAATCTACAAGATCTATATTTAGACGTGTAATAATATTCATACGAGATATTACTAGATGCAGAATTGGAGGGACAAAAAAGCAAATCTACAAGATCTTATTTAGACGTGTAATAATATTCATACGAGATATTACTAGATGCAGAATTGGAGGGACAAAAAAGCAAATCTACAAGATCTATATTTAGACGTGTAATAATATTCATACGAGATATTACTAGATGCAGAATTGGAGGGACAAAAAAGCAAATCTACAAGATCTATATTTAGACGTGTAATAATATTCATACGAGATGCACGAGACATACTTCAGTCACAGCACTCTGTAAAAACATGTATTTGAGGGGAAATAACCACTGCAAGAAAGTTTTAGTAAGGGGGTCAGAAAATAAAACAGACTGGTTCGAGTTTCTGATTAGACCTCCCATTCTATAGCTAGAAGTGTGAGTGTATTTCAAGCAGAATGCAAGTTGTAGACCAAAACAGAGAGCTGGTAACTTAAAACAAAGAGACAAACAGTAGTTCATAACAACAAATATCTCTAAATCTATAAATAGAGAGCCAGTATTACGAACCTAATGATTAAATTACATGTGAACTCGCGTGATGTACGTAACTATCTTTCGTCCCTATCCAATGCCCTTAGGAGGTCTGTTCTTGTTGACATTCCCTCTGTACACAACAAAGACGCCCCAACCCCACCATAGTCCAGAGCTATTCCCAAATCCAGAGTCTAACCACCCAGACCTAGAGGATTAGTTGGTGGTTCAACCAGTTAAAATAACGGATAAATTTATAAACACAATCACCCACTCACCAGCTATACTAACTTCATCAATATCCAATAGCTAAAAGCTAAAGAAAGTACCTAGAAAATAAAATAACTAAAAGCAATAAGTACCTAGAAAATAAAATAACTTAAAGCAATAAGTACCTAGAAAATAAAATAACTAAAAGCAATAAGTACCTAGAAAATAAAATAACTTAAAGCAATAAGTACCTAGAAAATAAAATAACTAAAAGCAATAAGTACCTATAAAATAAAAAAAAAAGCTAACAGCAGTAAGTATCTAGAAAATAAAATAAGAGAAACAAATAATATTATTAACAACTACCTGCGACAGAACAAACATTATAGGTTAAACATAGCCCCCACCCGCCCTCCCGAACACGCCATCAAACCCCACACACACACACACACACACACACAATCATATAGCAAAATCGGCCTCGGCCGGAAGCGCTCCCCATAAATTAAGGAGAACAAAGAGACAGATTGTAACCGATGATAAACAGAGAGCAGGTAACCCATTGCAAACAATTAAAGTTTGAAAGGTGAGAAGATAATGCTCACTTGCTGAGCTGTACTGCGCTTGATTTAAAGTTGTGTGGGGTAAACAATAGACAATATGGGAAGGAGGGGGGATGCATATTCAATTCTGAGGTTCTAAGAACGCTTTTAGGTGCAGTAAAGTTCGAAAATTATTAGTTATTCACCCGGGAAACTATGAGTTATGTGTGAATGCGCGCTTAATTGTAGGGTGGACGTTAAATTCCTTCCTGCAGTATTTCTTGAGCTGTTATCAGTTTAAGATTAATGCTTTGAAATGATTACTGAGGCCACATTAATACTATGATAATGTATTGAAAGAGTACTGGTGCCACATTAACATTATGATAATACAATGGAAGAGTACTGGAGCCACATTAATACTATGATAATGTATTGAAAGAGTACTGGTGCCACATTAACATTATGATAATACAATGAAAGAGTACTGGGGCCACATTAATACTATGATAATGCATTGAAAGGAGTACTGATTAATACTATTAATACTATTAATACTATAATGCATTGAAATAAGTAGGTCTACTGAGGCCACATTAATACTATGATAATGCATTATATGATATCACGCCGGTCAACGGGTGATAAACGTAATCGAGTTGACCCTGCAAGCCATGTTGATTTCTATTTACACCTCACAACAAATTTTTGTTTTAATCAAGTATATTCTTTGCTCACGAAAGGCGCACAGACCGATTAATAATTATCAACAACAAAAACATGACAGGAAGAAACGTCTGCCGCTTGTGTACAGCATATTTGCTGATCTTGAGGAGTAGGAATAAAGAAAACACAGACATGACCTTAAAGTCCCTCCTACAAGACATAAAGAAATAAATATAATACAATCCGGATAAATACAGAATAAAAATGAAATAAAATTGACCCACCGTCTCAAATGTTAAATACTAATAACAACAAATTATCGAGGCAATATATTGTTACATCCTCGTCCGAACTGTGGCATTTATACTATTGTCTCACTGTCAATTAAATAGTAGAAATATTTGATATATCGACCTTGATATTTCACGAATGACACGTGCAGATAATTATATGAAATGGTGAGTAACAGACACAAACCATATACATATTCAAACACACATACACACACACACACACACACACACACACACACACATACACACACACACACACACCTTACATATGTGTGTGTAATATATATAATTTGTAAATGCTAACATACAACATACATGCACAAGCACACTGTGGGTTGGACATCAAAACTCACAGGAGTATAGACACATGGTCTCCCCTTAGAAAGACTTTTATAATTTTTTTTACATTGTTTAGATAATTCTAATTTCCGTACCAGTCAAATTAAGTAGCTAATTTATTTACAGACACATCTAGAGCATTGGTCAGCAAAGAGGTAATAGATAAACGCATTATTTAAAATAAAAAAAAGTAAATATGCAATTAAAGCAATCTACAATGTCTTCTAGAGACATACAAATTCATTATAATGCACAATGTCGATGAAAGCGTAAATTATTTTTAAAGGTAACATCTTCGAAACCTTCGTAACTCTCACTTAAAAAAAAGCGCATCTCACATCGTATGACGTTCATGTATGTGTATGTTGTTATTGTTGAGGCTTAACGTCGATATTTTTGAAGAAATAGTGTAACGTGTTTTACAAGACAAAAACTAAAGATGGCCGACCACGAGTAGCAAAAATGTCACTCTGCAATGAGGAAAGACGTGTGTGATCCGACCATGAACCTCTCCCTTCTAAAGAATTGGTGCGTGTTCTGAGAAATGTTTACGGCGCGTTGCCATCGCAATGTCGGGTGCTTTGTGCCGGTGAAATAAAATATTCATTCCAAAATCTATATTGCTCGGTGATTGATCATCTTTCGAAGCGCCTCTCTACACTTCCTCGTTCGGGCGCACTTGGACATGTATAGACGACGATCATGACTGATGACTAGGGTATTTTTCAGTTTCCTCAGGACAAAAGCCTTCAATGTTCCCGCTGGAGGAAACCCCGTCTTAACATGTATAGAGGAGTGGTACGACACAATAACTAAACAATAGAAATACATGCACGGAAAAAAATTAAAGCTGTGTGATAAATTGTTAACCAGATTTAGTATTCTCTAGAGAGGTAGAAGGGTATATGCTTTGAGTGAGTGAGTGAGTGAGTGAGTGAGTGAGTGAGTGAGTGAGTGAGTGAGTGAGTGAGTGAGTGAGTGAGTGAGTGAGTGAGCGGGTGGGTGAGTGAGATGGGTGAGTGGGTGGGTGAGTGTATGAGTGAGTGAGTGGGTGGGTTTGAGTGAGTGATAGATAGATAGATAGATAGATAGATAGATAGATAGATAGATAGATAGATAGATAGATAGATAGATAGATAGATAGATAGATAGATAGATAGATAGATAGATAGATAGCGCTATTTGAGGAAATAGGTTATAAGCAACTCGTGCAAATGAATGTAGAAAATGTAGAACCCGAAACATCCAGCGTCTCACTTCCTAGTGCAAACGAACAAGATAATCAATACTGCGACGTACCTGAACAGTTCTTTCATTAGGCTAGCGACGTTTCTGTGCTGCTCCATAAAAAAAAAATAGTAAATCAACCAGTATTGCGAGAATAAAATTCACCTTGACAGGTAGCAAACGGCGATGAACGTACAGCAACGTTGATCCGCCTGAGGAGCTACGCTAGGCCTGATGCTGCAGCTGAATAATTAATGCATGTCACACGGAGGTTGTTGTGTCTTTAAATTTGTTATTATTGTTAAGACAGCTGTCTAGTTAAATCTATAATTACAGATTTATAGATCTCCAACGGTGACGACTTGCCATTTGTACGGAAACATTACGGGGCGGATGGGAAAGAAGCTTGGTAAACTGTTTGTCTACCTCAAATTATTTTCGCTCGAACAAGCAATCGCCATTTTCATGAATACCTTTTTCTCGACTTTTGAAGCCCACACCGGTCTTACATTTAAACAAAAAGGACTGAGTTGTCAAAGTTTTACAGTTAATACGCCTTGTCTATGACACAATGTGTGCAGTGTTTTCTGTGACATAGTGTATGCAATGCTTTTTTATGACAGTGTGTGCAATGTTTTCTATGACAGAGTGCGTGCAATGCTTTGTATGACACAGTGTGTGCAATGTTTTCTATGACACAGTGTGTGCAGTGTTTCATATGACACAGTGTGTGCAATGTTTTCTATGACACAGTGTGTGCAGTATTTTCTATGACACAGTGTGTGCAATGTTTTCTATGACACAGTGTGTGCAATGTTTTCTATGACACATTGTGTGCAGTGTTTTCTATGACACAAAGTATGCAATGTTTTCTATGATACAATATGTGCAATGTTTTCTATGATACAATGTGTACAATGTTTCTATGATACAATGTGTAATGTTTTTCTATGATATAATATGTAATGCTTTCTATGTCAAAGTGTAAAATGTTTCTATGGTACAGTGTTTTCTCTGACACAATATGTGCAAAGTTTTCCATGACATGCTTTCTATGACACAATGGGTGCAGAGCTTTCTATGACATAAAGAGTGCAATACTTTCTATGACATACTGCAGGGGATGTTTTCGATGAAATAATGTGTGCAATGTCTTCTATGACATAATGTGTGCAATGTTTTCTATGACATAATGTGTGCAATGTTTTTGACATAATGTGTGCAGTGTTTTCTATGACACAATGCGTGCAATGTTTTATGACACAATGTGTACAGTGTTTTCCATGACACAATGTGTGCAATGTATTCTATGACACAATGAGTAGTGTTTTCTATGTCACAATGTGTGCAGTGTTTTCTATGACAGACAATTCACAGTGTGCTTTTCTTCGTCTTTTGAAATGAACTGTGCAACCTTTTTCACAACCTTCCTTTTGACTTAATGTTTGATCAGTGTAACTGCACACTCGATTATTTTATTCCCATCAAGTATATCGTGTTCTGAGCCAACTGGCCATTAAAGCGCAAATTGTATCATTTTTTTCTAAAATGTGCTCTGTGTCAAATGACCACAAGCTTGCACTTTATTTGCTTAAGATGTGATCTTGTTTTATATCTGAGCCAATTAGCATGCAGTTTTCCTTCGTTTTATATTGCGCAAATTAACTTACGGTTTATGATGCTTTCCGAGCCAATTACCTCTTACATTTTGTGCTGCTTTCTGAGCCAATTCACTCTTACTTTTGGTGATGCTTTCTGAGCCAATTAGCTTTCTTTTTGTGACGCTTTCTGAGCCAATTAACTTACTTTTTGTGATGTTTTCTGAGCCAATTAACTTACTTTTTGTGATGCTTTCTGAGCTAATTTACTTACTTTTTGTGATGTTTTCTCAGCCAATTAACTTACTTTTTGTGATGCTTTCTGATCCAATTCACTCTTATGTTGCACTCACTTTATAAGGTGTGCCTTGAGTCAGTTAACAGTCAATTACATTTATTTTTTGTCTAATGAGTTCTGGGTCTATTCACAGTCGTTTCATTTTCATTTTTAATACTATGTGAATACTGCAATTAACAATCACGTGTATCATTTAATAACATGTGTACTGAGTAATTTAACATCATGTATATTCATTTAATACGATGTGCACTGTTTTAGTAACAATAATTTGTATTAATTTAATAAGATGTGCATTGTCTCAATTAACAATCTTTAACATTCATTAAAAAAGATGTGCATTGTGTCAATTAACAATCATATGTATTCATTAAAGATGATATGTCAATAAACAATCATGTGTATTCATTGAATTAAATGGTTCTCAATCATTTCGCATTTAGCTTTCTTCGTGTTATCAAACGTGTTCGGGGCCATTTCACTCTTGCTGTCTTTATTTAAGGAGAAATGCTCTGAGTCAATTCACAATCACACTGCATATGCTTTGAAAGTTTTCAGCTAGTCCACTCTCACTTTGTTAATTATCTTGGATGCATATCAATCATCTGGAATCCGTATACACTACTTGTGCTTTTGTGTATGAGTTGTGTTTTGAGTCACTCTACTGTCTTCCTATTTGTATGATATGTATTACAACTTCAAATTCAATTCACTATTAATCAAGGTAAACTTGCTGACTCAATAACCGTGCTCTAAATAAATACTATTCATGGTCCGGAAAGATTTATGATATACCTTTATAAAATGTGACTTGTTTATACTTAAATCGTTTCTTAAACCGATTAAACTTTAGTCGGCTTATGAAAGGGATTCAAACTTAAATCTTACCATGATATTATTTAAACTATAGCCTGCTATAAAATGATCATAACGAAAAACAACATTGAGTTGCCGATATCTGATTTGATTTAAACCTTGAACTTTTTCAAAAACTATTTCTAATATAGCTAAGTTCTGATATGGTTCAAAAGTGCATCCTAGCTTTCATGCTGTTGAAGATGACTGTTCTCAATTCCTTCCCTAAATAAGCAATTCAAAACACACACCATAATACCTCTATAAGGAAAAAGGAACTGCGAATATTTTGTTTACAAACTATAAAAGCAGACAATACAATATTGACGGTCAAAAATACTGGATGAGCTGTCCAGTCAAATATTGCAAACATTAAAAAGCACTGGATGAACTAAATGTCCAGACAAAAATAGTAGGTGAACTATCCAATCAAAACCAATGGCTGAACTGTCCAATCAGGAGACACACAAGAACGGACAACATTATGTATTATCTGACACTCACCCAAGGGTAAGTACTCTGGCAAAGATGAATCAATGAAGCTTCTGGCAAGGTTGTAGTAAGGACCCAAACCCCCATCTTCGGCTTGATAGGTGGCGGTCTGGTAGGGCTTATCCGGAGCTAGTTTTCCCCAAACGATCGTGCCATCAGAACTCAAAGTGTTGTTGGTCTGTCCACCCGACGGCGTGACGGTTAAGCACAACGTCATTAACAACACAATCACAAGCGGTGTACAATCCAGCAACCCCATGACTGTACCTGTCCCTTCAACCCGGGTATCGTAGTATACTGGAAGTGCTTGTTAAATAGTAACGAGCGAATAGTAACTGGGACTCAGTGGTTTACCGGTGACTTTAATCGAACTGCAAGTAAATGTGTGTAATACTATTAATGTTTGTTTATACATAGTGCACACACACACACACACACACACACACACACACATACACAAACTCAAGCATACACACACATAAACATAATCGTTCATACAAGCATGTAATAAAACGGAGAAAAGGGACGTATGCTTTAAAAAAAAAACCGTTTCACAATAAATCTAACGAGAGTAAAAGAAAAATAGATTTCGACAATGAATAAAACAAAATTAATATCATACCTGTGAAAATCTGTTTTATATAGTTCTATCCTAAGGAGTAAATGATCGTTTTGTTAATGGAGAAGATTCTGTTGATTGTAAAATGATTATATATCGCTGAGTTGAACACATTTTGATTACACTTTAGAATTTTGAAAATTAATATTTTAATGCATCTTTTGATTTTTCAAAACAAAAGACCTAAATAAACTAGTTTTACACTTACCGCTAAAAGTTATCACATCGTTTAAGAACACTAGTTCTACATAGCGCTGTTATCAAATGGTTTAAGGAAACCAGTTCTGCTCAACGCTAAGAGTTGTCACATGGTTTTAGGAAAACAGTTTTGCACACTGCTAAGAATTACCATATGGTTTAAAGAAACCAGTTCTGCATATCGCTAAGAGTTGTCACATGGTTTAAGGAAACCAGTTCTGCATATAGCTGAGAGTTGTCACATGGTTTAAGGAAACCAGTTCTGCATATCGCTAAGAGTTGTCACATGGTTTAAGGAAACCAGTTCTACATATCGCTAAGAGTTATCACATGGTTTAAGGAAACCAGTTCTGCATATCACTGAGAGTTATCACATGACCAAGAAAAAACGAATAGTAAACAAATGAAGCAACACATGAGAAAATAAAGTGAAAATTATCATTATTATTTGTTGGGAGATGCCAGTTGCATTCCATTATACTGCTGTAATATTTTTATGTCATTCTATTTTAGAATAACATAATATAAACTTTATAAATAAAATGTTGACTAAATTTATGTGAAAAAAGAACAACACAACAAATGTAATTAGTTGAATAGTGCAAAGGTTGGGCCCTGTGTCGAGCTGAGAATATAAAGGAATATACAATTGTTAGTTGTTGTTTTTTTTTCTTTTTATTGAAAACGTTTTGTTGACACCACTTAAGTGCTAGATTATAAACGGTTCTAAGGTCCTACTAATACCTAGTACCAAGAGCTTTTGAAGTTTGATGACTTCTTTTTTTTAAAGCAATCTATTTTTTTTTTTAATGGATCCAGTGAGTCATGAGAAGCAAATTTGCGAAGTCCATGGATAATACAATACAATCATCATACACGAGGATGGGAGAGAAGAGTAAAAAAACATTATTCAAGCGAGAGGCCAGCGATAGGACAGAAAAGTAAAATCATTAACCCAAAGGAGAGGCCAGAGACAGAACAGTAAAAACATTAACTCAAACGAGAAGCCAGAGACAGAAAAGTAAAAACATTAACTCAAAGGAGAGGCCTGAGACAGGACAGAAAAGTAAAAACATTAACTCAAAGGAGAGGCCTGAGACAAGACAGAAAAGTAAAAACATTAACTCAAAGGAGAGGCCTGAGACAGGACAGAAAAGTAAAATCATTAACTCAAAAGAGAGGACAAAGATATGCAGTAAAATAAAAACATTAAACCATAGTCCAAGGATAGGACAAAGGAATTTTTCCCCCAAAAGACAGTACGTTAATCTTTGTGACACAGTTTGGGTTGTAATAAATTGTGCAAAGCAAAACCTGTAAAATGAATATTGGTTATGAAATTATATTCGAGCAGATACCTCACGTTTTCATTAAAATGAATTAGTGATCATTTTATTTTAAATACAATATCACTCTTTAAAAGTTCTACCGTCATCATCATTAACATAGAAAAAACTAAACATCATCAATATTATTAACATCACAAACATCATTGTAACTGTGACAAAGTAAATTTGCCCCTCACTGTTTTTAATTTTAATTGTTGTTTAAGTTGCTAAATTGTCAGAGTGACCCGACCTTGGGCACTCCTTATGGAGTTATTTTGAAAGTGTCTGGGTATGAAGTAAACAGCCTAAGGAAAGAATATTCTAGATTTGCTGACCTAGTGGAAACCGAGTAAGCAATTTTTTATTATCCAATGATTATGATTTATGAGAACGAGACTAGCCAATTGGCTGAGTTTAAGGAGTTTACTTGTAGTAGAGAATGTTGCTGTCTAGTGACTTTTGAATTTGCCGACAAAGAGAGAAGTCCGGCTCTGAAGGTAGTCGTTAGCTTGAGTGTCAGCAAGCAGCCTTCTGATTTCTTCTTCTTTGTTGTGGTTGTGTTTCACTCTGTGAGTGTGAATTCGACTCTGAGCTGTGAGTCTCAAGTGGAGCCGCAAGTTCAACTTTCTAGTTCCTAGCTACCCTTCGTTTGTTCACTAGTCGTGACTTGAGTGACCGGGAAAATGAAGAAAACTTGCAAAGTGTGTTGCAGAGTAAGCATAAGGGAGTATGCTACACCCCTACTTTTGATGTACCAAAGCAAGAATGCTGAGTACATCAGTGAAGATAACACAATCATTGTGATTGTGTTATGCTCAAGAAACAGACTGCAAGAAAGTACCAGATCAGTTGAGAGTAGTGACGCGTCGGTGTTTTCTTGCGCTTAAGGCGGGAACACGTGCTAAGTGCGGACATTTTGACAATGTAACATTTTGACACATTTGTAACATTTTGATGAGAATGAAAGGGCCAGTGAAAAGACTGTGGAAGCTGTACTTATAAGGTTATGTGAAGTTTGTAATAACCTATTCTAATAATTCCATTGACTATTGTTGAAATATAATTAGCTGTGAATTTACTATTATATATATATATGTAGAGAGAGACTGTAAACTATAACCATCTGAACGTGGGTTCATGGAATACTGATGTCAAATTATTTTGTCTTTGTATAGTTGATTTTGCTTTTAATAAATTTATTGTTAAATTTATTGACCTTCTTACGCATGTTGATATTTGATAATCTTATGTCGTGTCGGAGAAGAAAGTGGGTGGATGGGGTCTCGCTAAAAATAGATTAATGTGGTATTTGTCTTCTCCTAAGAAGTTTTCCACCTGCAGAAAACTTATGTGACTGTAAACGTTGTTTTATGTTGTGGAACTGAAAACGTTTACAACGCCAAAATATCCGCCAAGTGAGAGATGAGAGGTGCCTGTTGGAAGATCATTAATAAAATTAATATTCTCATCACTTGAAATTAGTTATGAAAGATTAATTAATAATAATTATTATCTTCATTAACTAAGTGTCACAGTAACAAATCGGTGATTCCGTGCAGAAATTAACAGTGATTTGTATTCAACTGCTCGACGATGGTAGCAAGTGTATGTAACTAGTGGTTCGTTCAGAAATTAACAATGACCAGTATTGAATTAACCGATAGTAGCCAGGGTATGTAACTAGTGGTTCGTTCAGAAATTAACAATGACCAGTATTGAATTACCCGATAGTAGCCAGGGTGTGTAATTAGTGTGCTCTGCAAACATTAATAGTGATCTCTGGCTGCGCTACGCGGCAGCGAATGGTATAGTCATGTAACAAGTGATGCATGACTTGGTGCTGCACATCAGTGACCTTGAGGATTGTGTTACTTGTACAAAGCTTTACAATCGGTATGGCATTACCAGTTCAAGTACATGTTCAACTCAGGAACACACGTAGCTCGATCCTGTTTCTTACGGCATTCGTTTCCAGGGAGAGACAATGATGACGACGGTGGTGGTGTGGTGATGACGGGGACGACGACGATGATGATGATGATGATTTGTGTCTATATAACGATGCAGTTCGGGTGTTATTCGCAGGGGAAATGAAGGCTCTAACTTTTGGGATTGAATATTTCTGTACGGTTTATGTAGCTCAACAGGCGGTGGATATGTTCTTTCCCACACCCCTCCCCAGATTTTCAAAACTGTCAAATGAGGTCATTAGAGTGCGTTGATTGTAGCAAGAGAAATTAACGTTTGATTCCAGCTTGTCGCCTTTTGTTCCCACCCGGATGTACACCTAGATCTTCTAGCTTGTCGCCTTTTGTTCCCACCCGGATGTACACCTAGATCTTCTAGCTTGTCGCCTTTTGTTCCCACCCGGATGTACACCTAGATCTTCTAGCTTGTCGCCTTTTGTTCCCACCCGGATGTACACCTAGATCTTCTAGCTTGTCGCCTTTTGTTCCCACCCGGACGTACACCTAGATCTTCTAGGTGACAGGCTAGCCACTGGGAAGCCACCTAATAACCTATGCTTGTTACAACTTCCAGAATTCGGTCTGGCGTTTATAAGATGTGGTATTAAAGTATTGTACATTGTCAAGTTGGGTGTAGATGATTTTTTAGCATGCATTGAGACACACTACGTTGCCGTCTGATGTTTTCGCGTTTTATTATTGGCTTCTAGGTAAAGATGTAATTGCTGAAATTTTAATGTAAAATAAAATAGCAACTGTAGCGCTACAGAATATAAAGTTATATTATTTTAATAATTGTCCAATTTCTATTTGCAAAATGTATGTTTCAATTAATGATTATCTTTGAAAATACAAAACATAAATGTCTTAGACAGGTAGACAATTAGATAGACGGATGGCTAACGGAATAAATAGATAGTAGATGGACAGATGCAGTATTATATTCAAAATAAAACAGATTACGTAGCAACACTTAAACGTAAATTGCTAGACACGTAACTTTCCCTCTTGACAAAACGAATACAGTTTTGAAAGTTTATACAAAGAGTAACAGTACAATTAGTATTGTTGTGTAGTGGATGTGTTGGTGGTGCTTGTAGTAATAGTATTACGTTATTTCGTGAAACTCAGCAAATACAGAAAGCTGACGTTAAATACTTGTACATTCCTGAATAAGACTTCGAGTAAAAACAAAGTTTAAAACATTGCATGTGGATCTTTCTGTTCTACTACAACCACTACTTCTCCTTCTACTACTTCTTTTACTACTGCTACTAATAATAATAAAAACAGGAGTTGAAGGAAAGGATGAGCTGAGTAGTTATCTGTTATATCTAGAAATAATAGGAATAACCATACGCTAGATAGTGATGTTGATTCAACAGTAAATACTACTGAAATACAGTAACCTGTAAACGGTAACCATTCTCATGGACAATAATGATGCTATCAGCTTCCGCTTGTACCACAAGTTAAAGTTGTTTTTCTTTTTCTTTGCTCAGTAGAATAAACATTTTATAAAAAAATAATTACTGTTGTTGTAATAGACTTTTAAAGAATATATATTAAAGTATCACTGAGTCTAATCATTTCGAAACAAACGTAGACTCAGTATTAGAGCAGCAAAAAAAACAGTCACTCCAGACAAATTTAGACTTAACTAAAACATACTGGGAACTGTTCTCAACATACTAAACTAGTTTTTATCCAAAGCACACTGAAACAGTCAAATGTTAATCAGTTACACAAACTCAAAATCGTTAAATTCCCTTAAAATCGTCTCATAAAAATTATTCCCTCACAGAACGAGAAAAAATACAAAATCAAGTGAAAAATATACAAGTACGTTAAACAAATTGCTCAAATCATTAACACTCACGAGCCTCGAAACCACTTTCTGCATGTACTAACGCTATTATTCCCGGCAGAAGAAAATCTAACGACTTAGGCGGATCTGAAAGTTGTAACATTCCATATGGACACGCGTATAACTGTCACCCAGCCACATTTAACTTACAAGCATCCTGTATGTGACGCAGATGTGGAGTTCGATGACTGCAAACACACCTCTAACCCCCGCGTGTACACAGATCGGATAGCAATGAAGCACGCTTTGTGCCAACTGATTTCTGTTGACCTAAAGTAGAACGACAGGCGGCTTTCTGTCACGTGATGTTCACCGTCCTGCGGCACACACTTGAAACACCCGAGCTTCGTGTGACGCAAATTCATTAAATTGGCAAGGTATATTTTCACGTTGACTCGGTCGTGATTAGCGAGTTGTCTTCTCTTGGTTCTGACATTCAGAGAGAAAACAAAGCTGGAGCCTATTGACAGCAGACAGCCACAAAAGCAACAGCATAGAAAAGAAAATGCGACAAAATACCTGAGTGTACGCTATCTGGACGGCGATTTCGATCGACTCACAATTTTCAAGGCTGTAGACATCACTTTCGAGCAAGGGGTGGGTGGGTGAGGCTAAATCGACAGGTGAAGTCAAGACTATGTATGTTTCTCGTGCAGTCTCACAATAAACACACGCAAGCACCAGTGTACAAGCGCACAAGCCATAAGAAAGATACAGTTCATTCTCTGGGGAAGTGTACCATTTTGTTAAATGAAGTGCAAAAAATAAAATGGATTAAATCTAATTATTTTGCCTCTTAAAGTGTACAACAGGGTCTAAAGCTCATACAAAGAAACATAAGAAAAGATTAAAATTATAAAATTGTTGATGTTATGGGAGTTTGAAAACTGTAAAAAGCATATGTTTTTGTTGAAAAATTAGAAAGTAAGTTTTTACCAGAAAAATATTTTAAAATAAGCAATAAAATTATCTCATTACCACCAATATATTTTCTTTATTAACCTAAGTAATTAACTTAACCTAGATACATTTTTATTTAAAATAGGGTATAAAACTACAAATCCGCAACGTGAAAACCATATTAACAAAATTATCAGCCATCATAAAAGAAGCTCTTATTTACTCAACCAAACATAAATTGACTTACGTTATAGGCCTAATCTCGATATTTCTATTCTTGAATTTAATTCACAGGTTTTTTTCTAACCTTACTCGTTCAGGTTTAAAACATACATTTAGCTATGTGTAACTTTAAATGCAAAAGAAACCACATGGATATCTATATAAATATATAAATATTTACGATGTTAATTAATTTAATCAAAATATATCGTGAATATCATAAATCTTAGCTCTTTTGAAACGTGATGATTCCGAAAATGTTCCCGCCTTCTCCTTTGCAACCATGTGATCTGAATGAGAAACAAAAGTTATTTATCTTATTTTGGTACTTAAACTCATCACACCAAGACAAAATTGCGTGAGAATTATCTTTCCTGAAAATGGCGCCTTTCGAAAAATGTAAGAAATAGTTCGCGATATTATCGTCATTATTTTATATTTACAAATTTATTTGTTCTATTGTAACTGGATAATGAGGAAACGAAGTCAAATTAGCTTTCCTAAAGCTGAATATTCATAAATAAAACGAATATTTTTTTTAAAAATCATTAGCGTCTGAATACTTCCGGTAAAAAAGAAAACTAATTAAAACCATGTGGTGTGTATGTCACATATATCCCAGTTTGGTATAAGAATAAATGTTTTGGATCTGATTCATGTGGAAACTAAGTGTTGCAAAGAATCTGCCTTTTAAAAGTATTATTTCTTCACAATACTGACCGTTTGCAGATAAAAGGAATATTAAATATTACTTTAATGTATTATCACTTCCATGAAAATCTTAATACGGTAAGTTTGTTGCATTATTTATAACAATGAAAATGGCTATTATATCCATGTAATTAAAGGAGGTGCCATTATTCATTTAAAAACGACTTTGTATTATAAATAATTACAGAATAAATAAACACATTTTCATGCAACTATCTTATCTTATATTATATCTCACATAAATTCTTATAAACTTGTTGGTACCCTGTAAGATGGACAATACAAAATACACAACAATTTACGTCAATCGCCCCCCCCCCCCTCCCGAGGAAGGTCCTCACATATAAGACAGACATGATGACAGGCACGATGTCTATGATAAAATGAATTTTACACAAAATAAAGATTGTAAGAAATGACACAAGACAGATGAAAATTAATAAAATATTTATATTAAAAAATTAAACAAATAAAGAAAATAAAACAACAATCAATTACAAAATCCACATAGCAAAATTCTCATGTTTGCTAGTTAGATATTCCCTGACCAAGTTCATATAGCTTCTTCTCAGTTCTCCAATATTAAAAGGTTTGCACAAAGTTCCCAATAGTTCTCTATTGTTTCCACACAGTCCTCTAACTGTTCTCACATTCCTGGCTAAATGTACTATTTTCACTTATCTTAGTTACACTGGTGAAAAAATATTCTCTGAGTCTGGTAAGAGGCATACCAATAGCCAGTGGTAAGATGCCTGATCAGTAATGCATGAATGGACTTAGAATAATTTTATGTGTTAAATTTATTGTTTATGCATTTTGATTGATATATGTTAGATTTTTCATTGATTCATTAATATATATAATTATGTTAGAAATTGTGTATTGATGAATGAAGTATGTAAGAGGGCTAAACAATTCTCTTGCAGATATGTAAATTGAATGATTGGGGAGATAATGAGAGGTAATGTGGAGAATTATGAATTGAAATCTAAGCACTATGCCCAAATGTTGCAGATGTGCCTTTTTAGCTACAGTAATGATGTTCAGCTAATGGCTTGTCTTAGGGTTCTGATACTTGAAACCTGCGACATGGTTCCATCTTGAGGGTTTCTATCAGACTACTCTCTACCAAGGAATTCCAGGGTGGTGAGAACAGAGACTACAAATGCCTTTTGCTGTCCTAAAATCCAGACGATCCTATTGTGCTCAATAGATTGTGAAACGAGTTGAAAGGGATGGTGGCATTGTGTTGATGACAAATCGCTTTATACATCTTCTCTAAGATTGCTGCATAATCACAGCTACAAAGACAACTATAGTCGACTATAATTACAACCACCACTACAGTTTCACCTGCAGTTACATTATAATCACATCTAGGAACACAACTATAGACATCTACAATCACATTGCAAACACATCTTCAGACACCAACAATCACTTTACAAACTTAACTAGACTCCTAAAATCACATTACAAAGCTACAGACACCTATAATCACATTATAAGCACTACAAACATACAATCACATTACAAAAGTACAGACACCTATAATCACATTATAAGCACTACAAACATACAATCACGTTACAAGCATATCCACGAGCACAACTAAAGGGAAAAGAATTTCAAGCGTGACAGAATTGTGATCTACGTCTTGAAGCCACACCCACAACACGGGCACGGTGAAATCTGTTGTTTATAAAGTACTACAAAACTGGGGCACTACGTGTCCTTTCTTCCGTCTCGCTCAAAGGATGGATTCTCCTCAACAAGCGTTCAGTGGTTAAAACTGTTCCTGTGAGTCACTATACTATAGCGTCACAAAGCGATCGCTAAACAAGGCATATGTTGACGTTAGCGATACAGGTCTATATTTCCGTGTCACCTTGAGAACAGGCATTTACTTATAAAGCGGGTAGGGTAGGGAAAAAAGCACCTTACGTCTCTCTGTCAGTAAGGGGCAATTTGCATACTAAGAGCACGTGTGTGCTCACTACCTAAGAGCACACACACACCAATACATTTTCTTACTGACATGTAAAGAATAGGGGAGAAAGGCACTGACATTTAATAATCACTAAATAAAACATGCACTCTAAAAGTGTTCTGCAACACTATATTCTACAGCAGCAGACAACAGACAATAAAAAGGGAGATAAATATTTTTCGAATTTGGGATTTATTCTCTCTTGCTGTAAAATGTATATTTTTTAAATCTATGTTCAATACTGAGGACCCGATAAACTCCAACAATACTGAGGATCCGATGAACTCCAACAATACTGAGGATCCGATGAACTCCAAACAACACGAGTTAATGCATACGGAACTGAAATTTAACCATTTGCCAGACGAAAGAATCTGCTACCCACAGAATACAGATTTAGGCAAAAGAGTGACGTCACGAAATTCATGCCCAGTGCTTCTTTCCGGTAGCCATAGTTATTGTACGGTAACAATGGACACTTGCCAATCATGCGCTGATTCAAATATCAAGGCATAATTTGGGGGAGAAATACAATACTAATTTATATGTTTGGGAAGAAATACAATACTAATTTATATGTTTGGGAAGAAATACAATACTAATTTATATGTTTCTGAAAACGATCGTGGATATATAGGTTAAGTGATTAATTGCTTTACTGGTAGTTGTAAAACATACATGTAAGATTATGTCAAAGCGTGTATCTATGATTAATATAACGTCACACTCCTTCAAGTGGAGAAATGTGAAGCAAATACAGATAGTCAACTAAAGTTCACTCTGATTTGGGGCGTTTGATATCAATGAATTTCTTACAGTTGTATTGAGGGTAATCTGCAATCAGAAATAAATCAAACACACAGCAACATAAAGAAGTAGAAAAAAACTGTCATTTCGAACTCTTTGGGGATCGATCTTTACCCGATCATTCCTTTTCATGGCGAGGGTTTAATTGATGATACCACAGAATACAAATATAGGCAGGGATAATTGACCTTTTATGGCGAGGGTTTAATTGATGATACCACAGAATACAGATATAGGCAGGGATAATTGACCTTTTATGGCGAGGGTTTAATTGATGATACCACAGAATACAGATATAGGCAGGGATAATTGACCTTTTCATGGCGAGGGTTTAATTGATGATACCACAGAATACAGATATAGGCAGGGATAATTGACCTTTTCATGGCGAGGGTTTAATTGATGATACCACAGAATACAGATATAGGCAGGGATAATTGACCTTTTCATGGCGAGGGTTTAATTGATGATACCACAGAATACAGATATAGGCAGGGATAATTGACCTTTTCATGGCGAGGGTTTAATTGATGATACCACAGAATACAGATATAGGCAGAGATAATTGACCTTTCGTGCTGATTTCACAATCTTTGGGGAAAGTCACTCGATCTTGAGGCTTGCGTCAATGGTCGGTGGCGGCGGGTGGGAGGGTACCTCTTCAGTATCCCCCCTACACACATCAATGTGAAAACATTCAGCTGGTGCATTTGCATAATTAAGGAAACAATAACTTCATATTTTGAAGGAAAGTGACTTGTGTATACTTTTCTCTTCTTTTTTTTTTTTTTTTTTTGGGGGGTGGAGTTTGTCAATCATTCTATTTCTTACTCTTTTCTTATTCGATTACTTAATTAATATTTCAACCATATATTTATGCCATAGTGCCAGGAAGATTATTGTGGCACCTTAAGAGAAATGTCTGATTGAACATTTTCTTATGTGGCCTGAAACAAGCAACAGACCAAGGGTTAAAGGAAACTGTAGTGAATATTATTTTTTCATTTAATTTGTCTTCACACCAACGATCGTTTATGATTGTATCGAGGAAATTAATTGAGTGAAGTCTAGTACGTAATTAACTGCTTGTTGTAAAATAAGCATTAGAATTTTGAATTCATAGGTATGGTTTCTTTTTAGTAATTGATTTATGAATGCATGGAATGCTTATTCTTGTTGATGATGATTAAATTGTTAATTATTTATCTTCCTACGTTTTGTTCCTAAGGCAAGTGTCATAACATTCTGGGTTGGAGGCTATAGAAATCGAAGTTATTAATGGGGCGTGTTGGTACACCGTAAGATGGATAATACGAAATACACAACAATTTGAGGTCAATTGCTCCATCGACTCGTTCAACCCCCAGAAGAAAGATCCTCACATATAAGATGGACAAACAGATGGACATGATGAAGGACACAATGACTGACACAATGACTACGATTAAATTAATTTTACACAAAATAAAGATGGTAAGAAATGACACAAGACAGATGAAAATTAATAAAATATTTATTAAAAAAATTAAACCATTAAAGAAAATAAAAGCAACAATCAATTACAAAATACACATTGCACAATGATCATAATGTCTATCAGAGAAAAGTTTAGCCTTTCCTAGCTAGTTATGTTTTCCCTGACCAAGTTCATATAGTTTCTTCTCAGTTCTCCAATATCAAATATTCACACAAAGTTCCCAAAATCAAAGGATTTGCACAAAGTTCTAAATAGTTCACTATTGTTCCTACATGGTTACAGAACCGTTCTCACACTCCTGGCCAAATGTACTATTTTCACTTATAGTAGTTACACTGGTGGAGTCTACATCATCACTGGCTGAGTCTATATAGACTTCCCCTCTTAAGCCATGTAATATGGTGTTCTTATGAATTAAAAGCTGATACACTTCAGCAAACTGATGCCACCAACAGGAAGCAATGCTACCAAGATGCAAAGCCTCCAAATGTGTGGCAAAATCCTACAATTTATAAATACAGCTATAAGAGACTGCTAACATTAACTACATAGTGCTCTTTATATAAAGACTAATTATTTTCTCTCAGCACAATCTCACTACTCTGAAATAAACATAAATTAATTATACATAGCAAATTTATTATAATTACCTTTTTTTTTACACAAAATGCAACTCTGCCTTCATTCAGCAAAACCAAGGATCCAAGTAATCTGTAATAATAGCCTACTGATTTCTTTAAAAATCTCGCACGCTCTTTTTTTCAAACCTTTTGGCTTATCATTCAGGCTTTAGATTTACAATACGTTGAAATCTGGGCTTCTGCTACACACATGACGTGTCTTTACTGGGAGAAAAAGCACGTGGCATGGGTTTACTCCCCTATTTAAATGCTATTCTGTTGACCTAAAGGGAGGGCTGCATCCAATTCACACATAGGATTAACAATGCTTCTGACTTCTTTCCGTCCTATTGAACTCGCATACGTCAAACAATCACCTACCTCCCCTCTTTCATTCAGGCACACTTACTATGCATTGTTTACTATAATGGACAGGTTGATTTCTGCTTGACCACAGTTCACAACATTAAATAGCTTACTTATCTTTGACCCAGAAAAACATCTGTTCTGTCTTGGTGATGCAATAGCTACATCATATGTGTGTATATGCTCCTATTAAACTTCCGTCTGCATCTACACTCAGATTTTATTTACTACTCATTTCTTACATCTAATTTTTATTCCTTTCTATATTTCTTTTCTTTTAATATTTATTGATGGGATCCAGGCAAAATTTATAAATATCCTGACAGGGCGGCAACACTAATGGGAAAACATCCACCTGGATATAGTTATGCTAGATGATAACCCAAGGCCATAACCCATGAATATTAATATTTATAATATTCATAACTTATTTCATCATCGTTTCCCTATTGCTAAAATCCTCAACCAGTAATTGGATACCTGATCCAGAAGTTGTAGTAATAGGAATAGTACTAGTGGTTTGTATATTTTAATGTTATATTTTACGTTTTTATATTTTAGTGTTATTTTCAGTTTAACCTTTCAAAATTTCTCCAGGCTTTAATTTTATATTAATTTACTCATTTTTACTTCTCTAATTCATTTCATATTAATTTACTCATTTTTACTTCTCTAATTCATTTCATATTGATTTACTCGTTTTTACTTCTCTAATTCATTTCATATTGATTTACTCATTTTTACTTCTCTAATTCATTTCATATTGATTTACTCATTTTTACTTCTCTAATTCATTTCATATTGATTTATTCATTTTTACTTTTCTAATTCATTTCATATTGATTTATTCATTTTTACTTTTCTAATTCATTTCATATTATATTCATATGCATATAACCTCCTCTAGTTCTCTAATATAACTTCACTTTCTTAATGTGAATAGAGCAACAACAACAAAAACCACTGGTGTTTCGACAATACCATGCTTCGCTACTGATATAGAATACTAAATTCTGTTCGATTAGAATACTAAATTCTACTATATAGAATACAAAATAATTCTGCTCGATAGTCTAGTTAGCATACTTGACGAGCTGAGCAATGTACAGTCAGACTACACGACGTTTGCTAAGGTCTAATCTGGTGTCATCAGGGTTACAGGAAAAGTCACGACAGCTAAAGTTTGGTCACGCTTGGCTTCATTACGGTCATGTCCTATGCGTGTCTAATGGCTGTAGATTGCCACTGTCGTCAACGACACGTAATATATAACTTTTAATTATCTGCAGATGGATACTGCAAGGAAAGTAAACAACACGAAAAGAAAAATACCCACACAGACAGATAGAAAGAAGTTAGATAGACAGACAGATAGATAGATTATAATATAAATAATCGAGCAGTCCTGAACCCAAACTCTAAATTTATCATCATGCAGGATGTGTGTGTGTGTGTGTGTGTGTGTGTATGTGTGTGTGTGTGTGTGTGTGTGTGTGTGTGTGTGTGTGTGTGTGTGTGTGCATATACTTAATATAAATTTTAGCAGTGCCTTAACATTCCAGTTTTTTTCTCAGAAGAGAGAGTTAGGCTTCAAAATAACTATATCATAATGTCCCTTATAGAATTTGATAGTGTTAAAATATTTTTAATAACAGCCTTGGATGCCAGAATTTTTTAACTAGAAGTTTTGAAACTGACTGATGCCAGTCCTGATAACTAAATAACTACAATGTCTACATGACAACCATCCAGTAGGAATCAGTACAATTTAATCTCGATTTAGGTTCTGTCGAATGGTTTAAAATCTTTGAGGTGGAAAGAAAATGATATAAGTGTTCTTCCTGTACTGAGAGGCAAATTTAATCTGTCACTTATAGTGTCGATATAAATCACATGATAATTCTTATCAGAGAACAGAAGAGAGATACGTGATATTAGTTTGTACATAACCTTGTATAGATGATGCTGCAATAATCTTTTGCTCACTTTGTAACGAAGTCACAAGCTTATTGTTCACAATAGAATTGTCAATTATTCATATGTTCTCTGAAACACTGTAGAATGTCCCATGAGCCACTGCAATCTCGAGACTAATCTGGGTGCTCCTTTGCCGTATTAGTTCCTTCAAGCAGAATGACAAATAGCAATTTACAGTAACTTCTTTATATCAAAATCTATATGATGTAGTTGAGCATTACTTGCATTCATACATTAACATAGTTTACACTTACACTTACTGTACTGGGGGTAGAGACTTTCTTTAGTCTACCACAGTCATAGTGGTTTATAAATCAGTAAACTGGGAAATTCTAGAACTTCCAGAGATC
This sequence comes from Sinotaia quadrata, assembly GCA_028829895.1. Taxonomy (NCBI): domain Eukaryota; kingdom Metazoa; phylum Mollusca; class Gastropoda; order Architaenioglossa; family Viviparidae; genus Sinotaia; species Sinotaia quadrata. The sequence goes on from CM054180.1 coordinate 25,950,945, forward strand.
TTAGGAAAAAGGCTGCTTCTTTCCTGTAAAATATAATCAGGAAACAAACATTAAGTTTGTTATTATTCATCTATATCTCCTTTGTTTCTTATTTCAAGTCTCAAGTTAACAGTTTCCTGCAACGTTATTTATTAGCCTGATACATGCATACAGTATAATAAATACAACAGAACAGTTTATGAATGTGTTCAGTAGAAAAAGTGTCAAGTGTTTAGCATAATACATATATGTATCATAGTCACAATTTGTAGAAATAATAGTCTACTTACATAATACATCTTTACATAAAATGCAAGTTTAACATATCAATAAAAGCAAAATGCACTAAATATTTCTAAGCCCATACACTCTCAATCAGTCAGTTAACTCACCATTGATCTGATGGCCACCTTTCATGTCCTGACTTCTGCCTCACCAATTTCAAAGTGATTAGAAAATACATTTCTTTTCATAGGAAAACTTTGATCTCAGCCAATTGGCTGGTCTTTTTCTTTGAAAATCTTAACCTTTGAACAATAAAAACTACTCATCCACCAAAAACTGGCTTAGATTACATCAGCAAATTCTAGCATATTCTTTACCTGAGTTGTTTACTTTTTACTTACTTAAAAATATCAGCATAAGCAGTGCCCAAGGTCGGGTCACCTTGACATTTAACAAGTTATATAATAATTAAGTTTAGAAATAGTGATAGGCAGATTTATTCCACCACACATACACTCACACACATGCATATTGCTCAAGTACGCAAACTTCTCCACACAAACCCCGAGACGGTCATTTGATTTGAGTATTACAATGCATTGTTGAACCTCTAGCTAGTGCGATATTCCTTGGCAAGGGAGTGCGGAGTTTCTATTGTGCAGCAGCATGCATATTTTCCAATTTCTTAATTGCACGGCACTTGTATAAATATATATTTCAAGGGTACTTTTTGTATTCACGTGGCTTTACCATCAGATATCTAAGACTAGGGTGACATTCTTGAGAATGTTACAGCGAATGAGTACAGTGAAAGTCAGCGAGATCTCAGTATTTCTGGTAGATATTGTTACTGCGTTATATTATAAACCAAATGGCAGACAAAATGTCCAACATCTGTCCTTTCAAATTTTCTTCACAGTTATCTGTTTGCTCATTGTCAGATACAATGTCCAAACCTGCCTGTTCACAATTACCTGTTTGCTCAATGTCAGATACAATGTCCAAACCTGTCTGTTAACAATTACTGTTTGCTCAGTGTAAGAAACAATGTCCAAACCTGTCTGTTAACAATTACTGTTTGCTCAGTGTAAGAAACAATGTCCAAACCTGTCTGTTAACAATTACCGTTTGCTCAATGTCAGAAACAATGTCCAACACCTGTCTGTTAACAATTACTGTTTGCTCATGGAACTGAAAGAGAGAAGATTCAAAATAGCCAAAAGACCGATCAATGAGTCTTGCTAAGGAATTAGCAGACAATTTGTCACACGACTTCAGTGTATTGTTACGGATTACAGTTACGTCATAATGGTGAAGAAAATATGCTTTTTGTGTGTGAGTGTATGTTGTTTGTATTCCATTAGTTCCTATGTTTACGTGTAACTATTACCAAAGTTCATTACTAGATCTATTATTTGAGTCAGATATCTCGGAGTGTGTGACGGGTCATTTGAAAACATCATACGTCATAACTTCATTGTTCCGTCAGGTCTATTTAAGAATAAACTTAGCTGAGAAATCAAAACTACATCTGTAAGTTAAAAACACGATCGCACAAGAAACGAACATGTTCAAACATCTGATGATTTAACACGAATAATTGTTTTAATATTGCTGCCTACCTTTTCATTTAATTTACCTTTCGCCAGTCGGTCTGTATCGTAAGCTTTCAGATACCTGGTCTTCCATGCCGATGTAAGAGAATTAGCAGGCTATGACAGAGTTACAATATGTTCTCCTCTCATGTAACAGAAAAGCCCGGCTGTGGCAAAGTTAAAATATTTTCTTCCACGATTAGCATTAACACTAACAGAGTATGTTTCTTTGGCTGTATGTAGAAAGTTTCTATTATCGCTGATCTTAGTCGTCATAATCATTAAAGACACTGTCGCTATGACTGAAAGCGTCAGAGTTGTACCTTTAAAATTAAAAAAAAAATACATTCTTGATAATCATTGTGTGCTTACTTTGCATTTTATTAAGTACACGCCAATCTGTCGATATCGAAAGTTTCAAACTTGTTTCCCTGAAATACGTACTGACATTATTAGATCGATAAATGATTATCATTTAATGGAATTATTGTACTTTGATAGTTCAAAGTGAGGTTAGATCGATAAATGATTATCAATTAATGGAATTATTGTACTTTGATAGTTCAAAGTGAGGTCGCATAAATTAGATTAGACATTTGAAGCAAACAAGTAGAGGATGTGTGTGATTATACATTTATAACGGCCAAAGTGGTAAAGAAATCCATTTTATTGTATGGATGTACTCGGTCATTCAAAGCTTTGTGAAATAGGGATTTTGTCGTTACAGACTTTGTGGGTTATAGCTTTAGTGGATACAGACTTTGTGGATTACAGCTCTAGTGGATACAAACTTTGTGGATTATAGCTTTTGTGGATACAGACTTTGTGGATTATAGCTTTTGTGGATAGAGACTTTGTGGAATATACTTTTGTGGATACAGACTTTGTAGGCTCTAGCCTTTTGTATCTTTTGTGGAAATAGATTTTGTGGACTATAGTGTTTGTGTATACAAACTTTATTAACAGTATTTCTTGTATATACAGACTTTGCTAACAGTATCCTTTGTGTATACAGACTTTGTTAACAGTATCCTTTGTGTATACAGACTTTGTTAACAGTATCCTTTGTGTATACAGACTTTGTTAACAGTATCCTTTGTGTATACAGACTTTGTTAACGGTATATTTTGTGGATACAGACAGTGTGGAATATTGCCTTTGAAACAGAAATTGATTGGTGACTTAGTTCACTGTGGAGGCTTTTATTTGAACCTGGAACTTTCTCAGTTGGATTCTCAAAAGTGAATACTGGTCTTGCGATTAGATTGCGTTAACGTAGCTCCATGATAAGCATAGTTAAAAGAAATTGTGATATTTTTAGATACAGGAAGAGATCTTGTAGCAAACATATGTTGCATAATTAAGACGTCTCTTGAGTAAATCTTCAAATGGATTTATTAATTATTCCTACACTAATGATATTTCATGCTTGGAGGAAATGAAGAACTTATTTAGTTTTCTATTTAAACATGATCTTCACTTAACTGACTATACTAATTAATAGTAAACTCAATACGGAATAAGAGCCAGAGTTTTCTAATGAACCTGAAAGTCAATGAGAGTTGACTGTGTGCACCTAAACTAAAAGTATTGAGACAAAATATGTGCGACGTTACAAATTTAAATATTTTTATTTACTCTCTTTCTTTCTCATTTCTACAAACATTAACAAAAATAATCATAATAGAGCTGTTTGTTTCTTTGTCATGCTGGTCTAGTAAGAGAAATATTTTTGTTGCAATATTGCTTTGTGTGTCGCCAACGCCTCTTAATCACTGGTTATGATTATTATCATTTAATTACTCGTCTAAAACTAATTACAAGTAATGAGAATCTTAATTTATGTTATTAATAATTCGCCGGCGGACACCACTCGTCTCTCTCACTTGGTGGATATGCGGGCACTGTAAACGTTTTCTCTCTTCCATAACATTAAAGACCAACATTTACCGTCACACAATATTTCCGTTGGTGGAAAACTTCTTACTAAAGGAGACAAATATTTAAAGGAATATTTAGCGAGCCCCCATCCACACACTTTCTTCTCCAGCATAAGGTTATCAATATGTGTAAGAAGGTCAATAAACTTTACAATAAATTTAATACATCAACAATCAGATATACATATAACAAATACAATGAAAATATTTCCATGAAACCTTGTTTGAATAATTTTTTATACTCTGCACAGTCTTATATCCTAAATAAAATTTAATAATTTAATGTCAATATAAATCACAGGATAGTTTTTATCAGAGAACAGAAGTAGAGTTATTAGATGATAATAGTTTGTTCAAAACCTGATTTAGGTGCTGTCTCAATTGTTTTTCATGCGCTTTCTGCAAGAAAGCCACAGTTCTATTGACCACGTTAATTCTATGTGTTTTCTCCTCACATAGTAAATATTACACTGATTTACTGTACATTCTCTTGAATTAACCTAGGTGTTCATTCACTGTATCAGCTTGCTCAAGCAGAACGACAATTGTAGCAATTTCCAGTAACTTCCTTGTACCAGAAATTGCTTTGGATGTAGTCAGCATACCTTGCCACCCTACTACATCAATGGAGTGCAGTGTATTCTTACACTTACACACTGCAGTAGATTCCCGCATCTATCATAGTCATAGCAGTTTACAATCAGTAAACCAGCAGATTCAAATAACACAGGGAAAGGCTGCTTTATCTCTGTAAAATTATAATCAGGGAACAAAGCTAAATTTCTGGTTTATTCTTCTTTTAACTCCATTCTTTCTTACATTCAAGTTTCACCTTACAGTTTCCTACAACAGTATTTATTAGCCTGATACACTAACACAGAATAATAAATACTGCATATCAGGTTTATGAGTGGTTTCACTAGATACAATGTCAAGTTTTTAGCATACTACACATAAGCATCATAGTCCACAATTTGTAGAAATTATAGTTTACTCACATAATATATCTCTACGTAAGTGTAACATATCAATAGCAAAATGCATGAAATATATCTAAGTCCATTCTCTCTCAATCAGTCAGTTAACTCACCATTAAGCTAGTGGTCGCCTTTCATGACTGGACTTCTTGCCATACCAAACTCATGTAATTAGACAATCGAATTCTTTATAACAGATAAGCGTTTTGATCTCAACCCATTGGCTGGACTCGTTCTCGTAAAACATAACCATTGGATAATAAAATCTACTCATCCAGTTGGAAATGGTTTGCATTACAATCAGCAATTTCAAGCATATTCTCAACAAGGGGGTTTACTCCGACACTTACAAAAATACCATCATAAGGAGTGCCCAAGGTCGGGTCACTTCCTCAATTTAACAATTTATATAACAATTAATTTTAGGGAGAGCAAATTTACTCCGCCACACTTTGGTTTTATTACCTTGAAGCAGCCAGTGGATTCAATATAACCTTTCGTTACTCATAAAAATCACCAGTTCATTGATCAGATCCTTGCTGTATTTGATCAACTATCTACATAAAAGTGTGACTGGTTGTGACTAGAAGCGAGCCCATGCCTGTCTGTCAGTCTGAGTGTAACTGAGTGTGATAGCAGCGAGAAATATCTCTCTGTCAGTCTAAGTGTGACTGAGTGTGACTGGCAGCGAGCCTATACCTGTCTGTCAATCTAAGTGTGACTGAGTGTGTCTGGCAGCGAGCCTATACCTGTCTGTCAATCTAAGTGTGACTGAGTGTGTCTGGCAGCGAGCCTATACCTGTCTGTCAATCTAAGTGTGACTGAGTGTGTCTGAAAGCGTGCTACACCTGACCAATCGCGTCTACACATGTGTTTGTATGTGGGGTGCGAGTGGAGTGAATTTAGCACACGAAACTAACATTTATAGTTGCATTCACCCAAACATGCAATACAATATAATGTACAAAAGTATTGGTAATATTTGACAGATGCTTAAATATTTCATTTGTTATTAATGCATAAACGAGAGAGAGAGGGGGGGGGGGGGATAGGCCAACCTTTCTCAACATTTTACCCTGGCAGATACCTTAAAATAATTTTGAGATCTCCTGGAACGCCTGCATAAAAATTATATCAGCATTTCAACACTCATTTCTCACAAGGCAGAGTCAGAGGGTCAAATGGCCCTTTGTATGGGGACGGGTGCCGTGTCAGGAGAGAACGCAGGAGGTCAACTATCGTGTCAAATGCTTCACCCTATAAGCAACCCTAAACTCTCACGCACACCTGTCTCGGTTGAAATGCTGATTTCTGCTTTAATAAAATGACTCGTTTTCTTCGTAAAATCGCTTTGTTAATATTTTCCGAAGCACTGACAGATCTGCTATTTTATTTATGTGTGTATACATGCACTCGAAACATGAAAACGTCCAGAGAAATTTATGTGCTAGAAAGTCACACACACACACACACCACACACACACACACACACACACATATATATATACAAATATTGTACCATTGTGTTTTTCTCCTTATCAAAGAATGACTGTGAAAATTGCAACTGTAGAAACATGTTAATAGAGTATATACAATTTACCAAAATATTTATGGTGTGAGTGATTATACTTCAAAATATATTTTATTATATATAATGATGAATGCGATTAGCATAGTCGTATGTCTTTGATTATACTATCAGACAGTGGTTGCATTCATAGAGCATAGTCTTCTTTAAGGTGCTGTAAGGTATGAACGTATGAAAAGTATTTGTGTTCATAGAAGACAATCCTGGGGGACATATACATATAAAATAGAAACAGTGACTGTTTTCACATAGTTCGCTAAATCCAATTTACCGTGTTACGTGCGGACATGTCTATACAAAGAACAAACAGCTAGTGTATTGACATAACGTGGTCATCTTGTGTTGCCTTAGAAACAACCCTATAAAGTTCATTAAATCCCTGAGCACTCTACTCGGCACTAATTAAAGGGAGATAATTCTCGGATAAAGCTATGTGTGTAAACAAATCTTCAACAAAATCACGTATCACGCAAACGTCTATCAGCAAATTGTTCATATCAAGTGGATCCTGTTTCATCCTGCTGAACGTTATGAAAGCATATGCAGAATGACTGTTTTTACAAGTTGGATAGATAGGTGGATGGCAAATAGAGACTAAAGAAACAGCGCCACGTCAGCTTTGGAAACCCAATGATTCAGATAGTATTTATTTATTTTATGTGTATTTTTATTTCAATAACAACAACACTGCTACGGAACTAGCACAGTTTTATTTATTTCAAATTTTTAAAATATATAAAAATGTTACATTAGACTGTACAGCGGTGTTATTTTTGTGACTGTATGCTGTATAAGTGTGTTATTCATTATAACTGTGTACTGTACAATTGTTTATTCTTTATTACTTTATAATGTACAACTGTGTTATTTTTGTGACTGTGTACTGTATAACTGTGTTATTCTTTATGACTGTGCATTACAACTGTGTTGTTCTTTATGAATGTGTACTATACGAATCTTATGCTATACGACTGTTATATTGTACTACAATACAAGACGACTGTTAAACTGTCTTGCTGCACTATACAACTGTGTTATACTGTAAGACTGCACTATACAACTGTTATACTGTAAGACTGCACTATACAACTGTTATACTGTAAGACTGCACTATACAACTGTGTTATACTGTAAGACTGCACTATACAACTGTGTTATACTGTAAGACTGCACTATACAACTGTGTTATACTGTAAGACTGCACTATACAACTGTGTTATACTGTAAGACTGCACTATACAACTATGTTTTATAGTACGATATTGTATTACTATACGACTTGTATCATGTACGAATAAATATTATTGTAAGAATATTGAGACCAGTAAATGTGTACAGCATTGTATAATCGAGCAATAAAAGCTGATGTGGTATTTTTTCTTAATAAACAATTGAACAGTATATTGAAGAGCTGATGAATAATTTTAAAATTATTCATTCCTCCTTGCAGTGAGTTATTTTGCTTTGGTGTTCTGACGAAACAATAGCGTGTGTTGCTAGCTTGAATTTTTGTTCTATTTTCTTTTCTTTGACTTTTTTCGGAATGGGGTTGGAGACGAAGTGGGCGTGAATACTAAATATCTGCAGTATTTGTGTGGGGCTACATACTAATGCTGTCTGCTAATGTAATAATGCCATTACGTGTGTGATGACGTTATAATGATGGCGCGATCGTAGAGCATTGCTTCAAAGCAGTAACATATGTTTCGCTTTAATGTAAATTATAAATTACACATTACATTGAGAATTAAAGAAATAAATACAAATTATGCTGTCATTTGGGAAAGCGGAGAAAATGCATAGTGAATGGAGTCTTGGAATAGAAGAGCAATTATTATATTTTATACATACATATAATCATGACAAACGGACGGACGGATTGATGATAGATAGATAGATAGATAGATAGATAGATAGATAGATAGATAGATAGATAGATAGATAGATAGATAGATAGATAGATAGATAGATAGATCATAACTCAGTGAAACACTATGTACGTGCGTACTCTTTCTGTGTGTTTAGTAAAGATAGAGATAGTGCCATTACAAATTATTTTACAAATACGTATGTCGATAATCTGATTGTGTTTAGTAGAGATAGTGCCATTACAAATTATTTTACAAATACGTATGTCGATAATCTGATTGTGTTTTGCATTGCTTATATTACTAAGCTTAAAATTTACAAAAATGTAACTTTGGAAGTGTGGGAAAACAGACCCATTTCCATACTGCTTGTTTATATCATAATGCATCATTTTAAAGTTGTGTTGACGTCATTGAATTTCCCAATTTCCCTCCCAAGTTGATGGCGTATTATAATGTTTAATGGCTAATTACTCAAAGTTCTTTTCAAGACTACATAAAATGGTGGGTTGTTTTTCCCCCTCTGTTAGATCATATTACAGTCTCCTACTGTGTTAGTTCAATTAGAACATGTCCACATATAATTAACTCTGGGCTTTAGTGTGTTGGTGTGTAGAGTCGACTTATTTATTCGTGTCGTGGTCTTTTTCACAGTGGGCTTAAATGTGTACCGTTTTTCTCGATGTCTGCAATAACAGGATTCACACAACAAAGAAAAGTTATATGAGTTTATTACTGTTCCTTCAGTTCTATGCAAAACATTTTTTTTCCGGTTTAGTGATCATTTTCAACAAAGGACATAAAGAGATTGTATATGCACACCCTGTTTCAATTGAAGTCACATAGTTATTACCCCTTAAGCAATCAAATTTTACCTACTGAGAGGAATAAAGAACAGCAACTGAATAATAAAACATTGAAACTTGACATACCTGAGCTAAACTACTGGCTGGGAAAGGGAGGGGTGGGGTGGGAGCGACTAGCTAACAATCTATTCACACAAAACTTTCTAAAGGATTAAGACCCGTCTACACTAGCCATTGGGTTGTACAATCTAGATTCCCCGATGAATTCGCTTTAGGATCTCACAGTGTCATCGATGTGGGCTCCAATAGATGGTGCAAGAATAGACAAGACATAAACATCCATTGTGATTATTGTTGCCCTATTAGAAATTAATTGTGATCTTTGAATATTTTTTTCAACAAACTAGTCTATTAGAAAAATAAATATTCACAGAGAATTGCTAATGCACCAACTAAACAATGTTACTCTCACAAAGGTGAATTAGTACAATATTTTCCTTTTAGTTTGACCCTAATTCTATTAAGAACTCCACTGCCATTGCCGACTTTTCTTCTGAAAATATTGTTGTGGATAGGACCCTACATGCATTTCCATTTGTTAAGAAGCATGATTAATTATTATGATTTTTATTAACTCTTATGAACTTAATTATCTGATTTGTTGCTGGCGAGCTAACCTTGATCTGATGGTCTGAACAGTGCTTGTTTTTTATACAATCTAGCTAACCTTGATCTGATAGTCTGAACAGTGCTTGTTTTTTATACAATCTAGCTAACCTTGATCTGATGGTCTGAACAGTGCTTGTTTTTATACAATCTAGCTAACCTTGATCCGATGGTGTGAACAGTGCTTTATACAATCGAGCTAATCTTGATCTGATGGTGTGAACAATTTCGCAATTTTTCGGCCAGGATGCAGTGATTTTAAAACTATCTTCACATTTCATCCACCGTTTGAGAATTTTCCACAGAATCCTGCAGGAATATGCCCCCGCCCCCCAATCATGTGAATTTGACCTTATTCCAACATCATTGTTCTGATATTGTACTATATTTTCTGTAAGACATCATCAGTACTTCGCTTTCTACCAGTAACCCTCCCCCTCCCCCTTTACCTTTAAAATTAGTTATTGTAAAAGCCCCTTTCAAGAAGAAAATGGTTTCACCCCAGTGACTTGAGAAACTATCGCTCAACCTCTAATCAGTTATGTCAAAAGTTCTGGTTTTAAAAAAAAAATGTTTTGAGTATATTTTTAGCAATTCACATCAATCAGTGAAATCTTTACAGTAAGGTATAATGAAGATTTTGTCCGTATCATAGCATGGGCACTACCCTTTTAAAAGTTCTTAATGAACTCTCTGCTTTAGATGATGGAAAGTTTTCAGTTTTCACATTTCTTAATGTGTCTACGACCTTTGACAGTACTGACCTGGATATAGTGCTCTGCTATTTCCAGGATGATGCGGTACTGCTTTATCTTGGTTCAGATTATATCTGTCTTAAATAAAGCAAATTACGTCAGTCAGTGGTAGGTATTTCAGCCCAGACAATCTGTGTTTCAGTGTCCCAGCAGACTGTATTCATGGATCAGTTCTTGTTTGTATATACAGCCCATATCCAGTGCAATATGTTGCCAGACTGTCCTGTAAGATGTTTAATGATGATGTTGAGTTGTACAGAACAAGTTACCCAATGAAACTACTTATGTCATCCGAAGTGCTGAGAGATAGATTTTGACCTAAGGATATGCCTTGGATGTTGAGGAATTAGTTACACAAGTAGATGGTGAAGTCATGCGTTCACTCCTATAAGAGTTCTAAATCTTTACCTGTGCCAGAGTCAAAGAATACTTGTGTCACCCCCCCCCCCATTAAATTTAGCCATTCGCTTAGGAATCTGAGTGTACCTTTCTGACTACTCTCTCTTTCCTGTCTCTCTCTCCTCTCTCTCCAGCAACACATCTTCAAAACCTGTAAAATAGCATGCCTTGAGTTGAGAAGAAAACAGCACTACTCACAAGTTTCTTATTACTGAAGCTACAAAACCCCGCGAGTCTTCACTTCTACTCTTTAGACATAATTCGTGCAGTTCTCTTCTCTGGTCTGTCATTGTTTCTTGTGTGAAGAACCTTCAAAGGATTCAAAATACACTGCAGGTAGAATTATTTTTAGATTTCCAAGAGCCAGCCCTGTCACTCCACTTCTTAACAATCTTCACTAGCCGCAGCAGAAAGCAGCACAAAATCTCTTCTCTGTGTTACGCTTCAGTGACTGTTTCCTGCCCTAAGTACAGATCTCCTCTCATGAGTACACTACTGCTAGACGCTTGCGCTCATCATCATACGCATGTTCAATATTCCGAAAGCAAAGAACAGATCTTTAAATCAATGTTTATTTATTTATCAGCGACCATCTACCTGAAAGTCACTGCTTTTAGAGATGAAATACAAAGGTTATCTTCAAGAGAACTCGCAAAACATCTCATCATCTAAATCATCTAAATCATCAAGAATAGCACTGTATTTCAATATTCCATCAAGATGTACATTATTGTTACTGTATGTTTAAATTCATTTGGTTTTTGGTTGTAATACCTTCATCTGTCTATTGCATTTGTTTGCATTAGTAACTTGTAATATTTAATGTGTTATTATTGTAAAGTACTTTATCAAGATGTCTTCATTGCTATTAATAGTATAATAGTAGGAAGTGCTTGGCTGCAAAACGTTTACTGTCAACTTAAACTCAGCATGAACTGCAAATGTACCATGTCACAACATTTAATCATTATTACCCTGAAAATGAGGGTCCTCGTAAAGGTAACCTCTGGATTAATAATCCCTTCATGGAAGAGGTCTACTCATGCGCACTTAATCTTCGTGAAAAATCCAACCTGATCGAGTTTTCTCAATTTTAATATCACTGAGAAAAGAATATCCGTCTCTCACTTACATAGCTATTAGCAGTATTTTCAACATTATGTGCGAGAAGACATTTTCAATTTGTTTTTTATTTTTGCCTTAGCGGTCCGCGAAATATTTCTCCTCTCTTCACCTGTCCGCAGGAGACAGAAAACTGCTGTTAAGGGGAGGAAATAAGTAGATAACTCTGTGTGTGTGTGTGTGTGTGTGTGTATATACACTTTTGCGTATCTTGTGTATAACTCAGTCAGAGATAACTAAAGTATCATAAGTTTAAAAAGTACATTTACTACATAATTCAATAATACTACGATTTCAGCTTACAGTTCTTTCATTTAAAAAAAAAATAATAGGATAGATTTTATACGAAACTTAAAGAGGTTCCTTTACGTGAAAAATAAAAATGGCAGGCGAGGTGGGAGATTTGATTATTAAGTTTTCAAGAAAGGAATACACTGTTTCTGGCTTATCGGGCACAGATACAGTAGGAGATTTAAAAAGCGTCATTTACAGACAAACTGGTGTGCTCCCAGAACACCAGAAACTAGCAGGATTCAAAGTTAAAGGTAATATTTATATTTCTTGAAACAGTAACGAGTTGTTTATTTATTTTATGCACAATTATTTTCGATTTTACTTTACAGTCATCCACATTTAGATTATGGAAACTTCATTATAAAAAAAAATGTTCTAGTTTTATAAACAGTGACTAAAAAAGGGATAGCCATAGCTTTTCATTTACAGCGAATCTTTGGTCTGATTAACTAAATAACTGTATAAATTATACGATCGATTTGAGATGAGTTTATACGCAGTTTCATTTCTCTTACTTAGTTACTAGTTACTTAATATTGATTTTTATTTATTAATATTGTATATTTATTTTTAAGCACTGATAATTAGCCTACACAAATATTAAAATTCTTAATATTTTCAAAGAAAATGTGGGCCTTAATAACATTCAAAATAATGTTACTGCTCTTTCTCTTACGACTATGAATGCCCTTATTTTTTAAACTTAAGTAACAGAGATATTAATATGACATAAAACAACTATGATTAATAAATAGAATATATATGTAAAACAACAAAAAATTTGAAACTATAGCAGTTGAACCTTTTGTGTTTGTAGGCTGTTATATTATGTAACACTAACAGTATATTATATAATCCATATATTAATTATTATGGATTCATGGATGGTATATGATGAAATTATCAGGAACAGATTCAAATAATATTATTCTCTATTCCCTTCCATATATTATATCACATTTGGAAATATTGTTTATGTAAGTGGAACAAGCAAATAACTCAAAATTGTTTGCACGTAAAACTGTTCGAAATATGGTGTGTGAAACAGTTTGGAATCAGCCATTGAATAAATAAATGATTAATCTTATTTTTGTTTCAGCTGGCCAATATAATGATTTATCACAACTGTCCAGTATGATGCTCAAACCAAATATGAAACTAACCCTCATTGGAACAATAGCAGCAGATATAGTAAGTAGAGCAAGGTGCTTTAAAAACAAATTTAAAAATTTTCAAATTGTTTAAAAATAGTGTGAAAAGAACAAAAGCCTTATTTGTATAAGGTATATTACTACTTTTTTATTTAATCAAATGGTTTTTAAATGTATTAATTCTACTTATGCATTTTAATAGGTTTCTTCCTATCCTAGAAGAAATCTTTGAGAGGGATGTATAGGAAACAAATGAGGGTGGTAAAGACGTAATATATCTGATTTTTCTGGGAATATAAAGAGATAAACATTTTCTTTTCATTTTTATTTCCTAAAATTTAATGCACATAAACTATCACTTTTGTTTTTAATGATTTAACATGCAATGATTTCTAGTCTATACATTTTATAGCCTAATACAGTCTAATGTTTGGCCTTCAACACAATTTGTTGTGATTGATGTAACTTGTCCATTAGATTTCATTGCATGCAGACAGTAATCAACATTTCTGTGAAAAGTATGAGCATTTCAGGGAATATTTTAAATGTAGCTAAACATAGTTGTCTAAATGATTGTATAATGTATGATGTAATTTTAAATTTGTAAGGATTTATGACTACAGCACAAATTGGTCTAGAATACAATGTGTAATTTACATTTTTATGTACTTTAGCTCTGTGTTAGGGTAATATTAATTGTGCAGGATTTTCCAGACCTAAGGAATGACTTTAAAAGGTTTTAATATGAAGTAATGGAATTTTAATTTCCTGCTTTGAATATTTTTCTTTGGAGCTAATTTAGCTCAAATAATGATAATACTATATTAATGTAATAATTATTAATTTTAATAAAGACAGTTTTATTGAAGATATAATTTTGTAATTATTTTTTTCATCTTTAACTTATGAGCTGTATTATTGAACTGCAGGAAGAAATGAGGGAGCCTCCGATGGACATGCCAGAAGTAGTCAATGATTTTGACATTGAAGATGAGGAGGTGGCTATAGAGAACAGGTGCAGTATTATCAAACATCTTCATTATACTTTCTCAGCACAAAACTTTTCAAAACAATTATAACTCTTAGCCAAGAGTGGTCAGAATTTTAAACTAATGGTATTTTCAGAAATTAAATAGACAGAAATATCTGAGCAGAGTTGTGTTCACTATGTTTGGAACAGAAATATACCCTATTGTATTTGACCATTTCTACTTAAAGTAACTATTTTTCCATTGTGCAATATTTCAATTGGACTTTGCTTTTCAAAATTAGAAGAATTGTATGCAGATAGTCTTTGATAGGGAATGCATTGCTAGTAACAGCAATATATAAATGAAAACATTAGCTATTGAATATGTATTTTTCCATGTATATTTGTGAGAGGAAGATGCATACTGTGAAAGGCATTGGAAAGTTATGTCTGGGACTGACATATGTCATGTTATGTGAAAGGAGTGCTGTACAGCTGCTATATAAATTGCCATCCACCAAAACTTCCATTTTGATAGCAAAATATATATAAATCGCAACATTGCGAGTCAAGGAAGGAACTTGTGAATTTGGAGGGCTCGCTGTAGACTATATTCAAGAACAAAATTTCTTAGATTTCTCCCAGTAGTGTAGAATTTCTTTCATAAATTTACAAATAATCAAAAGCAATAAGAAATACAGCATAAAACTGCAGATCATTTACTGTTGTTTACAAGTTGTTAAAACATGGCTAGAAAAGCATTGTCTGTAAAATAAATGTGATAAATTAAATACAGTTTCATTCAAATTAGAAAAATTGTTACAAATTGAATACTGGAAAACATTTGTGTGCAATGTTCTCTCAGGGGTGCACAGCTTATTAGAAAATGCCACACATCAGTTTCAAACTTCCACTCACAAATTTTTGTAACAAGCTCAAACAACTACCAGTTCTGCACACACAGGAAAACATTCCACACACAAGAAAACATTCCACAAACAGGAAAACATCAGCACACCTAGGAAAATGTTCCACACACACAAGAAAACATTCTGTGCACACAGGAAAAATATTAGAGAGAATGTTGTTTGTGTGTATTTTGTACAGAAAAATTCCTAACAGCGTTTTTGTGTATTTTATAAAGAATACTTAGCAACGTATGTGTGTATTTATAGAGAATACTTGGCAGCATTTTTGTGTATTTTATAAAAAATAGATATATTTTTTTAATTTATAGACAAGAATACTTGTTTTATTATATTTTATTTTATAGAGAAGAATATTTGGGGTTTCTTTTCATTGTAGAAGAAAGAATACTAGATATCACTTATTAAAATATTTTTTGTAGAGAAATAGATCTGGCATAATATTTTTTATATTTTTATTTTATTCAGAAAATACTGGTTTCGAGTTAATTATATTGAATAGAGCACAAGTATCAGTTATGTTTTTAAAGCAAAATAGTGGGCATTGTTTTAATTTTAATGAGAATGCCTGGCAACACTTGTGTGTATTTTATAGAGAAAGTACCTGGCAACACTTGTGTGTATTTTATAGACAAAAGTACCTGGCAACACTTGTGTATATTTTATAGACAAAAGTACCTGGCAACACTTGTGTGTATTTTATAGAGGAAAGTACCTGGCAACACTTGTGTGTATTTTATAGACAAAAGTACCTGGCAACACTTGTGTGTATTTTATAGAGAAAGTACCTGGCAACACATGTGTATTTTATAGAGAAAAGTATCAGGTAGCATTTGTGTATTTTGTATAGAGAAAAATACCAACATTGTGTGTATTTTATGGAGAAAAGTACCTGGCAACACTTTTGTGTATTTATAGAGAAGAATACTGGTGTCATTAGTATGTATTATTTTATAGAGAAGAATACTAGCCAACATTTGTGTTTATTTTATAGAAAAATATACTACAAAATATATTTTTCTGGCAGCATTTGTGTGTATTACTATTAGTATTACTATTTTTATAGAGAAGAATACCTGGCCAAGGTGAAGAAGAGGGTCAAGGAGTATCGCATTGTTATGTACTACCCACCTCGTGATGGAAAGAAGTTATTGGTGTTGGACATAGATTACACATTATTTGGTGAGGAATTTTCATGTTTTGGGTACATTATGATTGGTTCAATTAAAATTTGATCATCATAAAATATTAATATCAGTAGGACTTAATCAAGCTGAACTAAAGCATGGGTAAATGTATACTAGTACTATAATTTTATAGTGCAAATTATGCATATCTCTAGTAATAGTATTAGTATTTCTTGAATTTTTTTATTTCAATTTTAATTTCTTGACATTTTTATTTTACGCATTTTATTTTTTTATTATAATAAATAATAAACTGGAATTTTTTTTTAAAATGTGAACGGTGAATATTCACTTTTATGTCATACTTAGATGCTTTATTGTAATGGACATATGAAATATTATTTGTAAATGACTATAATTTATAGACAGTGAAACCTCGCTAAACTTTATAATGCAGTAATTGGGGTCCATAAAATTGGTACTTAGGGTTGTCAAGAGTGAGTATAGCATATCATATCATCAGTGTGCATCTGTCAGTACTTATGGTTGCCGAAAGTGATGTATATCATGATTGTTTATATGTCAGATCATATAGTTGTCGAGATTGATGTAGTATATCATCATTGTTTACCACTACCAGTCAGTACATATGATTGTAGTATATCATCATTGTTTACCTGTCAGTACATATGATTGTAGTATATCATCGTTGTTTACCAGTCAGTACTTAATGATTGTAGTATATCATCATTGTTTACCTGTCAGTACATATGATTGTAGTATATCATCATTGTTTACCTGTCAGTACTTAATCATTGTAGTATATCATCGTTTACTGGTCAGTACTTTTGATTATGAAGATTATGTGTTAGTTTTTATAGTCAGAAAGAGATGGATGTAGTGTGTCTTTCTTGTGTAGTCTTGTGGTCATCAAGGATGATTGTAGTATAACTTTCTTGTTTATCTATCAGTAGTTAAAATCAACAAGAGGTGAGTGTACTTTAGTTTTCTTTCTATTTCTGTGAGTATATTACTATATATAATCATGAAGCTAAGAGTTAGAGTGTAGTTAATCTTTCTTGTGTATTCTTTGTCAGTTGTCAGTACACTGATCATGAAACTGTAAATGTGGTTGTAGTATATCTTCCATGTTGTTTATACTATATCAGTACTTTGCTGGTGTTGTCAGATCACAGATCTGCAGCTGAGACTGGAAAAGAACTGATGCGGCCTTACCTCCATGAATTTTTGAAGTCTGCCTACATGGATTATGACATTGTCATCTGGTGTGAGTTGTAATCTATTTCCTTCTGTGTAGCCTCTTGCTGCATAATCTTTAATACTTTGCTTCTCTAAATAGTGTGTGTGCATATTTGTACGTTGAAAAGAGACTGCCATTGTATTAATTGAGCACTGGAACACATTGGTCCTGTTTTGCACAGTGTTCCAAGAGAGAATAGTTTGAAAATGAGAGCAGCTGTCTTATTTTATTTCATTTATTTTATTTTTGATTGCAAATACAATGTTATACTTTATAAACAATAAATAACAAAACATTATGTTTAATGAACTATAGTCTGCTCACTCAAGAAGTAATCTTTGCAAATGTCTGTTTTGAAAGTCTTCATGGAACTGCTCCATGCTGAAGACTCAAAGGTACAAGTGTTCATTGAATATATTCAGTTAAGGGAAAAATAGATGTAGATGTAATATTATTTTTAATTATTATTATTATCAATTATTTTTAAAATTAAATTGTCATTTTTTTTGTTACTGAGCTAGCTATAATGAAATGTGAAATTGTTTGCTGCAGCTGCCACAAGCATGAAGTGGATAGAGACCAAGTTAAAGCTGCTTGGTGTTACCACCAATCCGGACTACAAGATCTGTTTCTATCTGGATGCTGACGCTATGATCTCTGTACACACACCTAAATATGGTGTCATAGAGGTTTGACACTTGTTTGTTATTTTGTAAGGCATATTTTCTGTTACAGATGCTGTCCTTGAATTGCAGAATTGTTATTAACCATTATTTTTATTTTATAACAGCATCTGCATCTAGTATGCACTGATTGCCAAGAATTATATGGTTGGATGCAGATTACCAATTGGTTATATTTACTTATACTGACTGCACCCAGCAATCACTATTTTAAAATTTATTATTTGTTACACTTTTCCTTAACCACATTTTGTTTGTGTTGCCTAAAATTAAACAAAAAAGAAAATTAGAGGTGGTGCTATTGTTTGCTCTAAATAAATCTGCTTGTTATTGTCGTACAGAGAAAACGTTCATTATTAATGATTGACATATTTCTAATTTATAGGTGAAGCCGCTGGGTGTGATTTGGGGCAAATTTGATATGTGGAATGAAAAAAACACCATCATGATCGATGATGTTCGCAGAAACTTCATTATGAATCCTAAAAATGGTCTTCGGGTTAGCAAATTTTTCTTTTTATCACTTTAATTCATTGATTACTTTCAATAATTTTACATTTGGTTGGATTAGGTTTGCACAACAATCCAATGATCTAAAAATACATACTTGTTCTTTCACTGGTGGTATTGTATAGTGCATAGATTTTATTTATTTATAATCATAACTTACAACAATATTTAATTAATTATTTTCTGATCTTCAGGAGTACCCCTAAGATACTGTATTTTGATTTTTGAACCCATATTATTAACATTTATGGTCAGTTCTCGATAAATCAAAGTTTTCAGTATCCCCAGCATTTTATTGCACTTGGCTGTGTTATTTTACTGGCATTGTAACGTGCTTACTTTACCCTGATTAATGCTGAATAACCTTTTTTTGCTGTCATCTGAGGGGTGTTTTTCTTGTGGATATTCTCTGAAAAGTCCTCTTTAGTTCTCAAAATGGAGTTCTAGCAGCAATATTGATAATTACTAATAGTTTAAGTATTAAGAGTTCAGTCCCGTTTTTTCTTTCGTGGGTGCTAGTTCTTTTGCACTGAGGCTGCTGATCCAGTATTTTTGAAGATATCAGTGATTTTTGTTTATTGATGTTGACAGACATTTACTAGTTTGCAGCTGTTACAGTAGCACTTTATTGACCTTCAGTAGAAAACAGCTGCATGCTTACTTTGATATCAGAGTATTCGATGGACTTTTGGTTTTAGTTTTGTTCACCTGCATGACATTAAGATCTCATGTAGTCCCTCTTCATTGCATTTAACTATTTTTTTGGAAATTTGTGAGTGAGGATGTGTGTGTGTGTGTGTGTGTGTGTGTGTGTGTGTGTGTGTGTGTGTGTGTGTGTGTGTGTGTGTGTGTGCATGCGTATTAAAATCATCACATTCACTTACTATAATTCAGGTGATTTCTGATATTTTTTCATGTGATATTCCTCAGAACCTTTGCCAACTATGTTGTTGATAAACATCTATTTGCACAGAATTGGATAACAAAGCTCTGATCCCTCCACAGGGAGATTCCAACCTTGGCCCTTGGTAGTTGTTTCGAGTATAGGAAGTCTCTCATCAGAAAATGTTTTAGTGTGCATAACTTACTGTATGCACAGCATGTAAAGTGCTTAATAATTTAATTAATAAAGAAGCACTAATAAAAAATCTGAAATTAAAAAATAATTTAAAATATAGTATTCTTGAGTAGTTAGGATGTCAGTTTTTTCTTTTATAATATAATAACAACATTACTTAAGTAATTTTCTTTTTAAATCATCATGCTAAAGTTCTTTATTCCACAAATTGGGACATTATCCACAATTTTTAGCCTGCTATTCCCAATTTTGTTGAAATAGAGTTGTCGGGTTTGGTTGGGATGTGATTAATGTGCAGCATTATTCATAATTTTTGCCCAATTTGATATGCGTTTATTTCACTGGCTTAGAATTCTATGCCTTTCCTTTTATCATTGCTCATTTCAGAAATAGTCACAGTTTGTTTTTAAAATTAGTCAGTGTATTATATAGTTTTAGTTTTAATTTTAAATATTTTATTTGCTTCACTGTAGAGCAGTGGATAATTTTTTTTAAACCATTTCTCTTTTGGTTACCAATAGTAAAGTTAGATACACTTTCCTCCCTTTCTTTTAGATAGCAGTAGTGAAATAAGTGGTCTTTTTTCAAGCCAAAACTATTGCAGTGCTATACTATATAAGCTCAGCACATATTATAAGGTGTTCATTAAATTATAACAGGCTGGTGAGTTCTTGGATAAAATACTCATCCCATGTTTGTTTTGACTTCTGCAGAATTTCTACACAAAACCCACACAATATTCCATCTTTTCTCCCAGGTTTTATACTATAAGAATAATTGGTGGCATTGCTGCCAAATGTGGAAAAGGGCAGTCTGTGAAAACCTTCCTGTTATCTTTCTATTAGGCACATATTACTGTCCCCTTGTTATTTTCACACCATATGTAGATGATAAAGAGTATTTCTGTTCATTAGGTCTGTAACTCTTCAATCATGCACAATTGATAACAGTGTACTCTTTTATTGCTTTATTGTCACAAATAGATCAGGGCATTTCGCGAAGCACATACACACCGGGCAACAGACCAAGAGCTAATGAAGTTATCAGAATACTTACAGGACATTGCTGATTTTAACAATCTTTCTAAATTGGACCATCGCAAGTGGGAGTCGTAAGTAAAGAATTGTTCTTGAATGTGATTATTTAGTATTTAAAGATTTTAGAGAAGCATATTATGAATTTGTAATAACTTTGTGCAGTATAATAGTGTCATATATCACACTATTTGATTATTAATTTTTGTCAGTCAGTATTGACAGCTAAAATACAATAATAAGTGTTTTTCTCTCATTTCTCTTGCGATAACCTACAAACTATCTTGTGCTGATTCATCATGTTTTCTCTGTATAAAGCCAAAATAAGCCACTAAAAGCCATTGATATAAAAAGTTAAATAAATTAAAATATAATTTTTGTAAAGCATCATATTAAAAAAATAATGGTAATAGACTCTTCTTTGGGTAGATACAAGCGACCCAAACCACGACAACCACGCCCAGAACACCAACCACCGCCACCTGCTGTTCACAATGCAGGACAGGAAGAAGATGATGAAGGTGAGGGTGATGAGGAAGAGGAAGATGCTAATGAAGAAGGCGAAGGCAAAGTTAAGGGGAAATAAGAGGAAGCAAACTTGTGCAGAAGATAATTTTCTTTTCGTTTTCTTTCACCATTCACTTCTGTGTGTTGGGTTATGATGTGGGCCTATATGTTGTAAGAAATATACCAGACATACTTGCTACATGCCTGCTCACATCAAATGTGACCTTGTTAATCTAATGCACACACTTGACTGGAATGCAACTAAGAGGCAGTTCTAATTGTTACCAGCATCCAAGTGACTGTAAATTGGGTCCTAATTAAGTACTCATCCCTTTAATTAAATTCATGTTTTTCACAGCAACATGAAAAAAATGGATGACTTACATGTTCGACATTTGTTGTTCTTGCATTGGGGTTCTTTGTTTATACATTGTGAATTTTTAACAGGATGCTGACTTTAGTATCTGATGAAAGTAATAAGTGACCATTGTTAAAATAATTGGTGAAAATTAGAGTCATATGTTCAAGATTATTGAAAAGACCAGTATTGAGAAACCATTGAGGCCATTGATGTGAGTGAGAGGAAGACAGAGAGGGAGAGAGAAGGGGTCATTGATAGGGCTTTTAGAGGGCTATTGACAGGAGTGACAAATTTAAAAGACCTCAGGGCTGATAGCGGGCTGTTGACGGGAGCGACAGATTTAAAAGGCCTCAGGGCTGATAGAGGGCTTTCGACGGGAGTGACAGATTAAAAAGGCCTCTAGTAATAGTTGAAGGTCATTGATAAGAGTAATAGAAAGTCATTGATTGGAGTAATAGAAGGCTGTTGATGGTAGCAATGAAAGAATAATAATAGAATGTCATTTATAAGGATGTTGAGCATTTGGGGGAGGTGATAAAATTAATGGGAGTACTAAAAGATATTGGATGGAAGTAACAGAAGACTGCCAAAAGGAATAATAAAATTGACAAGAACATTAGAAGGCTGTAATTATACTGACTGGAATAATAGAAGTCACTTGAAGGGAGTGATATGGGAGTAAGGAAGACACTTGAAGGAAATAATAAAATTTATGGCAGTAATAGAAGGCTCTTGAAGGGAGTAATAAAATTGATAATAGCAACAGAGAGTAATTAAACTGATGGGAATACTAAAAGGCATTTAGGAGAATTTAATATGAAGCGTTTGAGAGAAATGATGAAAGTCATTGAAAGCACTTGGTGAGAATAATGAAACTGAAGTTATAAAAGGCATTTATGTGGAGTAATAAATTCAATAAAAGTAATTGAAGGCACTTGAGAGAAGAGTAATCAAAGTGATGGGAGTAATTGATGTACTTAAAATAATAAAGTTATAGGAAGTAATAAAATGATTTGAATAGTAACAGGACTGTTAATGGGAATAATGGAAAGTGAATGATGAGAGAAATTGAGACACTAGGTAACTCCAAGGTGTAGGCACTGGCCTCAGATGCAGTTGATTGTAGTTTGTGCCTCAAAAAAAAAATTATTGTTGTTGGAGTGATTTTTTTCGATGTACACACCCACTCCTTTGCTCGGAATTGGTGGCGACCTGGGCCCATAATTTAAACAGCTCAGAACATCATCCTTCTTTCAGACTACACTATTTTTCTTTAAGTGTGAGTGTATGGATAAATTTAAGTGTGTAAATGTGTGTGTTCATCACGAATTAAATGAGCTTTATATCAGTGAATATAAAATTTAACACTATTGTTTAACATCTTTTCCAACCTTCTATCAGTTTCCTTACTTTTATCATCTTTATAACTTTCCTGAAATAATGCTCTTGTCATGCATTCCTGCTCCACCTTCCACATTGTTGATTTTCTTTCCACTCTCTATCCATTTTTTGACTTGTTCCGTAGTTTTGTTTCTGATTTTGATTTTGAAAAAGCACCTGCAATGACATGTTGCCTTGGTATATTAAGTTTGTGTGGAAAGAATACAAATAAATGTTGATATGCAGAGCATTCCAAACTGTCCCTATTTTGTTTGTTTTTAAAAACACATCTTGTGAGGTTTGTGATTTTGACACTTAACTCTTTTCATTCAAGGAACATCATTTTTCTCAAATGTCATTAATATAGCATCATTCCATATGTTTGCTGAAAACACTAAAATGATTAATGCTAACTACATGTGCAAGCAAGTTACTGGTCACAAGACAGTTCCATTCTGAAGTCATCCAGTATTGTACATAAGTTGGACCTCATACATAATTATAATTGATCTATATATTGACCCAGTAGACTTGAATAGTGAACAAGATGGCTAATTTCTACCAATAGTTTGTGAAATAAACTACTTTTACTAGGCATGAAAACTAGCTAGGACTTTAGCATTCTCATGCTATCCACAATCACATCATGTGTAGTTGTTTATTTGAAGCTTTGTCACATGTGTAGTAGTTTACCTGAAGTTATGTCTCAAGTAGTTGTATACTTGAAGTTGTCATGTGTAATTGATGACTTGAAATAGTCATGTATAGTTGTTTACTTAAAATTATATCATGTGTACTTGAAGTTGTGTAGTTGTATACTTGATTTGTGTCACACTGCCTGAGTATATTTTTACAACTTTCTTTCAGTTTTGATTATAAGCATACAACACTCTTTTCCACCAAACTCTGGATGTAATATTCTAGTTCTATGAAATCTAGTATCCCTATCTGTTCTCATGTATCCGTCCTTATCATAGATGCTGTCACTAATTGTCAAGACTTATCAATTTACATATCCTGACTGGCAAGTCTGTGGCTCATGGTCAGTGTTGTTGTGCACTTAAGGATCAGGATGCAGTGTTGTATGCCTATCATAGCTAAGATAACCCTAAATGACTAAAGACACTATGAAATAGTGTATTAGCTTAAAACGTTATCATGAGAAGACAAGAATAATGTAAAAGGAATGTGCTTTAGAATTCTTTGACTTTTGCTACTATGGTGAATTTGTGTGTGAGAAATTATGACCTAAGTGAGACATAGTGTGTTAGGAGCTCATAACATCGCTAAAAGCACATTACACTGCTCCCAAATACACAAAGTCTCATTCATAGCTGTAACATTGGACTGAATAGTTCACACTTGTGTACTTTATGTGTTCCCTGTTCGCACAAGAATACCTTATTATTACTAATTTGCTTGGTGTTCTTATTTATTTTTATGCAGAGTGAATATTCAAAGCACTGTACAGGTGTACAAAACAAAATCGACTGGAAGGGTCAGTGTTTCAAATAGTCTTGAGTATTTGTGAAACATCAACGCTGTAGTTGCTTTTGTTTTTAAAATTTCATATGGCATTGGTTTTATTTCTAATGTTTAGCAGTTGTGTTGTTTATTTGGTGAAATAATAGTTTTGTTTTTACACATTTTCTTAGGTTATTATATAAGAAATTAGATTGCTATTTGTTGGAAGTATTGCCTGTTTTGTAATGATATGATAATTATCACCACTGCCTTAATGTCATGGCTTGGATCCATTCATGTACAGAGTGTGGCAAAAATCAGGCCCCATAGGCAAAGTATTATGTTTTTATTGATTATTATATTTTTGTCCTCTGAAATTTTCTGCAAGAAAC
Organism: Sinotaia quadrata; assembly: GCA_028829895.1. Taxonomy (NCBI): domain Eukaryota; kingdom Metazoa; phylum Mollusca; class Gastropoda; order Architaenioglossa; family Viviparidae; genus Sinotaia; species Sinotaia quadrata. The sequence goes on from CM054180.1 coordinate 25,976,003, forward strand.
ATTTCCAGGCAAATAGTTGACATGGGCTCATTGAGTGGTACCTAGATCTCCAGGCCTAATTCCTATGGATTATTTCGTATGGGCCCATCTCAAATCAGTTCAACTGATCCAGAACATTAGAGGATCTAAAGGAGGACTTGACATTAGAATTTGCAAACTATCAGAGAAAATGTTACTTAGGAATTCCAAAGGTAATGTCACCTGAGTAAGAAAGTGTTTAAAAGAATTTGACACCAATTTGAACATTTAATTTAGTTTATGTAATAACTTGCCTATGGGGCCTGACTATTGCCACACCCTGTGCAATGCATACACTACAGAAAATGTTAACTTTCCCTAATAAATAGTGTTGTGTGGAATACTAGATCCAGAATATAAAAAAAAAATTATTGCAATCTTATGTTTTAACATAATCTCATTAATTGTGCACGACTAACAGACTGGTGCCTGCGTAATTTCCCATATTAAATTTTGTTTTCATGTATGCTTCTATTACATTTGATAGGAAAAAAAATATTTTGTTAACCCCAGTCAAACCATCTGGATTATGAATTTGGGGAGAGAGGGTAGAGGAAAAACTCACGAGTTGATTTAGCTTCTTGGCAAAGATCTTTCCGCTATTTCATTAACACAATTTTAAAGCATTTATGTCTGACACTATATTTTCTTCATATAGTAGTTTGATTAGTACTTTTACTTGCCTTATCTTCATATTGATTTTTTTTTAAATTAAAAAAATGGATTTCAACTCTCCTATTCCAAACTCAAGGTCATTCTTGTGAGAGGCAAATGACTGTTGGGTTGCACTAATGCCTTTTTCATTGTACATACATATTACTAAATAATTTGACTGCATCCTGCAGGTTTTTGGATTAAAATGTACAATATCTTGTCTTTCGTATCGTGTTGTAAATTTGGATTAAAATGTACAATATCTTGTCTTTCGTATCGTGTTGTAAATTTGGATTAAAATGTACAATATCTTGTCTTTCGTATCGTGTTGTAAATTTGGATTAAAATGTACAATATCTTGTCTTTCGTATCGTGTTTTGAAATTTGGATTAAAATGTACAATATCTTGTCTTTCGTATCGTGTTGTAAATTTGGATTAAAATGTACAATATCTTGTCTTTCGTATCGTGTTATAAATTTGGATTAAAATGTACAATATCTTGTCTTTCGTATCGTGTTGTAAATTTGTGAATAAAATAATTAAATGATGTCACTTCTTAAACTTTTGATTGTGTGTGGTGGAAAGAGAAGTGGGGCAGAATTTGTCAGAATTTATCTTAACTCTTTCCTTGTTAAAAGTTTCATCAAAAATATTTTACTATGTGAGAGAGAAATAATACACCTGACTAATGAACAGGAAACCAAACGACATTTTTTAACAAGCACGTTAAAAAAAAAAAAATACAATTAATGAGACAAACATGGACAACATTCTGTACATAATACACAATTACTGCACATATTATATGATTCTATACATTATGAAGGATTACAGTACGTAATATGTGGTTCTGTACAGTAAAGGCGCTGATAATATTAGAAACAGACATACTGATGGCTAAATCCCCCAACAGCATCGTGAGTATATCGAATGACAGTTACAAGCATTTCTTCGTGGCGTCTGATGCTAAAAAGTGATTAGTCATGACGTATTTGCTGCATTTAATTGCAAAACTCAATGTGCCATTCCGGTAGAGAGTGGAGTCGTTTGACTAGTGATTTAAAATAATAATGAACTAATCTTAAAATAATAATGAACTAATCTAATTCAAATCTCGCTGTCAATAGAACATAATAAGAGGTCCCTTATGTGGTGAGCTGTCACAAAGTAGACGATAAGTATCTTGCACAGCAACAGAAAACAAAACAAAACAAAATTGATGTCGGTTTCGGACGTTCGTCTATCAGGGTGGTTTGATATTTTCTTATTGTTGTTTTGTTCTTTTTATATCTTAAAAAATATCTAATGTTTATTTTGTGTCTTCTTCCGATTAAGAAAAAAATCTATATCGTTTTAATAATTGCTTGCAAGTTTTATTAAATAAAAAATAAATAAATGTTGGTAAAGTTACTCACGCACATAGACGGGTTGTACAGTTCTTTAGAAGTTTAGTCGTTTGTTCTATAAATAGCACGCGGTTTAGTGTGAGCTAGTCTTACAAATGAGGCGACACGCCACCACTCAACCCCCGTGTTGCACGTTAAGTGAGTGTTCCACATACAACACACGGGTGTGTATCTGAGGCTGCAGACTTGTCTGAAAGAGTATAAGAGAACTTGAAACAAGCATGTGCGTGACATATGTAGTCACGTAGGAAAAAGGATACTAGACCAATGGTGACCTCTGACTTGCTTCAAGACCAAACTGACAAACTATTTAATAGGCCCCATTGCGCCAGACTAGAAAACTAATTAATAGACCCCCTGTACCAATTATTGGACAAGAACAATCTTGCGAGCTAATTAACAGACCCCTTGCACCAGACTAGCGAAGTAATTAATGGACCTCTTGCACCAATTATTGGATAAGAACAAACTCGCGAACTAATAGAGCCCTTGTACCAATTCTTGGATAAGAACAAACTCGCGAACTAATTAATAGAACCCTTGCACCAATTCTTGGATAAGAACAAACTCGCGAACTAATAGAGCCCTTGTACCAATTCTTGGATAAGAACAAACTCGCGAACTAATTAATAGAACCCTTGCACCAATTCTTGGATAAGAACAAACTCGCGAACTAATTAATAGAACCCTTGCACCAATTCTTGGATAAGAACAAACTCGCGAACTAATTAATAGAGCCCTTGCACCAATTCTAGGATAAGACTAACAAGGCACATTATGTCAACTGGCCAACCGTGGATCTACCCATTATGTCCTCAAGCAACACATAACTCCACAGTACTCACATTCATACATGCAAACACATTATTTTTATGTCTTGAGTACCTCTCCCTTCCCCAGTCGCTTATCGTAATATCAATCAGTATTTTATTTATTAAAGGTTTACTATTTATTTCTGCCACTTTTGCTTCTATTAATTCATGAAATTATCTTGTCGATTAGTGGATTATTTTGCGTATATTTAATCCATTTCATGATAATTAATTCTCAGTCAGACACAGGCTTTCATTTAAATTCTCAAGGGGAAGGTTAAAATCCCTGTATAGAATTGTGCCTGCATGAACAAACGACACGGTGCTTAGATTTCTTTAGTAACCGATACTGCTGACAGATTTCTTTAGTAACCGATACTGCTGACAGATTTCTTTAGTAACCGATACTAGTGACACAGATTTCTTTAGTGCTGATACTGCTGACACATATTTCTTTAGTGCTGATACTGCTGACACAGATTTCTTTAGTGCTGATACTGCTGACACAGATTTCTTTAGTGCTGATACTGCTGACACAGATTTCTTTAGTAACCGATAATGGTGACACAGATTTCTTTAGTGCTGATACTGCTGACACAGATTTCTTTAGTGCTGATACTGCTGACACAGATTTCTTTAGTGCTAATACTGCTGACAGATTTCTTTAGTGCTGATACTACTCGAACTACTAACCTTGCTACTGCTACTCTCTCTGCTCCTACTACTACTTCTAATACAGCAACGTTTGCCACTGCCCCTAATACTAATCCTATTAGTACTGTTACAACTACTACGTGTGCTGCTACTACATTTACAGCTACTAAGTATTGCTACTACTTTTTCTACAACCACTGTTACAACTACTATATAGTGCTATTGCCACTACTACAAGTACTACGGCTCTTACTATTTCTATTACTATAACTGCTTCTCCTTCTGTTTTTACTGTTACTGCTAATAGTCTGCTCTCTCTACTACTGCTACTGTTATCAGTGCTATTGTTTTGATACTATTATTACTATTAGTTCTAATATAGCTACTTCTCAGTACAACCATACTACTACTTCTGATGTTACTTAATCAGCTATTGCTACAAGTTGCTGCTAATGCAGTCAATAATAAGTTACTTTTATTACTACTGCTACTATTTTTGTTACTTCTATCATTACTGCTACTACTATGTCTGCTGCTTATTAATCCAACATTTGCCATTTCGTTAAGGTCAGACGAATCCCTTTTAGTGATATGTATTACACTAGCGACTGGATCCCTAAATATAACCACTTCGTAAAAAAAATTTGGCCTTACTTTTCATCCCATAACCCGTCCTGTGATTGAAAAGGAAAATCGTTGAAGCACGCTGTCTCGCTCTGATAATTTCTATTTTCAATATTTCAAAACGCTCTAATCCGTTCTATTTGTCCCATCTTTGTCAGAGTTAGTCAGAAGGTGAGTGTGACATGATTGCATAAGAAACCAACAACATTTGATTCAGCAGAAGTGTACCTGATACAAACAGCCACAAAGCAGAATCGTATCAGTACATTTGCACATGGAAAATAAAATATATTTTTTATTCCCGCAAGTTGCATGAATAATTCGCGACCATTTTCTACCATAGCAAGCACTAAAATAAAAAAAAATAGCAGATGTTGCCAGAAAGGTCGGGTTGCTTTACCAGGGACCGGGAATTGAAAACGGACGGCTAGAGGGTACTGTGATCATTTTCTCTAGACTAATCGACGGCCTCATCAGCGCTCTGTGGGAGAAAGTTTCTGGCAGCGAAAACATGTACGTTCTCTACATATTTAATCTTTCTGACTTTTGCCTCGGTTTTGTCAGTGATGTCGAATAATGCCCAATGTTGTTCTCGCATAATGACTGCGATTGTGTCAAATAATGTCATTTCTTTTGTGGAGTAATGTTTGTCCCATGTCATTGCTGTTGCCAAACAATGTCATTGATTGTGTTGAATAATGTTTGTGATGTTGTCAAAAGTATCCGTGGTATAGAATAATGTCTTTGCTCTTCTTGAATATCATTATTATTGCCAGTAACACCTATGATGTCAAATAGTATCGTTACTATTGCCAGTAACACCTATGACGTCAAATAGTATAATTGCTATTGTGAATAATGTCTATGGTGTCGAAAAATGTCAAAGATATTGTAGAATATCACCAATACTGTTATGAATAATGTGTTTGATGCCTGTGATTTTATCAAATAAGGACAGTGATGTTATCGATTGATATATATATCACTGTTGAATAATATCCATCACGGTCTCGATAACGTCATTGCTGTTGTCCCATAATGTCTAATGTTGGACGAATTATGTCTTGATTTTTCATGAATGACATCTAAGATGCTAAACAGGTCTATGGTGCGGTTATAAAAGGATTATGGTGTTGAATAATATCATAAATGATCATTTTTATGATGTCGTCAAATAATACTTTGATTATCGTTGAATCGAAAAATGTCTGTGATGTAGAATTCATCGACAATGTCGGTGATTTGTCAAATTTCCATGGTGGCGAAAACATTTACAACTATTTTATATCCCAGTCTGGGCATGCTAATTTTGCTTTAAAAAAAAAGAAGAAGAAGCAACATTTCAAACATAAAGTCAGCAATAGAAATTTATATAATTTAAATTTACCATTTCTAGGCATTAAAATGTAAACATTTTGGTCACAATCAAAAGTTTGTATTGTATAGAGAGTCCTGGAATGTTTATTGATTTCCGTCGCTCAGAAGTTCCATTCATTGTGTTCGAGTGATATCAAAGTCCACATAATACAATGATGCTCCAGTGATATTAAATTCCACAAAATGCTATGATGTTAGAATGATATCAAACTCCACATATACTATGATGTTCCAGTGATATCAAATTCCACAAAATGCTATGATGTTAGAATGATATCAAAATCCACAAAATGCTATGATGTTAGAATGATATCAAAATCCACATATACTATGATGCTCCAGTAATATCAAAATCCACAAAATGCTATGATGTTAGAATGATATCAAAGTCCACATATACTATGATGCTCCAGTGATATAATCAAACATGAGGGGGGGAGTTGAGTGAACCGGTACTTTCAATGGCTAGCTCTATGCTGCATTATCGCATCCATGAAACAGAAGCGACATCAAAGAACTCATCAGAACAAAACTGTAGATCAAGATGACTTATGTCTATAATACAATTCAATACAAATCACAGGATAGTTCTTATCAGAGGATAGAACTGGAGTTATTAGAGATAAACAATAATAGTTTTTACATAACCTGGATTAACCATTGTCTCAACAGCCTTTCACTTGCTTTTGTAACAATGTCACAAATTATAGTTCAGTTCAATTTCTGTGTTTGTCTCCTCGCATTGAAAACAGATTAGCCTCTCAAAGTCAACCAGGGCGTTTTCCACCATACCGGTTCGTTCCAGCAGAACAGCAATTGTAAGTAACTTCTAGTACTTCCCTGTACCAGAAATTTTCTTGATGTAGTCAGCATACTTTGCCACCATACATCATGTAGTAAATTTCCCTTTGATTAAGAAGTAGTAAATTTCTCTTGGATTAAGAAGTAGTAAATTTCTCTTGGATTAAGAAGTAGTAAATTTCCCTTTGATTAAGAAGTAGTAAATTTCTCTTGGATTAAGAAGTAGTAAATTTCCTTTGATTAAGAAGTAGTAAATTTCCCTTTGATTAAGAAGTAGTAAATTTCCCTTTGATTAAGAAGTAGTAAATTTCTCTTGGATTAAGAAGTAGTAAATTTCCCTCTTATTAAGAAGTAGTAAATTTGTCACAAAACGTCGATCACTGCGAAACGCAAAGTGTATTACATTTTAACTTGACATCCAATTTACGATGAGCACCTGGGTCGGAGTCACTGTCACAAACGAAATGTGCGACACCAGTCTCCTTGAAAGGTCATAGATTAATTATCTTGCAAAGCCTTCCTTCTTTCTTTCTAATAAGTTATGTCAGATAAACACTATAAGTTATGTCAGATAAACACTATAAGTTATGTCAGATCAACACTAGTTTGATACCTTGTACGTACATATTTGAGCCAATCTGCTCGTTTCTAAATGTAAGCATTCACTATATATAGATATATAATTTTAACATGTAAAAATTTAAAGTAAGTACTTGTAAATAATATGCAAACACATCAGAAACGCTGAGACTGCTTATGCTGGATGTTGACTTTTAATTTTATATAAACTTGTAGACATTAAGAAGATTCATCGTGCATTTCAATATGATCATGAGCAAAGCAACAACATCAGTGCCCTCGACCGACGATTGCGAGGAGTCTGAGGCATTGAGGACAGATGACAACACAAGGACATCTGACATTCTATACAGTGTCGACGACCGGCCACCTGTAATTCTCTGTATTGTTCTGGCATTTCAGGTAATGTTGTGTATTATCCTGGCATATCAGGTAATATTGTGTATTATCCTGGCATTTCAGGTAATGTTTATTATTCTGACATTTCAGGTAATGTTGTGTATTATTCTGACATTTCAGGTAATGTTGTGTATTATTCTGGCATTTCAGGTAATGTTGTGTATTATTCTGGCATTCCAGGTAATGTTGTGTATTATTCTGGCATTTCAGGTAATGTTGTGTATTATTCTGGTATTTCAGGTAATGTTGTGTATTATTCTGGCATTTCAGGTAATGTTTATTATTCTGACATTTCAGGTAATGTTGTGTATTATTCTGGCATTCCAGGTAATGTTGTGTATTATTCTGGCATTTCAGGTAATGTGTATTATTCAAGTAGTTCAGAAAATGTTTTGTATTGTGCTGCTATTTCAGGTAATGCTGAGTATTATTTTTGCATGTCCTATCGTGATGATATCCATGCTTATTATGATTAGTATTATATTATGTCAATTTACAATGCATAACTAAATACAGGTGGCTGGAAATCTTAATTTATAACAAATTTATTTAATAACAAATTCCAATACAATAACTTAGCTCCCTTTCCAGGTGGATCCCTGGCATTTCAGAACTCTATTCTTGTCTTCAGGACGTACGCAAACAAGAGACATTCTACTGACACATAATTTTTTTTCAGCAGGTGGAACTTCTTACTGAATTACTAATCTGAAGGAGTAATTCAAATTGTCTTTAAATTATATTAACGAGCCCCCATCCACCCACTATTATTCCAGAAATAATTTAAATAAAATGCATAAGAAATAGTGAAAAATCAGCAAAAGATCGTTAAATCAAGGATCAAACGAAAACCACGTACCAACGAAAACGGTTGAGAAAAAGACAGACTCTTAGACTAACTACAAGAAGAATGTTTAGATACCATCCAAAAAGACAGACTCTTATACTAACTACAAGAAGAATGTTTAGATACCATCCAAAAAGACAGACTCTTATACTAACTACAAGAAGAATGTTTAGATACCATCCAACCCTTATCTAGCCCTAATCACGGCAATAAAATAATCAAATAAATAATCCCTAACTGTTCAATAAAATCTATCTTTTCTTTTGGCATCAGAGAGAGGCACTATGGTAAGGACAACAGTTAATTTTTCATGTTTTATGATGTAGACTGTCATTGTGTGCAACCCTCACAACAATTTCACATGCTTGCTTGCCTCACATTGGATACTGGTTTTAACGTGCATCCTTAGGCATGCCAAACCTAACTCCTTGAGGAATTCTGAGTGTAATCTCTCCAGACCACGGCCAAACTCAACCTCCATCAAACTGGTTCTTGAGGGACCCACAGCAGCCAAATTCCAACAATTGATGTCCAGACACATATACCAATGTAGATCAAAGTAGAATACTGCAGATCACTGCAGCCTTAAGTGGAAAAACAGAACAGGAAAAACAGAAAAGGTTTACTATCTGAATGAAATTCAGAATGACAGTACCTAAGATTCTTGGTCTAAACTTCTACACTTCCATACTCTCAGTACTAGCATTCTTAATTTACTTTATTCTGCAATGAACCCATTAGCCCCTTTCACACACACATTGGCACAAATACACTCATAATTAAATTAACATTTCCACAAGGAATAATGTCACATAATCAACAATGTAATATACAAAATCTCTCTAATTATAAAATATCTCTAATTACAAATCTCACTAATTATAAAATCTCTCTAATTACAAAATCTCTCTAAATATAAAATCTCTCTAATTACAAATCTCTCTAATTATAAAATCTCTCTAATTACAAATCTCTCTAATTATAAAATCTCTCTAATTACAAAATCTTTCTAATTACAAATATCTCTAATTACAAATATCTCTAATTACAAATATTTCTAATTACAAATATCTCTAATTACAAATATCTCTAATTATAAAATCAGTAGTTCAAACTACACAAAACCATCTCTAAATCTAATTACAAAATCATAAAATCAGTACTCTAAATACTCGGAATTTATTTTTAACGTCTAATTTTCTGCATTCTCTCTAGCTATCAAATAACTCACCAATAGCTAATGGTTCAGCCTTAAGACCGGACTTGACACCAGAAAAAAAATCAGTGGCGAGTGACAGGATGTTTTCCAACAAGTCGCTTACTGTTCTAACTCCTATTGATCAGATGTGATTGGCCAGCATCATGCCACTGGTCAGCCATAATTGGCTTGTCTTCCTAGAAATGTTTCTAGAAATACTGTCTACCAGTATGTATGAGAAATGCTATGTACCAGTAATGCTATAAACCGGAAATGTTATGTATCAGAAATGCCATGTATTATAGTGCAGACGTTGAATTTTTTAAAACAAAATTGTAATGGTATGATGTCGTCATCACCAAAGGCCTTAATGACAGACACGATTGGCTGCAATTTTTGTTGTACTATATGTCATGTCAAGATGCTGCTCTCTCTCTCATTTATCTATTTGTCTTCTTTCTTTCTCCTTCTTCCTTCCGCTTCCTTTACCTTTAATATTGATTGACTGAGTAAATGATCAACTCACACAATTGTTCCTCATTTTTTGTTGATGGTGTCATTACCTGCATTATAATATTTAATCCTCTGCACTCTGAACATCTCATACTTCTAAAAAAATTTTCTCAGAGAACGCCCCACTTTTTTAACTATACCAGTATATTAAATTCTTTGACTTCAGCAATTCCTCACTTTGTTTGGCGCAACATTTTCCTTTCCGCTACTGATGTCTCGTTCATTGTGCTTAGCAGACGATTATGTTGGCCTCAGCCAGCTCATCTCAACAGTCATCTTCGTCGCGGGTTTTTCCACTCTGCTCCAGACGACCTTCGGCATCAGGTGAGATGTGCGAGCTTCCATTTAGACAGCGTCACTATTTAGTACCTTTGGCATCAGGTGAGATGTGCGAGCTTCCATTTAGACAGCGTCACTATTTAGTACCTTTGGCATCAGGTAAGATGTGCGAGCTTCCATTTAGACAGCGTCACTATTTAGTACCTTTGGCATCAGGTAAGATGTGCGAGCTTCCATTTAGACAGCGCCACTATTTAGTACCTTTGGCATCAGGTCAGATGTGCGAGCTTCCATTTAGACAGCGCCACTATTTAGTACCTTTGGCATCAGGTAAGATGTGCGAGCTTCCATTTAGACAGCGCCACTATTTAGTACCTTTGGCATCAGGTAAGATGTGCGAGCTTCCATTTAGACTGCGCCACTATTTAGTACCTTTGGCATCAGGTGAGATGTGCGAGCTTTCAATTGTCCATTTAGACAGCGCCACTATTTAGTGCCTTCGGCATCAGGTAAGATGTGCGAGCTTCCATTTAGACTGCGTCACTATTTAGTACCTTTGGCATCAGGTGAGATGTGCGAGCTTTCAATTGTCCATTTAGACAGCGCCACTATTTAGTGCACGTCTAGTCACGTGGTCTATGGCATCAGTGTGTTTTGTTACGGTCCACAGGGAAAAATCATTTGCATACTGAAAATTGTGTATGTTGCTTACATCCGGGATTTTGTTAAGTATATGTTGCTTATATCCGGGTTTTCTGCTAAATCAGCATCATCCACTAATGTCTGTGCTAGGGTCTCTTGGTCATTGACCTCAGAATGTTTGCGAATGCACTTAATAATTCACGAAGCGAATATGTGCATTGTTTGCATCCGAGTTATTAAAAATCATCAAGAACATTAGTGTCACGTGGCCTGTGACGCCAGTTAGCTTTGTGAATGCACATAGGAATGAGACTTACACAGCAAATGTCGCATGCAGATATCATATATTTAACAACCATTACAAATGCAGTCAGTCTTATTTATATTTAACAACCATTACAAATGCAGACAAGATATTATTTATATTTAACAACCATTTCAAATGCAGAGAGTGTTGTTTATATTTAACACCATTTTACAAATGCAGACAGTCTTACATATATTTAACAACTATTACAGATGGTGACAGTCCTATATTTTACAACCATTAAAATGCAGACAATGTGAAAGTGACAATCACAACCAATACGGGCAAACAGTGTAATCTGTTAGTTTGCAATTACACAAGTTGCCAATACAAAAAATCGTATTGTGGACAAGTATGTGCGACTCAGTAACCATTACTAATGATCGTGTGAAACGGAACAACAATTAGAACTGCAGCCAGCCTTAGTGGGCATATGTAAGTGTGAAACGGAACAACAATTAGAACTGCAGCCAGCCTTAGTGGGCATATGTAAGTGTAAAACGGAACAACAATTAGAACTGCAGCATGCCTTAGTGGGCATATGTAAGTGTGAAACGGAACAACAATTAGAAATGCAGCATGCCTTAGTGGGCATATGTAAGTGTGAAACGGAACAACAATTAGAAATGCAGCATGCCTTAGTGGGCATATGTAAGTGTGAAACGGAACAACAATTAGAAATGCAGCATGCCTTAGTGGGCATATGTAAGTGTGAAACGGAACAACAATTAGAAATGCAGCATGCCTTAGTGGGCATATGTAAGTGTGAAACGGAACAACAATTAGAAATGCAGCCAGCCTTAGTGGGCTTATGTAAGTGTGAAACGGAACAACAATTAGAACTGCAGCCAGCCTTAGTGGGCATATGTAAGTGTGAAACGGAACAACAATTAGAAATGCAGCCAGCCTTAGTGGGCATATGTAAGTGTGAAACGGAACAACAATTAGAAATGCAGCCAGCCTTAGTGGGCATATGTAAGTGTGAAACGGAACAACAATTAGAAATGCAGCCAGCCTTAGTGGGCATATGTAAGTGCAGCTATCGCTAGTGCAAAGTGTGGACAGTTGACACACTTGAGTAACCATGACCTACTGAGAAACCAGTTTAGACTCTCGAGTCCGGGTTTCTCATACAAGTGTTCGTGTTTAAGTTAATTAATTAAAATTTAAACAAAACAAAATGTGGCCATGCTACATGTGCCACTATTGTTATTTTAATCTCTAATCTTACTGATATATCTATAACTGCTTTATTATTTCAGAATATTAGTGCACACTGCTTTGAATTTATGTAAAAAGAAAATAAAGAAACTAATCAGTGTACATTATTTTTTCTAAATTCCCTCTGGCATAGTATGTAGAACAGATGGCGTTATCGGCTGAAATTTGTCTACTAGCGAATAACAACAACAATATATTAACTCGTGCATTCAAGTTATCCACCAAACAAGTCGTATGCGTTCGCTCAGTTCTTTGTTTACTGACGAATGTCATGACATGAAACAGACTCGAACTGGGCAGCCAATCACCTAACGTTTCTCAACATTCTAAGGGCGCTTACGAAGCATAGGTAGAGAATGTTCTTTGTTATATATATGGACCTTAGGAAAAATACAACAAGCTAAGGGCCGTTATTAATGTAGCTACATTTAGTGTACGTTGATGGACATTAATCAGAATTTGGACCATTATGAATTTTATCATACCTTTCAGAGCAAAATAATCTCTATGTTCTTAAATTTTTTTGCCCGTAAAATCGATTTCATTTCACATTTATTGACATTTGCTGTTATCGGGGAGAGCACACACGCATGCAGTTTTCCTGGTAATACTTGCATGCTTACTTCCCTTGCCGCATTCTATATGATTTCTACCAAGAAATGCGCTATACATGGCAATTACTCGAGGTAAACCGTGATCCATATTTTGTTAATGAATGGTTTGATGTACAGTTATAGTTTGTAAACTAAGCAAAACATGTTTACACTTGAACACACTGATGAGGTAGTCAAATAATGGCTTGATCTCTGTTTATCCGGCATACTGTATGATCATTTTCTGATCTTGTAATGAGTGTTTATGCTTTCCGGAATATTTGCCTGTCTTAAATGATATGTGAATATATTGCTTAAATGTTGCCTGTTGTCTTTAGCTGTTTGAACGTTTTCCTAACTTTGATATGTGTTTATGCTTTCCGGAATATTGCCTGGTCTCGTATGATATGTCTGTATAATGTCTAAATGTCTAAATGTGTTTAGCTGTTTGAACATTTTCCTGATCTTTAAAGCATCCTTATGATGTCCCAGCATTACATGGTCTCACGTGATGTATTCAATCATTGCCTGATCCACACTTTAAAGTCTTTATGTGGTTCAAAATATTTCCTGACCCCAAACGATATATCTTCATGCAGTAGAAACATTGCCTGATCTCAATTTAAATGTTTTTATGCAGTCTGAACACTGCCTGGTCTTAACTTAAAAGTCTTTGTATTGTTCGAATATTACCAGGTATTAAACGGTAAGACTGTATATTGTCTGAACACTGCCTGGTCTTAACTTAAAAGTCTTTGTATTGTTCGAATATTACCAGGTATTAAACGGTAAGACTGTATATTGTCTGAACACTGCTTGGTCTTAACTTAAATGCCCTTACGAACACTACATTTATCCCCCATTTAAATGTCATTACATCAGTTGTTCGAACATTGATTAATTACGTCATATCTGGGTAGAAAAGTCTGCAACAAGAAATTAGGCTTTCTTTTAATTATTCCACACTAAGATAATCTTTAATTTATTTTGCTTGCCGATGCAAAAATTATATGGTCGATATAGTTAGTCTTTAACGAATTCGGAAACACTTAGCAATTCTACAAATAATAATTTTCTGAATGATTGCACATGCTTGGCTAACTTGAAAACTAAAATTTTGGTCTTTTTACCAAAAGTAATTTTCGTGTAAAACGTAACGTTTGTGCAGTATAACAGGAAATAGTGCAAGTTGTCTGCTCGGGAATTGACAGATTGCGTGCTCAGATATTGACTGATTGTGTGCTCAGATATTGACTGATTTGTGTGCTCAGATATTGACTGATTGTGTGCTCGGGTACTGAATGACTGACTGATTGTGTTCTCAGACATTGGCTGTTTATGTGCTCGGCATAATTATTGTTCTACAAATAGGAATCGTGTACGTTACATCTTTCTATTCGGCAAAGTTTAATTTTCGATTTTTAAGCGATTTTCATGCAAATTCTACACTAAATGTTTATGTTTAAGATTTCCATCGTGCGAATTGCTAACTAAATATCTATGTGTTCAGAATTTTCATCGTGGAAATTGTAAAATGAACTTGTGTAATTAGACATCCCATCCTACAGATTATAAACTGAACTTGTGTAGACTTCCTATTGTGTAAATTATAAAATGAATTTGTGTGTTTAGATTTCCCATCGTGCAGATTATGAACTGAACTTGTGTATTTAGACTTCCCATTGTGTAAATTATAAAGTAAATTTGTGTATTTAGACTTCCCATCGTTCGGATTATAAATTGAACTTGTGTGTTTAGACTTCCCATCGTGCAAATTATAAATTGAGTTTGTGTGTTTAGACTTCCCATCGTGCAAATTATAAATTGAGTTTGTGTGTTTAGACTTCCCATCGTGCAAATTATAAATTGAGTTTGTGTGTTTAGACTTCCCATCGTGCAGAGTATTAGCTACTCGTTTGTGCCGCCTTTCATGATTCTCTTGTCCTTGCCGGAGTGGAGTTGTCCCTACAATGACGTCACCAATACTACAGGTACCCACCTTTGAAATAATGCGATAAAATACAATTATAATCCTACCTTTGAAATAATGCGATAAAATACAATTATAATCCTACCTTTGAAATAATGCGATAAATTACAATTATAATCCTATCTTAGATTCTTCATTTTCCGGGCGTCTTTCTCCACTTCTGTGGTTGCCTCTTGATTTGTTTTCTCTTTTTCAATAATATCTCTTCAATACGATGCTAATTGATTATTTAAATAGAAGTTTTACCAGAAAATCTATGTATTAGTTAACAAACGAATTTTCTGTAAAATAAGTAAATAATAATAATTAGTATAAATAACCTTATCGAGTCTGAATGGCTATGGAGATATACA
Source organism: Sinotaia quadrata (assembly GCA_028829895.1). NCBI lineage: Eukaryota > Metazoa > Mollusca > Gastropoda > Architaenioglossa > Viviparidae > Sinotaia > Sinotaia quadrata. The sequence continues at coordinate 25,991,271 of CM054180.1, forward strand.
ACATTACTGTATTAGCGAATAGACATACTAAATAGTAGTTACTTCCCTTTATTGCCGTTTCGTTTACTGTCACTGTATAAAATCTCGTGTGTGCGTGCGTGCGTGCGCATTGATATTTTACCTGTTTCAAATAAAATACTTGATGTGACCTATACTTTGACTTTGGACACAGGCATTGCCAATGCAACAAATTTACCCAAGGTGGGAAGCGACGCTCATAGGGACATGTGGCAAGCAAGATTAAGGGAGGTAAGTAGATTACTCAATTTGACTTTGCCCAGCAATATAGAATACTTTTCATTGAAATAATATAAATTAAAATAGCGTTATATGTTCCTGTTCATTGCGAGCATTCGGGTGTCGGTGTCAGAATTAAATTTATAATTTTTATATCCTTTCAGCTGCAGGGAGCCTTGATGGTGAGCTCCATTTTTCAGATCGTGGTGAGTTTTAGCGGTCTAATGGGCCTTCTCATGCGTTTCATCGGCCCACTCACCATCACACCAACTATCTCCCTTATCGGCATCTCGCTGTTCGACACGGCCGCGGAAAAGTCGCAGGGTCATTGGTGGATCGCACTGATGTAAATACTCAAATGCTAACAAATTTATGTATGAAACTGAAAGGAAGAAAGTTATATTATATATATAGATATTTATGGCTGAGCCACATGGATCGATTTGTTGCATTTCTAAGTGTGCAGTTTGTGGCGTGGGTTTTTTAAAAGGTGTTGTAAAAAGACTTAAAACCCTAACGTGGCCGACCACATGTCCACTCGCACTTCAGCGGTGTCAGGTGTTACAAGTATCTGTCTGTGCAAATGATAATTTGAATAATAATAATCATAAATACCCACAATCCCGACCTGAAAGGAATACGGTGACAAAGATAAAGTTTAAAAGAAAAACGCAACACATACTCATATGCTTAGGATGAATAGAAACTGTATAAGAAAGACACAAATGTGTTAGCAAATACTCTTATGCTTAGGGATGAATAGAAACTTTATAAGAAAGACACAAGTACTCTTATGCTTAGAGATGAATAGAAACTTTATAAGAAAAAGTATAGGTGACAGAAAGAATTTACAAAGTTAATTCACGAAGACGCGAGTACGATTTTTGTGTACGCAGTTTGTTCAATGTTCACTATACAATAACAGTTTGTGCATATTTATCTTTGAACTTGCCAAGCCATGACCACTGTAGACTGGTGGTGAGGCGATTCTCGAGTTGACCTTGTCAGGTATATGGTGCAGGCTGTGGGCTTTCCCGTAAAATTGCGTGTGTCGAAGAGCTAGAGTCGGTTGCGGCCTGACATACCCAGTTGCTCGTGAGGCGCGAGATGGGGGTAGAGAGAGTAGATAAAGTGGTCATTCTTTCTCGGCAATAAAGGCCTTTTTACCAGTGGTTTTCTGAGCAGTGATATGCTGACGGTTGCTGACTGGGCTCTGAGGTTTTGGGGGCCGATTTTTGGCGCAATCAGGGTCAGTCACGTGGTCAGTTGGGTTAAATATCTGGCAAATTATTACAACATGACCTACTAGATCAGCCAAGTTGAATAACATCGCCAGAGCCCTCGTGCAACAGAGGGGCTAAAAATTAAATGTGAAATCGCGAGATCTAAAATCTAGTCAACTTGCATGAGTTTGACAGTAGATTCTAGTCAATTTGCATGAGTTTGACAGTAGATTCTAGTCAATTTGCATGAGTTTGACAGTAGATTCTAGTCAATTTTCATGAGTTTGACAGTAGATTCTAGTCAAATTTCATGAGTTTGACAGTAGATTCTAGTCAACTTGCATGAGTTTGACAGTAGATTCTAGTCAATTTTTATGAGTTTGACAGTAGATTCTAGTCAACTTGCATGAGTTTGACAGTAGATTCTAGTCAACTTGCATGAGATTGACAGTAGATTCTAGTCAATTTTCATGAGTTTGACAGTAGATTCTAGTCAACTTGCATGAGTTTGACAGTTGATTCTAGTCCTGAGGGTTAGAAAGATGAATGAAAATTAAGCGGCCTTGTCTCACATCGTCAAACAGGTCGAAAACTGATCCACACCTTTAAACTTATTTTCATAATTCCTATTCTGGTACTTTCTTCTGGATACATTTGTTGTTCTTGTTGTTCGTTTAAAGCTCCTTCATCTACTGGAAATTCAGAGCTAAGGAATATTTTATTAGTAGTAGTGTAAGTAAATAAACTGAATGATTGTCCAGCATTAATTGAACAATGCTGTGAAGTGATGTAAATGTTAATGCTCTTTTGATTATATTCATATGTTGTATATTTGATTGTTGATTTAATAAATTTATTGTTACATTTATTGACCTTCTTACATATATTGAAAATATTATGTTGGAGAAGAAAGTGGATGGATGGGGGCTCGCTAAATATAGATTAAAAGACGGGTAATAGGTTTTCCACCTACGGAAATATTGTGTGACGGTCATTATGTGTCTTTAATGTTGTGTGACGGTCATTATTTGTCTTTAATGTTGTGTGACGGTCATTATGTGTCTTTAATGTTGTGTGACGGTCATTATGTGTCTTTAATGTTGTGGAAGGAAGCAAACGTTTACAGAGCCCACATATCTGCCAAGTGAAAATGACGAGTGGTGTCTTCTGGAGGATTATTAATAACATAAATTAAGATTCTCCTCACTTGTAATTAGTATGTGTGATTAATTAGCAATAATAATTACAACCGATAACGAAGGTGGAGTTTGACGTCACAGATTTGTTGTTGTTAAATTATTAACTGGTGCAATGCTTGATACATTCAACTACATGTACATTGTATTTTTAATTTGTAACTGTCTTTGAGTAAAGGTTTTATTTTCTTGTTGACAAATGGGATATCAGAGGTTAAAACCATCTCGAAGTTGTCTTTAATTTCTTTATTTCTTTATTTTAATGGTATATTTCTTATTTGACCTTTGATTGTGTGTGGAGCTTTGCAATTTACTTGACCTTTGAGTGCAAGATTTTCTTATTGACCTTTGATTGCGTGTGGAGCTTTGCAATTTACTTGACCTTTGTGTGCAGGACTTTCTCTCTTATTGACCTTTGAATGTATATTTTAAAAATGTGGCTCTAACATGACCATTTCTTTGTCTAACGAACGCTGGGCCCTTACCTGAGCAGTGACATTTAGTCAGAACATTGGCTCTTACCTGAGCAGTGACATTTAGTCAGAACATTGGCTCTTACCTGAGCAGTGACATTTAGTCAGAACATTGGCTCTTACCTGAGCAGTGACATTTAGTCAGAACATTGGCTCTTACCTGAGCAGTGACATTTAGTCAGAACATTGGCTCTTACCTGAGCTGTGACTTTCAGTCAGAACACTGGCTCTTACTTGAGCAGTGACTTTCAGTCAGAACATTGGCTCTTAATTGAGCAGTGACTTTCAGTCATAACATTGGCTCTCACTTGATCTTTGTGCATGATATTTGACTTCTAATTTCACCTTTGATTCTGTGTGCTGAACTTTGGCTCTTACTTGATCTTTGGCTTTGTGCAGGTCATTTACCTAAGAGTGCTGATTTTGTTTTTTTTTGTTGTAGAATTTGACTTTATGTGCAATTCTTTGAATCTTCCTCGCCCATTGACTTTGTGTGTAACATGTGGCTCTGACTTGACTTTTGACTTGACTTGTGCTTATGTTCTCTCTTGCCTTTGTTTGCAGAACTTTGACTCTAACCTGATTTTGATTTTGACTGCAGGACTTTGGTTCTTGTGGCGTTTTTTTCCCAGTATTTACGACGTGTACAAGTCCCTTTCTGCCAGGTAAAGTGCTCGAAAAATCAACGAAGCTGTGAGCGGTCTCGCCTGACTTTCTTTTCTCTGTTTCCGGTAAATATATTGCACCCATTGTTCAATTCAAGCAGCATCTGTTGTTAAATATACAATATATAGAGCCAGCTTACGATAAAATTATAAAGTGTGAACTCGCCATAAAATCAATTTTAAAATGTTACCATAAAGAGTAACTATATTATACTCTTTCAAGTCCTTTAGGGTTCGCTATTCACAATTTACAATAATTATATAGTAACAGTTTCAAATGTATAATATCAGTTCGCAATATCAAGTTATAAATCATTTCAAGTCTTTACTGCATAATATTATAATACTGTGTAAAAGTATAAAGTGTCAGTCTGCTGTAATATTGAATGTGTCAGTTACGAACAGTAACAGTGTAAAATGACAACTGAATTGTATTACAAGAACCAACTCAGTATAAAATATAGTGTCCATTCATTGTATACTTTAAAATGTCGACTCCTTTTATTATTATAAGCCAGCGCTTTTTTATATAGTAAAGCGCCATTTCCTTATAATATACAGTCATTTTAAATTATGCACAATTCAACACATTCGGTCTAAAACTTAATACAGAAATTCTCACATCACAAACTATCAGTGTGGGGCTGCCTATTTACCATACACAAAGGAACATATTTACACATATAAACACTGAACAATAAATACACAGAACCCTCTAAACATGTATGATAGATAGATAGATAGATAGATAGATAGATAGATAGATAGATAGATAGATAGATAGATAGATAGATAGATAGATAGATAGATAGATAGATAGTGTAATGAAATAGAGCACATATTAAATCTGTTTACCATTAAATGAACATAAAATATAAGTTTACTATTATCAATCTGAGGCAGGTTTTGCTGGCAGTGATATTGTCTTGGTTATTATGCTTTGTGTTAACCGAGACCGGAGTTCTTCCTGACAGTCCCAGTAAATGGGGGTATCGTGCTAGAACAGACACTCGTACTTCGGTCCTCGCGCAGGCATCTTGGTTCCGCTTTCCTTACCCAGGTATTTGCCAGAAAAAATAATATAAATTATTTAAGGATTGGTTGGAGCCGGTTTACATTGAAACTGTATATCATTTGTATACGGCCATTCCTATCACGTTTATTTTTATCAGTTTTCACCATAAACTCATATGTCATTGTTGTAATAATGGAATATGCCTAAGTGAGATTCAAATATTAATGTATATGTGGACAAGATTCGGTTATTAATTCAAAATAAGAAAGATCCTATTTTAATTTGCTGCTGTTAACTAATTCAAAAATAAGAAAGATACTATTTCAATTTGCTGATGTTAACTAATTCAAAAATAAGAAAGATCCTATTTTAATTTGCTTATGTTAACTAAGGTCGAGGGAAACATATAGATTAGTTATATTCTTTAGGAAAGATTTGAATATTAATATGTCTGGACAGGATTCGATTAATTATGATAGAAAATATTGATTATTAATGTGCTTCTAGAAAACAAATAGCATTATTATCATGTTTTGCAAAATAATGATTATTGTAATTTGGAAGATTATAGCCTGCCGAAATGCATTCGATCCTTTGAGAAGTAATTAATTTAGGCCTCAACTCTCATAATTGCATCCAGTTAATTGTCTTTGTACTTCATCGTGCGCTGACTCGTCATATCATTTATTGGTGTATTTTATTTCAATCAAAAGATCCTCTACCACTTATTATTACAATTCATCTCCATCCTGTGCATAAGCAACCTAATCCTCTTGCAATATTTGCAATGCATTCCCTCTTTAATTTATATTTAGCAACCCCACATCCACCCACTATCTCTCCAACATTTGGTTATCAATATGTGTAAGAATTTCAAAATCTATTAAATCAACAATCATATATATATAACAAATACAATAAAAATATTATTTGACATCAATATTTCCATGAACCACTTTCAAGGAGTTTCAATACCTATACAGTCGTATAGCCTAGAACACATTTCAGTAGATTAGTGTCAATATAAATCATAGGAGTATTATTATCAATGAATGGAAATGGAGTTATAGAGATTATAGCGATAATAGTTTGTACATAACCTTGTCAAGACAGTGCTGCAATAGTCTTCATATCGTAATAAAGTCACAATAGAATTGTCAGTTCTTCACGTGTTTCTCTTTGTGTGCTGTAAAATACTGATGGGCCGCTATTCTCTGGAGACTACTCTGGGCACTCCTTCACCGAACTAGCTCTCTCAAGAACAACAATATAGCAATTTCCAGCAACTTGTAACTTCCTATTACCAGAAATTCTACGATGTAGTCGAACATTCTTCAACAGAGTGCAGTGTATCCTTTACATTTACACACTGGGACTTCTCGAGAGACTTCTCGAATCTAACATAGTCATACCGGTTTATAAATCATACAAGGAGATTCTGGTGAAACAAAAAAAGGCTGCTTTTTCCCTGCAAAATATCACCAGGGAACAAATGCTAAGTTTTCCAATTTATTCATCCCTAACTCCATTCTTTCTTACATTTAAGTTTCAGCTTACAGTTTCCTGCAACAGTATTTACTAGTCTGATACCTGCTTATAGCACAATAAAACAACGTATTTGTTTTATGAACGGGTTCATAAAGAAAGAATGTCAAGTGTTTAGCATACTACATACAATCGTTCACAATTCGTAGAAATAATAGTCTAATAATAGTCTAACACAATATATCTCTATGTAAAACGCAAATATAACATATCAGTAGCAAAATGCACGAAATATTTCTAAGTCCATTCTCTCGCAATCAGTCAGTTAACTCACAATTAAGCTAATGGACACCTTTCATGACCAGATTTCTTCCACACTAAATTCAAAGTGATTAGACAATAAATTCTTTCAACAGGTAAGCTTTTATCTCAGCCAATTGGCTGGTCTAGTTCTTGTAAATCTTAATCATTGGATAATAAAAACTACCCATCCACATAAAACTGGTTTAGCAAGACTATCACATTCTCCAACTGAGTTGTTTACTCTGACTCATGGCACTTACAAAAATATCATCATAAGCAGTGCCCAAATCCGATCACTTTGCCATTTAACAATTTATACAACAATTAAGTTTAGAAATATGGAGAGTCAAATTTACTCCGCCACACCTTACCTGTCCATTGCATTACCTGTCCGTGTTGGTGATCCATTGCAATACCTGTCTGTGTTGGCGTATCCATTACTTGACTTGTCTGTTGGCATATCCATTGCATTTCTTATCTGCGTTGACGTAACTTCCATCACAATTCATGCAGTCTCTAAAATCACTAATTGTTCATGCAAATGAGTGACAAACATTAAGATTCTCATTGTTCAGTGAATCTGTAAAATGAATAATTCACGACCGGCCTCAAAACAAGTCTTTCGTTAATTTTGAGAAAAACATCTCCATAATAGTTATTATCTTGCGTCTACTCAATCTATTTATAGCTCTGTATCGCATTAATTTTTAGCATTGTTTTTAAGCGGCCTCTCGTTTATTCAGGTCAGTGGGGAGTGCCAACGGTAAGCGTGGCCGGAGTGTTTGGGAGCCTGGCAGCCATTATTGCCTCCATGGTGGAGTCGGTTGGTGACTATGTTGCCTGCGCGCGTCTATCGGGAGCGCCTACACCGCCAGGAAGCGCTGTCAGCAGAGGTAGTCATATGTTTATTTCGTTTTAATTCATTATCTTTTTTTCTATATTTGCTTGTAGACAGAACCATATATTTCGTTTTAATTCAATATCTTTTTTGTATATTTGCTTGTAGACAGAACCATCTATTTAGTTTTAATTCATTATCTTTGTTTGTATATTTGCTTGTAGACAGAACCATCTATTTAGGGAGATATGCCGCTTAGTAATTTAGAAACGTACACGTTCTTAGTAGACTGTAATAAAGTCTGGGCGTTGTTTCTATTTTCGCAGCTTATAAACTGTATTTTATTTAGTTGTCTTTTTTTCTCTTCTCTCCCATTCCCGCCTCTATCGTGAATATTTATTTTTACCTTTAGGCTGGAATATATATATAGAATTTTATATTAAATTAAATTAAATTATTATTTTCTTTTAAATTTTACCTTTACAAGGTAATTTTTCCCCGTTAAGTATTAAATTTTAAACTGATACGTTTACTATAGAGTTCAACCACATACGCATTATTGAGATTTTATAATTTCAGGTTTGTTTTTCAATATTTTTTTATCAGGTCTAGGCATGGAAGGACTTACATGTCTATTAGCGGGCGCCTGGGGCAGTTGTGGCGGCACTACATCTTACAGTGAGAACATTGGCGCTATCGGGATCACAAAGGTGTGCATAAAATACGTATTTAACCATCTAAATCTCGGAGCCTCTAATGTATGCATAAAGTAAAATACATTTTAGTTATCAAACTGTGTTAGTCCACCGTCAACTGTGTAAGTCCACTGTCAACTGTGTTAGTCCACCGTCAAATGTGTTAGTCCCGTGTCAAATGTGTTAGTCCACCGTCAACTGTGTAAGTTCACCGTCAAATGTGTTAGTCCACCGTCAACTGTGTAAGTTCACCGTCAAATGTGTTAGTCCACTGTCAAATGTGTTAGTCCAGTCACCGCCGTTTTCCGTCATGTCACCTTATAGAAGTGTGCCAACAGACAGATCCATCTTAACTTTTTCTTAGTCAATAATCAACAAACCTGTCGACTTGACAGATTATATCAAATCAAACTGTATTAAAAATTAAAGTACACTATTGTTTCCTGCAATAGCATACACATATTTATTTTTTTTCAACTTCGGTAATAATTCTCCATTAAATGTTGTCATCGGCAAAGCAATCGAAATGATAAATTAACCATTTTTTGTATTAGGATAAACATTTTGCAAGCAAATTGTGACTACAAATAGGACATAAATGGACATTGTTCAACAGGTGGGCAGTCGTGTTGTAATACAAGTGACCGCAATCTTAATGCTCGTCCTTGGGTGCATCGGGAAGTTCAGTGCCATCTTTGTGACCATCCCTGATCCTGTCATTGGAGGTCTTTTCTTGGCCATGTTTGGTATGTCTAAGGTTGTTGGCTTGTGTAGTTTTATTGTTAGTTAACATGGTTATTATCAGATTGATGGATTGTTTGGTATGCTCTGAGTACATATTATGTTTCCTCTGTTGGTATGTCCAAGTTTGACATGTGTTAGATTGATAGATTGCTTGTTATTCCCTGTATTTGATGTGTGCTGGCTGATGACATGTATGTTGTGTCCAGAGTTGATGATGTGTTTGCTGTATGTTGGGCTGATGGTATGTTTAGTATGTCTTGGGTGATATTTTTAGCATGTGCTGGCTGGTGATGAGTTTGCTGTATTCTTCGCTAGTGGCTATAGGCCTACTTGAAATGTCATGTGTCTGCTGTGTGCTGGACTGATGTTATGCATACTATGTTTGGGGCTGCTTGTTGTTTTCAACAAAATTATATATGTCATAACAGGAATGATAACGGCCGTAGGCCTGTCCAATCTGCAATACGTTGATTTAAATTCCACCCGCAACCTATTCGTGATTGGAATCTCTTTTTTCCTTGGAATAGCTGTTCCCAAGTGGATCGCCCAACCGGCAAACATGTCGGCCATCGACACAGGTAGGGATCTCGAAAACCTGCCTCTTCACGTAGGTAGGATTATACAGTTATGTGTTATCCACAGATTAGTGAAGCTACTGTTGGTAATGATGATGATGATGATAGTGGTGGTGGTGTTGACGACAACAGCGACATTGTTGACGATATGGGGATATTTTTGTAAATAATTGTGACCCGCCTCTTTCAAAAGAATGCTCAGTACTAGAGTTCTGACAGACTGGACAAGCGAATGGGTTTGATGAAACGCAGAGCAAAACTTCAGGGCTGAATTCAAACAAATGTGAACGACGACAACAACGACAATTCCACACATAGTCCGTTCAGGTGTGTGAGAGAGCTATGCTGAGGCAAGCCCCTCGAAGAGCAAGTGCACAATGACTAAACAGAGCAAATGTAACTTGGCTGAGTACAGTTGATGTAAAGAAACAGACAGCAAATGATTGATGAGAGTTTTTCAAAGAAAGAATTATTTCTGCAAAGCATTTCTCAAAATATAGTTTAGTCTTTACTTCATGACCATTACGTGTTCTGGAGTATTAAAGTGTCTTTACTTCATGACCATTACGCGTTCAGGAGTATTAAAGTGTCTTTACTTCATGGCTAGTACGTGCTTAGGAGTAGACCTATTAAAGAGTCTAGGACTCTATTGCTGCAATAGCTAGGATTTTGCTGCTTCTTTGGTCAAAAACTCAGTTGTAACAGCAGTATAGAATTTTACTGCTATATTGATCAAAGACTCTGGTATAGTAGTAGACTAGGACTTCACCGCTACATTGATCCAATTAATTTGCAAGAATTGAAAATACCATATCATAGATCATATGCCTTAGGCTCAGTGCCTGCAGGACAATCTGACAGTGTGTGTGTGTGTGTGTGTGTGTGTGTGTGTGTGTGTGTGTGTGTGTGTGTGTGTGTGTGTGTGTGTGTGTGTGTGTGTGTGTGTGTGTGTGTGAGTGTGTGACTTTCTGTCCTTACAATGATACTTGTTTCAGGCAGTGCGGTTGTAGACCAGATTTTTTCCGTTCTGTGTGGGACCAGTATGTTTCTGGGTGGTTTGACTGCTTTTATCCTGGACAATACTATTCCAGGTAAGAATCACAAAGCTACACTGAAAGGAGAATGTTACATTGCATGGATATATGTCGTTCTGTGTTCATTGTGACGTTGAGGGGCGCGAATTCATGCCGTTCTATGTATATAGCAGCATATGTGTAATGTTGCTTTTGTTGGTGATGGTGATGTGTATGCTAGGGAGGGGATATGGAGATGACGGTTGGTATTGTGCTTGACATGTGGACCGAGCATCAATTATGTCAGAAACCTGTGTATTAACGTCATTGATTGATTGATTGATTGATTGCGTTTACATCTTCAAACATATTTTTGTAATTCTCTCCACTCGAGTCCAATACACTTTTTGTAATGCATCCAACATAATGAAATAAACTTCTTGACGCATTCAATGTGCAATCATTTTAATTTGTTGTTGCTTTTAGTAATTTTAAAGCTCATTACTTGTTATGTTCATTCATTAACCATTTACTATAACTTCTCATGCTCATTTCCCCCTCCCCCGATTTATTATTAGTTATGCTAATTCCCTCCAATTCTTATTATTTATATTCATTCACTTCCTCATTCCTCAGTTCACGTCAGTTGATTCAAACACTAAAAGCCGGAAGCTTTGAATCGGCAACTCTTCAGATTTCTTACTCTCTGGCTCGAAGCATTTATATTTTTATACAAGTATTAACTTTCTACTCAATTTCAAGATTTAGTGTAGGTTTAACCTTCTACTCAGTTTCCAGGTTTATACAAGGTTTAACCCTCTACTCACTTAATTTCCAGGATCTGCCCAGCAAAGGGGAACAAAGCGATGGAGAGAGAGTTCTATACACGGAACGAGTGACCTTGCAGACATACACACATACGACTTGCCCCGCATTCAGCCTTGGCTCAACAAGATGGCCTTCACCTCTAAGCTTCCATTCTGTCCGGGATTTACCGGAGACTGGCGGCGCAAACCAGCTGCCAAACTAAATGCATTCGAACTAGTCTCAACATAAGTGTGACCGATTCCTGACAAGTGGTGTAGATCATAACTGTAACGAAATTTTTAATAGTTTGAACATATCTGTGTCACTGAACTATCTGATATACTTGTGATAGATTAGTTAATATGTATAAAGAATTAATTACGCATTATGATAGTCTACAAAGTGCCTAATAATGAAAATAAGCAACAGTTTGTAACAAGAATGTTTTGATGTGTTTTAGATAGTTTACTGACCCTTGTGTAAGTATGCTCATCTTTAATTAAGATTGCTGACATTTTGGCAGTTGTCGATGCTCACTTGAAGCAATATTCTCCTTGCTATACTCTGACGGGTGAGATAGTTGTCTTAGGTGGACGTTATCCTTCCTGAAAATAATCCTAGAGTGATCCTACAGTAATCCTACAGTAATCCTACAGTGATCACACTTTTAATTACAACTCGTGTACAGCTGTCATCGTATAAATCTGTAGTGAAGAATAGTTGGTAACGTGAATACAAACTTGTTAAACAGTAACCATGGAATTTAGACCGATCTAAATTGAAAAAGATCCTAACCCTCAACAGTTTAAATTTAAAGAGCCATTGGTATTTTCTTTTGTACAATTTTATGGCACCAAACCTGCATTCATAGAATACAAATGTTCAGCTTTAAACTTAATGCAATCGCATAGTTATACTTAGAATGTCTCTTATATCACAGTAAACAGTAGACATTTTAAAAAGTAGTGAAAAAGATCCATATACATACTATAATTAATCTTTCTGTGATTCCAACGCCACACTATTATTGGTTATGATTATTATTGTTATTTAATCACACATAATTTTAGTGGTAGCTGTTGGAGCCTCTTTTCCTATGCCTATTTTATTCTCTCCCTTATTTCCACCGGACCCTTCTATATTTATTTTATCTCTGACATAACTTTTGAGACTTTTTAGGTTTATATTTTATGATAATAGTTTTAATAATTTTAATTGTTTGGTTGGAGTATTTAGGTGGACCTCCCAATCATTACCTTAGGCGACTAGTCCTAGGACGGAAAAGCCCTGGACGTGGTGGGGCAGTAGGGGCATCACTGGGGGTACAGATGGAATGTAAAAAGGAACAAACTTCCTGGCTGCAATAGTGTAGGGATGAAAAATATTTATAAACATCACGATAACGCACTCTCCACTTGATCTTCAGATTCACACTTCCACATATACTTCACACACAAAAATAACAGCCCGTCCAAGGGAAAACAATATTTTATAACCTGACATTAGCTCCAACAAAATACACTTTGAATGGCTCTGGAACAAAGCGGATTTATTTACCTTCACGCGCCTAACATCAACTCAAAGCACTACAGGAAAAATTGGAAAAGAAAAAAGATTTCGACGAGACGACAACGACAACAGCCTAACCCCTCCCCTCCCCCCATTCAAGAGAGGGGAGTGACGCCCTGCCTGAGTGCCACCAAATGCGAGGACGTCTAAAGACGAAAATCTGAAAGCACGCTCAATCAGGAGAGAATTAACGCAACAGCAACAACAAGACCAACTCATACTAGTTGAGCGGCTGAGTGATGGCAGATTGCCAAGTGGACACTATATTGAACATATAGTTGAGCGGCTGAGTGATGGCAGATTGCCAAGTGGACACTATATTGAACTTATAGCTGAGGTAGTATGCGCGCGACTGTAACTGTCATAAGATTGATATTTTATGGTCAAATTCCGGTTATCATTGTTAACACTATAAACTTAACTGTCATAAGATTTATATTTTATGGTCAAATTCTGGTTTTCATTGCTAACAGTATACACTTAACAACGAATCACTCGCATTTAATATTGTTTTCTTAAGCTAAAGAACATAAATATACTGAAAGGCACTGCAGTGCGTGGATGTACAAACAACTGGAGAAAATTTTTTAATTATTCAAAATCAATCTTGTTTTGAACTTTTTCCAAACAATGTGCTGTCAATGTGATGTACCCTTCGCTTTCTATCAAATACATTTGGAGCCAGACCGCAAGAGAGAGGATTTTGCTTGCGGTGGAAAAATCCTCCAAAAGTGTTTATGTACGCTGATAAATAGCGTGCAATTGACAACCCGCATACGAATTATAGTTTGGTTATAAAAGAAAGGCAGTTAAAAAGCGTCGAGTACTGACTGATACGGTATCCAGCGACAATGTCGTATGTTACAAATACATATGTCTAAGTATACTAGATAAAGTTGGAAAAAGAAAGTCAAATTAACAGTTCCAACCCATCTGATCGTCTCCTTAACATACCATTTTGTGATCCAATAAATAAATATAAATAAACATAAATATCCATGTTTATTTGAATCCAATCTTACTTTCAAGTATCCATGTTTATATGGGATCCAATTTTACTTTCAAGTATCCATGTTTATATGAGATTCAGTCTTACTTTAAAATATCCATGTTTTTTTTTAGATCCAATCTTACTTTAAAGTATCCATGTTTATTTGAGATCCAATCTTACTTTAATGTATTCATGTTTATTTGAGATCCAATGTATCCATGTTTTTGTAAGATTCTAAAAATAACTAACTTCTAACGAGCGGCTCTAAGCAAAATACTTTCTCGGAAACAATTTTAGAAAAAAGCAGTTGACCACAAAGTTTTTAAGGATTTACGAAAGTTTTCGACCTTGGCATATATTGTAAATATGTCGGCGAAGTTGTGGATATCACCTAAAATGAAACGACAATTTAATATCGTCAGAAACGGCATAGGCGGAAATTAATGTTTCAGATGATTAGTTTTGTACTAGATTTTAAACTCTAGGGGAATAAAGTTTAGAATTTATTTCTATTGTTATTTTTTTTTAGAGAAGGTAGAAGACCCAGTTCACTCCAATCCACAGCGTCATAAATTTGCTTATGAGTGTTCAGATTGCCCTACCTTTTGAAAACTGGAAGGAAAATACTGATTAGCAGTAGTACTTATTTATATTGCATGCCTGTAGCAAGTACGTGATATTTCATTTGAGAGGTGTGGGTTAAAATGGTGCGAACAATCGACGTCATCCTGAGAAGGATACAATGTTTGACCTTGAAAAATTAAGTTGAGATCTCGATGCTCTTTTATATCCTTCTCAGGTGTACACCACATTAAATACAGTACCATACTAAAGTGAACACCACATTAAATACAGTGCGCTACTCAAGTGAACACTGTATTGGAAACAGTACCCTTCTCAAGTGTACACTACATTAAAAACAGTACCCTTCTCAAGTGTACACTACATTAAAAACAGTGCCCTACTCAAGTGTACACTACATTAAATACAGTGCCCTTCGCAAGTGAACATATAAATATACACTATGTGGCGGAGTAACTCTGCCTATCCCTAGTTTTAAACTTAATTGTTATATATATTGTTAATTTATCGAAGTGACCCGACCTTGAGCACTCGCTATAATGGTATTTTGAGAAGTGTCTGGGTTGGAGTAAACACTCGAGTTGATATTAGAAATTGCTGATGTAATGCAAACCAGAATGATCTAGATTCCATTCACTTTGTCTTGAATGCTCATGAAAATGAAACTTATTCGAAGATCATGAAACAATTTGCTTACTGTGAATTAGTTTGCCTTGTGTGTACAAATAGCTTCTGTACTGCGCGTCACCAACAGAAATAGCTCATGTGCTGTGCGTCACAAACAAATAGCTCATGTACTGTGCGTCACAAACAAATAGCTCATGTACTGTGCGTTACAAACAAATAGCTCATGTACTGTGCGTCACAAACAAATAGCTCATGTACTGTGCGTCACAAACAAATAGCTCATGTACTGTGCGTCACAAACAAATAGCTCATGTGTTGTGCGTCACAAACAAATAGCTTACGTACTGAGTATCACACAGTTGTCTGCTTCAAATAGCAATAGAGGTGGGAAGCAGTGTGTAAGTGTGGAGAATACACTACACTCGGTTGATGTATGATTGAAAAGTATGCTGATTACTTTGAGAAATTTCTGAAGTAAGAAAGTTACTCGAAATTACTACAACTACTGTTCTGATAGAGGGAGTTAAATACGGTGAAGGCGCCTAAGTAAACCTTAGGGAATACCAGTGAATCAGTGTCCTACTAACATGGGAGAGAAACACACGGAACTGACGTAATAATGAAGGACAATAAACTTGTCTTTGTTACAAAAGTGCGTGTAAGAGACAGCACCTAGATCAGGTTACATAGAAACTATTATCACTTATCTCTAATTATTCCATTTCTTTTCTCTGATAAGAACTATCCTGTGATTTGAATTGTATTTTTTATATAAATTTGTAATATAAAAATTATTTGAACTTGGTTTTGTAGAAAAAAATATCAAGTTAACTTTTTTCATTGTATTTATTATATGTATATTTGATTGTTGGTTTAATAAATTTATGTCCAATTTATTGACCTTCTTACACATGTTGATAACCTTATGTTAAAGAAAATGGGTAGGTGAGAGCTCGCTAAATATAAATTAAAGACGGATTTGTCTTCTCCTTTAGTAAGAAGTTTTCTACCTTCAAAAATATTATGTGACGGTAAATGTTTGTCTTTAATGTTGTGGAAGAGAAAAAGCGTTTACAGCGCCCGCATATCCGCCAAATGAGAAAGACGAATGGTGTCTGCTAGAGAATTATTAATAACATAAATTAAAATTATCATCACATGTAATTAGTTATGGATGATTAATTAATTAATAATAATTGTAACCATTAACTAGGTAGCGTTGGCGTCACACACTACAATAAATAAAGAGCTCTACTCAAGTGGACATTATGATGGATACAATACCCTTTTCAAGTGTACACTGCATTAAATACAGTGCCCTTCTCAAGTGTACACTACATTAAATACAGTGTGTTCTTAATGTGTATACCACGATAAATATTTGCCTTTCTCAGGTGAACATTATGTTGGATACAATGCCCTTCTCAAGAGGACATTAAAAATCCTTTACTCCTGACTGGCTGTTTTTCGTCACACTTTGCAGACAATGACTTAAGAAGACAAACACACAACGCCCCACTGACCTCACAATAATACGGTCAAAGTCAGTAACAATTTGACGATAAAACATGCGTCTCTCTCACATGGTGGATATGCCGGCGCTGTAAACTTTTTCTCTCTTCCACAACATTAAAGACTAACATTTACATCTCACAATATTTTCGTAGGTGGAAAACTTCTTACCAAAGGAGAAGATAAATCGGTCTTTATTCTATATTTAATGAGCCCCCATTGAAACTATGTCATCTCCAACATATGTGTACAATCCCAAATAGGGAGGGACCCAGTCTCGAATACTCAACCCAAGAGATGATTTGAAGAAGAAAAAACTCTGTTCCTTTTATTCCTAATTGGAAGCACAAGTGTTTCGACTCACCCTCCATCCAGTGGAATTCACCTAGACCTTATACTATTTATGCAACCTACCTCTGCCGCCCAGTAACAAGTCCGGGTTGTATGCCGGATACATGCATGCACATTAATTACTGCCAACTGGTTTACTGGCCATCGCGCACTTTAAAACAAACTCTCTGCAGCCCGCTCCTCTAATAACGCAAATACCAAACACTGCAGCCCGCTCCTCTAATAACGCAAATACCAAACACTGCAGCCCTCTCCTCTAATAAATAGCAAAGTACCAGCAAATAAATCTGCCACCATGCAGTACTCTCCTTTGTTCAGGACCTCACTTCCAAAATAAGCAATATGCAATATTTACATCATACGAATTACAAATAGTGTTTCAATTAAAGTTGCAGATGCCATTAAAATTTATATAAAATATGTGGGAAAGTTTCTCATCATTTGACATGAAATATCTTTAGAGTGAAAGAATTACGTTAATTATATTAATATAAATTTCTGAGAGAAGTATGCGTAAATTTTGCTTTGATTTGCTACCGATTTAAACTAAAGAATATCTGGTCTTCTTAGAAGAGGAGATGTGCCGTTGGATATATTTGTGGAAGAAGAAGCAGTGAGTGAACGAAAGAAAAATGTGTGCATTACCATATCACTGAATTCCTCTGTGTGTGTGTGCGTGCGTGCGTGCGTGAGCGGGTGTGTATGTTTTAAAGAAAAGAAAAACACTTCTGCATATTGTTTCAATAAATCTTTATCTATTCTCGTATAAAATCTGTTACATATGTAATAGTTATCAATATTAGATGCCACATTCTTAGGGAGGGGGCATTTTATTTTAACCAACTTAGTTATGACCCTTTTAAACAAAGGATTTTATTGCTGTTATAAAGAAGTAATACAGACTGCATTTAACCATAACAATAACTGTAGGAGTGAATATTTTTAAGAAATCAGTACCGAGACTTATTAAGACTTTGACCGACATTAGCTGCCCTGCATATGGAGACATAATTTATATGCATTATGAAAATTAAATATGATCCCTCATGATCAGTATACGATCTCTGACAGTCCGTTCGCACACATCTAGCATTACAGTCAAGTACTTAATAGTGTAATTGTAAACTTAAAAAATTGATTGTTCTTTAGAAATCATAGCATGGGAGTAAGTAGTCTAATATCTAACCATCTGTCACTTCATGCCTAAAGGACAACGTGTAAAGTACTGCTGACAAAAAAGTTTAAATATCCATTGTTTAGTCCAATAACTAATCGGTCTTGAACTAATGACATATTTTTCAATGTTTTCCCTATTGTGTTCTTTAGAAGTGTGCTTAGCTGAAGCCCACATGATGGATTTACTTCCCTTAGCATTATTGTTTCTGTGTGTGTGTGTGTGTGTGTGTGTGTGTGTGTGGTGTATGTGTGTATAGTGTTTGGGGGTGGGGGTGTATGTGTGTATAGTGTTTGGGGGGGTGTATGTGTGTTTAGTGTTTGGGGGGGTGTATGTGTGTACAGTTTGGGGGGATGTGTGGTGGTGGTGTATGTGTGTATAATGTTTGGGATGTGGGGAGTGGGTGTGTGGGTGTGTTCCAACGTCACATTGAGTACATTTGAAAAAAATCTAAGTGGTATGAAAATTCTTAGGAAGCACACAATTTAAAAACAAACAAATGGTTTTCTTATTTACATTTATAGACTTCTCTAAAGAAATTAACAAAATATTTTCTTATAAGAGCTTTTAAAAGTTTGCCTGGGTGCATTAACCCTGATTAATCTTTCTACGGTGAGAATTTAAAAATACATCGCAGTGATTTATCAAAATAAATCTACCAACCAAACTATTTAGAAAAATACTGTTATCTCGGTAGCACTACCTATTGCATTCAATGAATGATTACTCGCAGTAGTTGTGAGGCAGGGGTGGAGTTAATTTTATGGAAATGTGTCGACCTGCACTCGGTGAGGCAGTACAACGTTTGTGTTGAAAACGCTGAAGAACGTAACACGCGACAGTTGTGGCCCTTACCTGCAACAGCTAAAGCATTTTGGAACTGACGCGTCCTAATTTCAATGTAGTGGCAAGGTATGTTAACCCTACAGTTTTTAATATATACATTTTTTTACAAACAAACACTTTCTAATCTCGAAATATAAAAGAAATGTTATTATTAACTCATGAGTGATCCCTGAAGTCGGCATGAACTATGTGTATTTCATTCTTCATTCGGAGTTTTTTTTTTTTGTATTTTTTTTAATCTTTACATAAAATATTTATATAATTTATGTCTTAATTCAACAAATTGTAAATAAGGTAATATATAACTAAGAGTGTTTCTTATTTCGGTAGTCAGTATACAGGGTGGCCCAAAAGTAGGTTTACAGTTATTAAACTACCTTTTATATGGTTGAAGTTACTTGCTTAGTAATACCAATGTTGCAATGTTGAAGGAGGACATTTTGAGCATCTGAGAGATTAAATTGTTATTGGCGCCTAAGTAAACCTTAGGGAATACCAGTTTGATGTCAACAGAATAAAGAATTTCCCGCTGCTCTAGTGTCGAATTTTCAAATAAATAGTCTACGTGATAACTGTAAACCTACTTTTGGGCCACCCTCAATGAAATATCTTCAATAAGCCTGCATGTTTCATAAAATAAAATACTCCTTACGTAGCAAATTATTTACCGGAGTTTATAACCAACCTACTGCGACAAACTTGTAAACAACACATTGGAACTTGCTGCCTACTTCAGTTAACTGCGCCGTTGAAACCACTCATCGTTTAAGCTAAACAATAATATAAAATACTTCCTAGTACAAAGAAACATGCAACCGTAATCATTACGCTCACACATATACTAGAACACGTTTATCGATGGAAACATAACTCCATGAACACACCCCAACGCACAAATATAATGACACTGGCAAGAAAATAAGTCTACCGTGAAGCCTGTGTGAACATCAACAAGCCATTACACTGGCAAGTCAATAGGCCTACTGTGAAGCCTCTATGTGGGCTACTTCAAGCACACCAAGAGGAATATTCAAAAGTATCTTAGTGATATCTCGAGACCAATTTCTGTTGTTTTGACTCAAACAGAATTCACAGGAATCAACTTAGAGAAGCATTATCACCAATGTAATCCAGTAGAATACAGTAGTCACTGCAGTCTGAAGCAGATACAAGGTTACAAAACATCAAAAGGCATGCCCCATTTTGCAAAAATAAAAATTATAGCAGTGCTAAGTTTCAGGTGTATTTCCTCTCTAAACTCCTTTCTCTCTTACACACAGTCTAAACTTACAAATCCTGCAACAATATTCATTAGACTTATACACATGCAGCATAAGAAATACAGCAGTGATCAAAATTCACAAGTGTAATGTACAATGTAATCAAATTAGTGAACATAAAAATAACCATTCAATTACATAAAACATTCTCCATTTCAAATCATAGCTCAATAGCAAACATGTAAGAAATATTTCTAAGTCCATTAACTGACAAGAGTTACATCAAAGTCAAAGTGATTAGAAAATATAGAACTGACTTCCCAAAAATAACTTCAGTCTATTCCTATTGGATGAAATTGTTATGAACAAGTGTGAGACTATTCATCAGAAAAATTGCTTGTCTGCTTGAAACTGGTTTGGATGACATCAGCAAGTTCTACTACATTCTTTATCTGAGTTTGTATTTTAATTCTGGAATTTAACAAAAATATCCTCTTGTGTAATACCTGAAGGTCGTGTCACGTTAATATTTATATATAATAAAGTTTTAAAATAGTGACAGGCAACTTTACCCCACCACACAGACCCCTAATACCGAGATCACTGTGGAAATGGGAGTAAGTCTTTACATGCTTCCTCCAATAAACACACTCAAAGATAACCTTGCATTCCGTTAGATCCATGTAAACAGAAAGGAATGCAAAAATTATCTGACTGTGTTACTGGATGATAATGCTTTCGTGAAGTTCCATGTGTGACCACCACGTAATAACGGTTCAGTAAAGTTTCCTGTATAAAATATCCTGTGTGAATACCATATAATAATACTTAAGAAGAAAAAAATGTAACAAACATGACAAGACAATCTGTTTATTTTAATAAAAGCTGTTTTACAATGTCTACCTGTAAAATGTGACAAACACGACAAAACAGTCTGTTTATTTTAATAAAAGCTGTTTTACAATGTCTACCTGTAAAATGCATTGCAAAAGTCTTCATACAAACAGCTCATAACGACCGATATTTCATAACAAAATTATCAACACTCTTCCAAGCTGCCAACTTAACAATGGACAGATAGATAGATAGATAGATAGGTACGTAGGTAGATAGATAGGTAGATAGATAGATAGATAGATAGATAGATAGATAGATAGATAGATAGATAGATAGATAGATAGATAGATAGATAGATAGATAGATAGATAGATAGATAGATAGATAGATAGATAGATAGATAGATAGATAGATAGATAGATAGATAGATAGATAGATAGATAGATAGATAGATAGATAGATAGATAGATAGATAGATAGATATGTGAGTTTCCACCAAAGGTTGTAAACATCTCACACGTAGCAAAATTAGGTTACTCCAACAAAGAGATGGCCTTGGACTGTTTTTCTCTTGAGGATACAGCAGGACATTCAACTCCATGTTTCGGTGCAATGACATTACGATTACACACACACACACACACACACACACACACACACACACACACACACACACACACACACACACACACACACACACACACTCACAACTCAGCGCTCTCTTAGACATTTGTAAATGAAACTTTACCTGTAAAACTAAATTCTTTCATATGCAAAAACCACTTATACCTTCCAATAATATAATGTATTAATTAAAGCACTTTGTTCTACAGTTTATTCGGCATACCGTTGATTCGTGTTTCTACCAGACATTTATTGGATTGTGAATTGGTGTTTGTATCAGACATTTATTGAAAGCTAACGGTATCGGATTTGAATTCTGACCAAGAGAAGGACTGGCAAAATGAAGGAAACACCTAGAAGCGAGACTGCTGAGCCTCGAAGCACTGAGGAAAACACGACCGGCATCCTGTACAAGGTGGACGATCGGCCACCCGTCGTACTCTGCATTATTCTGGCATTCCAGGTAAAGACACTAGGATCACGTTGCTTGAGAGATGTTCTCGAGAGATATGCATTCCAGTAATTCATTAAACTTTGCAAAAATACCAACCCACCTTCTACACACACAGACACAGCCTACCTTTCACAGCACAATATTTATCACAAGTAATTGATTCTTAAAGATTACTTAGAAACACTTAATGATCACTACTACTTAAACTTTAACTGTTACTACTACTGTATTATTATTGTTTTAACTGGTATTTTGGTACTAACCTTCATACTACTGCAGCTACTACTACTACTACTTTTCTATATTATCATTATTATTGTTAGCAACAGTAGCAAAA
This sequence comes from Sinotaia quadrata, assembly GCA_028829895.1. Classification (NCBI taxonomy): domain Eukaryota; kingdom Metazoa; phylum Mollusca; class Gastropoda; order Architaenioglossa; family Viviparidae; genus Sinotaia; species Sinotaia quadrata. Next base: position 26,013,664 of record CM054180.1, read on the forward strand.
TAGTACTATTATTAACATTTCTATTATTGTTGTGCTTGTTGTTGCTATATTAATGGAGTCTGTGTGACAGGTATTTTCACTGAGTGAGACGTCTCTTAATTATTGAGAATATCATCTCCACCTGTGATAAATTATGCCTCTCAACCACAGACAAATGGATCAGAAGAGTAGCCTCCCTGTAGCCTTACTCTCCCCAGTGCAACCTTAGTATGAAGTTGAAAGCTGACCTGGCATATATCCAAACAAATAATGGACGGAAAAGTCTCACATTCATCGTATTTATGATTATGTTAAGCCCCACCACCACTAATTAGATCTTATATCCCAATTAATTATGCAGAATCGATGGTGTTCATGAAATATAGTATTTTTTAACAATGTAAATTATCTACATGCTACATAAAATAATATAACATTTAATGAAAATATAAAATAAGGGTGTGCACGACACATACACATGGGAATATATATATATATATATGTAAATCAATATAGTCTTAATTCCAATAATTCACTTCTCAATCATCTATAGCGAGATGCTTTTCACAGCTTAGAATGAACTATGAATCCTATGCAATGTTCATTCAGTCCTTCCATAGATTGCTCCTGTAATGTTCATTTTTCAATTGGCACATTAATTTTACAATGATATTCACATCACATGTAATGTTACAATGAGATTACATCACATGTAATGTTAAAATGAGATTCACATCACGTGTAATGTTACAATGAGATTCACATCACATGTAATGTTACAATGAGATTCACATCACAGAGAAAAGAGAAAGATTAGATAGTTTGCTCATAAACATGACCTTGAGTAGAGGATTCCCCTCTCCTGGATTTCTTACTCACAGTGAATGATGTCAGATGGAGTGAAGGCCATCACCAAATCAAGGTGGTCAAATCAAAAGATATTAAGAAGCTCTCCCACTGGATTGATATGGAGTTGTCATGCAAGTGGAGACTTTCAGGAACATGTCTTGCTACATGGAGGATATCTCAAACAGTGATGAAGTAAGGGATATTTTCTACAATGCAGACTTGCCCCTGTATGTCCCTACCTCCCATTAGTCAGTTACAGTTGGCCAGTTTGCAGCCATTGGTCAGCTATGACATATCACTCAATTTATCTGCTAACTACAGTCGCTCAGTATCAGAGACATTGCACTTATCAGTAATAATGCCTAGCGGCCAAGCCTGGCTACAAATAAAGTAGACTGCTACATTTTCAAAGAGTAACACATAATATCCTTTTAACTTTAAGAAGGGGTGAAAATGTTTATCATAGTCTTTGTTGCTTTACACTTCTTCTTTTGCTACATTCGCAATCTGGTGTGTTGATTTTTCCAAATTAATTCTGCTGCTTAAAATTAAACAGCGCCAAAGATAGTTTTAACATGACGGAGAGTAACAAGTCTGCCTTCTGGTATTAAAAACTTTTTGTCCCTTTACAGTTCTGACATTTTCTTTCAGCAGTTCACATCTTATGTCACATTATGTTAATTTTTCTGTCTTCAACAATTCACATCATTGGTCATATTGTCTTATTAATTTTCCTATCCGCAGCAATTATCCAATCCCATTTAGCAATTCTCTCGTTCTGTTGTATTACCTTTGCTGATTGATAAATCTTACCTTTGGTCTTCCATTGTGCTATATTGTACCTTGTTTGATTTCCTCTGTGTTATAAATTACCTTGCTAATTTCCATTGTTTAATTTTTACCTTGTCGATTTGCATTGTGTTATATTTTACCATGTCAATTTCCTTACCCTAAGCAATTCTTGACTATGTTTGGCGCGACATTTTCATTCCCACTTCTGATGTCACGTTCGCTCTGTATGGAGGGCGACACACTTGGGATCAGCCAGCTCATATCAACTGTTATCTTCGTCGCCGGCTTTTCTACGCTGCTACAGACGACCTTCGGCGTCAGGTAAATAGCTTTCATGACTATGTGTATGCCTGTGTTCATGTGTGTGCGTGCGTGTCTGTTGCGTATATGTGTGCGCATGCGCATTATGTATGTGTCAATGAGTGGCAAGGAGTCTTTCTCTTGAAATAACTCTTTACAATATTCATTGGAATATAAATATACCTGGTTTACATTCGTCCTATTCGTTCTAGAATTGTATTCAGAATATACATGGTCGTTTTTCTTTTCTTAGAAAGCCTCAGTCAATTTGCTTTCTAACAATATTAAAGCATACTCATTTTAAAATGCCATATAATATGGATAGAAATAATAGAGGCTTCTTTTTTAATAAAGTTTCACCTTTCTGAAAGAGTCCTCAAATGGGTCTACTGTATGAGTCCAGGGTCAATAAGATGTTTCCCCATTCCCCTACAACACAGTCGTCAGAGCTCTATATTTAGAATTTCTTCAAGATCACGTGATTCGAGCGGTTTCGAGCTGTCGAACAAAAGCGGCCAGAAAAGCTGAATTCTTTCAACGTTTTAATAGGAACAGATAGTTTTTAAATGGGGTTTATTCAATTGTTTGTTTTTAATTGGTTACAGGATTTAATATAAAATGGGTTGTTATGAGTTTTAAGAAAACAATCCTTACATTTTAAAATACGCTAGGTCTCCAGATTAAAAAAATAACAGTCTGCTATAGACAAACTACAGAATTGTAGAGTCCTGAATCTTTTCTTCTTTTTGACTCATCTGAATTGTCAACGGTGATAAACAGGGATGAGGAAGTCACACAGTACCGTACCGGATTTGACGCGTTCCTCTGACGCGATTTTACTGGGCTGTCCCCCAGCCAAACCCCCTGCTGCTGCTCACTGTAATACATTTGAGGTCCATCAGAGCTAATCTTAAGTTTTAGTACGGCTTTTATGTTTGATTACACATGCACACGTTCTTCTTAAATTAATAACTATTCACTTATAATCCTATATTTTCCAGATCACATTTTGTGATTTCCATGGTTACCTATTTCAGGGTTTTACAGGCAGCAAGTAAATGCAAGCAGTAGGTTTCTGATGACCTCTGCCCTCACTTGTCAGTCAAATATATACTTTCAGCTCGCTCTCTCTCTCTCCATGTGAGGTGTGAAAAAATAGTTGATTGCAATTAGATGAAAATAGTTTGACAGCATTTAGCGATGACTGTACACTCTATAATAACAATGATACCTATCACGGGGAAACGAGAGACAAAAATTATATTTTATTTCATTTTAAAAACCGCTAACAGAACTAGTTGAAGTAACCCGAGTTTTATTATTACTCATATATGTATCATGTAACTCCAGTAACGGTCACCTAAGATCTCTTTAGTTAGACAGACATTCTAGACACAGTGTGTGTTATTAGATCATGTTGAATATATATATTATTTTGTGAGAGATATGTAGGCTATATTAAAGAATTGGGGTAATTACGCATGACCGGTCAAATGATGTTTATGTAGAAGAAACCTAATGCGCATTAGAAATGACCACAGAGAGCGTGTGGCACGACCAGATATAGTTATCCAAGGACAAATCAAGTCACAAGGCATAGAGCTTCTGGAAGTTTTTGGAAACCTTCAGTGAGGCTATATAAGAGGCAAAGGAAGATTTTACCCTCAATGTTGAAAACGTCGATTCGTGTGAAGACATTCTAACTTCACGTATGAATTTTCTCATGTACAGAGATTTCATAAAGGAAAGCTGCAAAAATCTCTTTCCATCCGTTTTCCATCCGTCTGATGCCAAATATTGAGTAAAGAGGCAACATTACTTCAGTATAACTTTTGGCAAAGTGGGGAAGTTCACTGTCAAGAAAAACTGATGTATGCGACGCTGGTTGTATGCAGTTAACGACACAAGGGACCAATTTTGTTCTCCCCCACCCCCCCATCTGAGTTTGTTTGACTTTCTATCCTGCAGTCGAGGGGCTGGTGCCTAGGTTCTCTTTACAGACACCAGGATTTCTATACTCGATAGGATGCGATGACACATCCCACTGGATACTTTTGTTTGACACGATAACCAGCAAACAACGACAATTCAATTATCGAGGTTGGCAACGGTCAACTGAATATCAGATTTTTCCCCTGTGATAATCTGAAAGTGGTGCCTAGATTCTGCAGAATCTTCACCTATAATGCGACACCGCCATTGCGTCATATCTTCACTTTGAAGTGCCCCTTATAAGTGACGTGTGAGATTACGTCATCTCCTTGGAACTCTGGCATTAGTAAGTGAGTAATAATTAGCACGGCAAACGCGCACACACTTAACTCTAGGACTCTAAAGAATATGAATACTATTATATCATTTGTGAAATATGAACTTTAGACTAATGTTAAAATTAATGCTTATTTTATATGTGAACTATTGTTGAAGCGGCCCCATTTGCCGCATAAGAATTGTGTAATTAATCTTTATTTTATATTTTGAATTTCATCATTTTCATCCCCCCTTATTACCCAAAGAGTGTATGACATTGGAAAGTTGAATGTATGATTAATCACTGTGCGAAAGAGTAGCGCCCCCTTTAAATCAGGAAATAAATAACCTGATTTAACCATTTTTCAACTCCCTTGTTATTCATAGTTTTTATGAGGGGCGAAAGAATTCGTATTTGTAATGTTTTGCACCGTTCGTCTGTTCGTCCGTTTATTCTCTTGCATGATGCTCGCACACAACATACACAGCCAATAAAACATTCCTTGGCATGACATAATAAAACTGGGCCCACCCAACCATCAATGGTGTATGTCATGTGTGTCTATGTAACAACCTGACACGACGTATTACTGGCATATGTCACACGGGCTTTTCTTGGCGGTGCACCGGAGCAGGCCAAAACAGACTTCACCCCTTGCATCTCTAAATTCAGCTCGGGTCGGCTTAACAGCCGGCGGTTTGTGACAATACCTGTCTTAGCAATGACTGTACACTCTATTAATAACAATGATACCTGTCTTAGCAATGACTGTACACTCTATAATAACAATGATACCTGTCTTAGCAATGACTGTACACTCTATAATAACAATGATACCTGTCTTAGAAATGACTGTACACTCTATAATAATAATGATACCTGTCTTAGCAATGACTGTACACTCTATAATAACAATGATACCTGTCTTAAAAATAAATAAGTAAACAATATCTCATTTTCAGACCATAAGCAGCCTTCCAAAGATTGTGAATCCTTACAATGGTTAACAGACCACCTGTATATTTTAGAAGATATTACAACTCTATATAGCAATCAGATCACTTGCATAGTTTAGAAAATATGATAAATTATTGACAAATACAATATCATCTTTGAGAAAAGGATATTGCAACCGACAACTATGGAAATTTGTCAGTATATCACCATGATTCTTATCAGTTTGAAATAAAGCAATATCAACATTTTTTTGTAAATATATATTAATAATATCTTTCCCTCATAATTGTAGCTGTCCTTTTTTGGTATCTAGGACTATTATTATTTCTATTACACAATTACTGTTGGCGCGGTTGATACTATTCAAGAACATATTTAAGTTGAGTGCATGAATGAATAATCAGCAGTATTGTTTCATTTTATGTCTGTTAATAAATTTAAGTAGTGTTATGTATATATGCATATGTATATGTATGTGCATTTGCATGTGTTGCGTGCTCTAAGTGCGAATTGATCTCAGAGATCAGAAAAGATTGGCTCAAACAGAATAATCAGTTATCTGTTCTTTGCATTACAATATTAGGTTATTAATGGATGCTCGGCATCACACACACCCTTAATTTCGAAATCTGACATTAGACAAACAGTTTGATACATTAGATGTAAGCAAGTTAATTTATATGCATTAGACAAGCTATCGGATACATAACGTTATCTCATTCACACTCATAAGACAAGCTATCGGATACATAACGTTATCTCATTCACACTCATAAGGCAAGCTATCGGATGGATACATAGCGTTATCTCATTCACACTCATAAGGCAAGCTATTTCATTCATTCATTAGTCACATTATTTCATTCACGCTAATAAAGCAAATTATTTCATGAACCAGAGTCAAATTAGTCATATACATTAGGTTTACCTCTTCAAGCAAAATGTTTAGCAATTTGTTTTAAATAAGCAGCCATATTGATCACATCTAAGTACATAATGCAAAGTTACAAGTACATTGTATACTGCTTTTCATCTCATCAATACCATATTGCTGTTATACACACATTTAACCTGATCTAGGGATTTAAGATCACGAGGTCACGTCTCCGCAGGCGTCCCATTTTGCTCTTCGGTTCAAATGACCAGGTCGGTGCCTATGTCCGTCACTCAGGTACAGTTCAGTGCCCTTGGTATAGTTTATCTAAGGGTGACGATGTCACACATGAAGGGAGATTCTGGTTTCAACTTGCTGCTTTGTGTTTGCTTGTCTCAGAGTAGTCACTCTTGGATTGCAGACAGAGGTCGATCAGAGAAACTCTGGTAGATTGGCAAGATTCCACCCTTGAAGAGAACTAGATCTGACAGCTCGTGGTGTGGTCTGTGAGCAATAAAGAATTACTAACATGAGTGGTCAAATAAGATCTCAGATATAGCGCTTCCGTTAATAATAATAAAAATGCACATTGTAAATTAAGTGTGTCAAGGCTTCCCATTTTGCAAACTGTAAATTAAATGTGTATGCTTAGGCTTCCTAAAAGTGTAACTTGCAGCCTAAATTTGTGTCTAGCCTCCCGAATGTATTGCAAATTGTATGTCGAGGCTTCCTAAAGTGCAAATTGTAAACTGAATGCATGTGTAGATGCTGCCCATCAAGTAAATTGTAGAAATTGTAGACTTAGTTTGTGTGCTTAGTTTCTCCATCATGCAAATTGTGAACTTAATTTGTGTGCTTATGTTTCCATCATACAAATTGTGAACTTAATTTGTGTGCTTATGTTTCCATCATACAAATTGTGAACTTAATTTGTATGCTTATGTTTCCATCATACAAATTGTGAACTTAATTTGTGCGCTTATGTTTCCATCATACAAATTGTGAATGTAATTTGTATGCTTATATTTCCATCATACAAATTGTGAACTTAATTTGTGTCTAGGCTCCCTATAATACAGAGTATTAGCTACTCTTTCGTGACGCCATTTGTCGTTCTCCTGTCTTTGCCCAAATGGAGTTGTCCCTACAACACAGGTATCGCTCTCTGTTTGTTGTTCATTGATCTAATTTTGTTTTTTTTTTATTCCCCCCCCCCACCTTTTCTATTGTTTCCCCAGTCCTAACTCTCAATTTCTCTTCCTTTTTCACTAACTTTTTTTCTCCTCTCTCTCTCTCTCTCACAAACACACACACATACACACACACACACACACACACACACACACACACACACACACACACACACACACACACACACACACCACACCACACGTAAGCACACATACGTTCTCTCCCTCTTCACTGTCTCCTCTAATTCTTTTTCTTTTCCTTTTCCACTGTCTTCTTCAGTCGTACTTCTTTCTCTCTCTCGTTCACTCTAACTCATGTCTCCTTCAGTTCTCTCTCTCCCTCACACACATAAACACATACATACACACACACACACACACACACACAAACACACACACACAAACACACACACACAAACACACACACACAAACACACACACAAACACACACACACACATAAACACACATAAACACACACACATAAACACACACACACACATAAACACACACACACACACACACATATATATACGCACATAATTCAGCGCTTATGTGTTTTCCAGTTGTATTATGTATATTTGGTTGTTTGGAGGGGTTGTAAAAACTGTATTAATTAAACTGATAACATGAAATAATTTACCCGGATGCAATATTAAATTCGAAAATGCTTATAAATTTGTAATTTAAAAAAATCGATACTGAATGGCCTTTGTCTGGTTACTTGTTTGAAACAGTCATAAGTTAATAAAACTGTTAAGACAAAATTTATCTTTTTTAACTTTTAATCAATTGATCTATTTTCTAGTGCATAAAATTCATTTTATTTACCTCGCAGTCAATCTGAAAATCTCAAAGTAATCTTAAATTGTTGGCAGGCCAAGTCAATACAACAAATTTACCTGACTTGGGAAGTGACGCTCATCGTGAAATGTGGCAAGCAAGATTAAGGGAGGTAACTACATTTACAGTAACGCGATTGAAGCATACAAGTGGCGAGAAAGGAAAGATTTATCTACCTTCATCATCTAATTCATATATTCGTTTTACGAAATACATGTATATGTTCTTTCCGACAATAGTCACATTTTAACAAATTCTTCTTTTCTTTTTTTTTTTAAATCATAGGTCTCTTTCAGTGCTTGTTTATTTTTTGTCAGATGTCTCTTTTGTCAACGAATTTTTATTACCAATGATATCTTTTTCCTTCTTTTATTTTTAACCATTTGAATTTCCTTGCTACTTATTTCTTATGGTCAATAGTCTTTTCTTAAATGTTTTATTTTGTTGTGTCATTTTGTTTTAACAGTTATCTTTCTTATCTTCCTGTTAGTTATTTAGTTTGGATAATTATATTTTCTAACTATTTGTCTTTTCTTATCAATGAACCTTTTGCCTTGGAAATTGTCTTTTTCCAAGTAGCTATTCTTGCTAATTGTCTTTTCTTAATAATGATCTTTTCATGCGAGTAATATTCTCTTGCCACTGTTTCTTTCTACAATCACGCTTTTGTTGTATCTCTGTTTTCAGGATCATTTCCCGGGGTCGAGAAAGTTGTTTCCCTTGCATACACTGAAAAATTATTTATTTGTTTTGTAGGCCATTATACTCAAAGCAGAAACCAGCATTACAAAAGTTTTAATTTCTCTAACTTGACAGTGACCTTTTCTTTTTTTTTCTTTTTTTTTTGGGGGGGGGCAGTTGTTTCAAAGATTAAACTTAAAGAGAAAAATAAAACGGTATTTCATTATTTGTGTACTTTCTGTGGAATTTTGCCACCTGTGCAATTCACCGACATTATTTAGCATGCGTCAATTTGTCATGAATGTTTTTGGCTTAAACAGAGCGTTACCATGACAATGAGCATTATGTATTCTTTCAGTTACAAGGGGCGTTGATGGTGAGTTCCACTTTCCAGATCGTGGTGAGTTTTAGCGGTCTAATGGGCCTTCTCATGCGCTTCATCGGCCCACTCACCATCACACCAACGATCTCCCTTATCGGCATCTCGCTGTTTGACACGGCCGCTCTCAAGGCGCAAGGCCAGTGGTGGATCGCACTGACGTACGTATCGATAAAATTAACTGTAAAGGAAAAAACAGCCTGAATAAATATATTGTTAACTGCGAGTGTTGTGAAGTTGGTATATGAAGAAGAAGAAGAAGAAGAAGAAGAAGAAGAAGAAGATGATGATGATGATGATGATGATGATGATGATGATGATGATGATGATGATGATGATGATGATGATGATGATGATGATGATGATGATTATAATGATGATGGTGGTGATGGCGATGATGATGATGATGATGATTTGATATGTTTGCAGGACGTTGGCACTTGTGGCATTATTTTCTCAATACTTGAGATCGGTTAACGTTCCTTTTTGTCGGTGCAAGTGTGATAAGGGTGGGCGTAGCTGCGTGCGAACATCCATCGCATTCTTTTCTCTTTTCCCGGTAAATACGTGAAGCGTTGTAAACTATTTAACATCTTTACCTGAAGAATTCATTTTACTCCAATTTTTTTATTTTCAAACTTTATCCTATAAATATATATATTATGTGTGGGCATGTACGTGTGTATGTGTATTCATGCAAGCGTGTGTATTAAAATGATACTGACGTTTTTAAATGAAGTGACAGATCATTATTGGTCTAATATTTATATTATGTGTAGTAAATTATGATTACTTACGATTTTTAATGAAGTGACAGATCATTATTGGTCTAATATTTATATCAAATGTTTACATAATCAAGAGATATCGTGGGATACATAATCTACACCCAAAGTTTCGAAAGATCGCTATGGGTCTAATAGTTATATGAAAAGCAAAAGATACCATGGGTCCATCGTCTATACCAAAAGTTTACGATACGCGAAAGATTTCTATGGGTCTATTATTTACATGAAAAATTAAAATAAACAGAAGACCTCTATGGGTATGCTTTCTACAGGAAATAATAGGATAAACAAAGATGTTTGTGGGCAAATTATCTGTATGAAATGTTTAAAATAAGCAAAATATCTCTTTGGGTCAATTATTTGCATGAAATGTCTAAAATTAGCAAAATATCTCTATGGGTCAATTATCTGCATGAAATGTTTAAAATTAGCAAAATATCTCTATGGGTCAATTATCTGCATGAAATGTTTAAAATTAGCAAAATATCTCTATGGGTCAATTATCTGCATGAAATGTTTAAAATTAGCAAAATATCTCTATGGGTCAATTATCTGCATGAAATGTTTAAAATTAACAAAATATCTCTATGGGTCAATTATCTTTAGAATAAGCAAAGTATCTTTGTGGGTCAGTTATCTTTAGAATAATCAAAATATCTTTGTGGGTCAGTTATCTTTAGAATAATCAAAATATCTTTGTGGGTCAGTTATCTGTTTGTTTCTATAAAGTAAAAGATCTCTAAGAGTCTATTATCAACGTGAAATGTTTTAGATAAACGAAAGAGCTGTAAATTTGTTATCTGAAGATGTCTATGTATATGTTTCCACATAAAACAAGAAGTAGAACTCCATGATTTTAGTGTCTACCCAAAACCGGTAAATAATAACTAAAGAAGCTGTTTAATCTAGGCCTATGTTGTTTTCCTTCCCCATTACTAAAAGGCATTGTTTGTAAATAATAGAAAGGAGTTCCCTTTACGCTTACAAACAAAAATTCTTTATAGAAACATTTTTGTAAAATAGTTACTTACAGTTTACAACTTTTATTTTACAAGTTTTACCTGAGTTGCAACAAAAATTAAAACTAATGTGCAGTCATGGGAAATTAATTCGTCAAAACCTGAATTTGTCTTGATTAGCACTCTCTTTGTTTACCATCACAGACTTAGTAGTTTGCTTCCAAACAAAAAGAAACTATTTTCATTTGATTAGAGTCTTACTGTAAAATAATGGAGGAAATGGTTCAGTGTTTATAAACAGTTGATTAACTTTCCATCATTTTACGCACAATATTTAGTGTCTTGCAACATGTTTTTGATCACGTGGCAGGTTTTGCTGGCAGTAGCACTGACCTGGCTGCTGTGCTTTGTCCTGACCGAGACCGGGGCACTACCTGGAGAGGGAAAGTGGGGTTACGATGCCAGAACGGATATTCGTAGTTCTGTTCTCTCTCAAGCCCCATGGTTCCGCTTTCCCTACCCAGGTAATCTCCCTTACTCTTACGTCATTTTCTCTCCTTTTTTCCCCAGGTAATCTTCTTACTCTTACGTTATTTTTCTCTTCTTTACCCAGGTAATATTACTTTTTCTTACGTCATTTCCCCCTTTTCCCTATTAATCTCCCTTACTCTCACATCGTTTTTCTCTCCTTTCACCTGGTAATATCCCTTATTTTAATTTTATTCTTCTGTCCTTTGCCCTGGTAATCCCTTTTACCTCATATGTCATTTTTCTCTGCCTTAATCTTATGTCATTTTTCTCTGCCTTAATCTTATGTCATTTTTCTCTGCCTTAATCTTATGTCATTTTTCTCTGCCTTAATCTTATGTCATTTTTCTCTGCCTTAATCTTATGTCATTTTTCTCTGCCTTAATCTTATGTCATTTTTCTCTGCCTTAATCTTATGTCATTTTTCTCTGCCTTAATCTTATGTCATTTTTCTCTGCCTTAATCTTATGTCATTTCTCTAAACTTTACCCAAGTAAATTCGACTTTCTTTCACTTTAGGATCTTACAATTCACAGATACTAAGCACAATTATTTACACGAATAAATAACACGAACATCTTTCGAAAAAGGTAGAGAGACAATGAGCCCAACGGTGTAGAAAGGCAATGAGCGAAAAAGTGTAGAGATTCTTGAGCCAAAAAAAGTAGAGACGATGTGCCAAATATTCTTACTATCTTTATAAGGAGACTAATGAGATCTAAACAGCTTAATTAATTAATATGTTATTAATTGCATTTTTTCTTTATGTTTGTGTCCATAAGCATTTGGCATCTGTTGCAAAAACTGGTGTTGTCTGACTCGTTTATGTGTGTCTTAGTGAACATGTAGTAATTAAAATAAGCCAGAATGCTTTACATATAGTTTAATATAACATCACTCTTAGCATCCTTCTCTACCAGATTCACTTGGAAAATGGACTCTCGAATGTATTTCTTTTTTTTTTATAAATATTTTTATTTAAATGTCTTCAGAAATGCATCAAGGTATATTATTTTCAGCCGTCTGTGAAATATACGCTACCTTATTTTCTTTCTTTGCTAGCTCCATTAGTTTCAAACTGTACTTTTTTCAGGTCAGTGGGGAGTGCCAACGGTGAGCGTGGCCGGGGTGTTTGGAAGCCTGGCAGCCATAATTTCCTCCATGGTGGAGTCGGTTGGTGACTATGTTGCCTGCGCGCGACTATCGGGAGCGGCTTCACCGCCAGGGAGCGCTGTCAGCCGAGGTTGTCACGTGGTTTTATTTAGTTTTTCAATTATTATGTTTTAATGCTTAGTTGCGCACGGTTCTGTGAAACCCCTAGTTCAAGAGGATTTCTGTCAGCCGAGATATAAAATAGGTTATTTTTCTTTATAGTCATAATTAATAAGTCATATATGTTTGAAATGGTAGAGATTTATTATAATTTTTTACTCACAAACACACACACGCACACACACACACACACACACACACACACACACACACACACACACACACACACACACACACAAATATACATACAAACACACAATAGTGCTTACACTTTCTTTAAGATGCTTAGAAACTGTATTCAAAATATTCAGTCGTCTGAACTCTTTCAACTATTAATAATACTCTAATAGAATAATAACAATAGTCTTGGTCTTGCAGTGTGTCAAAAGAATTTCTTTCAACTAACAATAGTCTTGGTCTTGCAGTGTGTCAAAAGAATTTCTTTCAACTAACAATAGTCTTGGTCTTGCAGTGTGTCAAAAGAATTTCTTTCAACTAACAATAGTCTTGGTCTTGCAGTGTGTGAAAAGAATTTCTTTCAACTAACAATTGTCTTGGTCTTGCAATGTGTAAAAAAAATTACTTATTTCTGACCTCGCTATCATGCTCCGTTTTCAAACTTTTGTTTATATCAAAGTTCATAACTTTTATTTATTCTTGATTTAATATTTGTAAGTAATTAGTCTTGAATTTCTAATTCAAATATTGTGCTCTTTTATTTATTTATTTATTTATTCTTGATTTAATATTTGTAAGTAATTAGTCTTGAATTTCTAGTTCATATATTGTGCTCTTTTATTTATTTATTTATTTATTCTTGATTTAATATTTGTAAGTAATTAGTCTTGAATTTCTAGTTCATATATTGTGCTCTTTTATTTATTTATTTATTTATTCTTGATTTAATATTTGTAAGTAATTAGTCTTGAATTTCTAGTTCATATATTGTGCTCTTTTATTTATTTATTTATTTATTCTTGATTTAATATTTGTAAGTAATTAGTCTTGAATTTCTAATTCATATATTGTGCTCTTCATAATACTCTGCCGTTGATGGGAAAGGCAACAACAAAACATTTGCTTTGGGAACTAAACAAGAAAACCAGAAAGTACAAATATTAAATTCCCATTCTTCAACAATGAAATGTAAATTCAAAACAGTAGTGAACATATTTGGAAATAAGGTCACGTTGACTTCAGTGAGTTTTACTTGTAAGTACATGTTTGAAAATTAGCTCACGTTGACTTCAGTGAGTTTTACTTGTAACTACATGTTTGGAAACAAGCTCACGTTGACTTCAATTAGTTTTTGTTATAACTACTGCTAAAAGTACTATAATTACATTGAGTAGTCTAAAATATCTATTTATTCCTTCGTTCATTCATTTATAACTGGTTACGTTTTTAATTAATTAGTTAGCTAGATACGTTTGTTTATATATAGATTATTAATTGCTCAATTTATGAAATATTTTGCTAACACAAACGTTTAATTCATTGACAGTTTCAGGTGGACACTATAAATGTCTACGATTGTTTACATTGCTGCTGTTCATGACAATTATGCAATCAAAGATTTTAAAGTCATATTAGACAGCAAAATGAAACGATTTAATATTTAAACAAAATAGTTTCAGAATTCTGAGACTTTAAAAATAAATGCAATAAATCACTGTACACAAATTATGAACTACAATTCGTATGGATTAGCAAACAAGAAAGCATTTCTACAAGAAACTTTCTTGTGTTTTAGTTGGCTAGTCTCGGATTTTTTCTTTTCTTTGTTTCAAATACTTGATTTGGTTTTGTTGGTATCTTGCTTAAAGCCTTGGGATTTTTTATTTGTTGACAGGACTTGGAATGGAAGGAATAACGTGCTTGCTTGCAGGAGCGTGGGGGACTGGGGGTGGCACTACTTCTTACAGCGAAAACATCGGTGCTATCGGGATCACAAAGGTAGTGCGACCTACTTCGCTTACAAAGATCTAGGTGTAAACTTAACAGCTTCACTTGGTGTGCGCTGGTTAAAAGTCCATACGTATATTATATATTACAGACAAATGCACAGGGACACAATCAAGAAACAGAAGGAAAAGCAGGGACACAATCAAGAAACAGAAGGAAAAGCAGGGACACAATCAATAAACACAAGGAAAAACAGGGACACAATCAATAAACACAAGGAAAAACAGGGACACAATCAATAAACACAAAGAAAAATAGGGACACATCTAACAGAACACCCATGACAGGAAAAATTATAAGACTGTACGGACCAATCAGGAAAACTGAACAAGCCAAACAATTCATGACAGGCAAATTACATTTGCTTTCAAGCATTCCTTTATGTAAACAAAGTTACACTAGGGCGACTAGGCTGTATGTGAAATGAACAAGTAAAACGAGCAAAGGCTACTGATATCAAGTTTCAAGCTTAAAACTTAGCTTAATTAATTAAACTAATAAAATACATATTTCGAGCAATTTAAATGTATGTGTACTCTTGCCAACAGGTGGGCAGTCGAATTGTAGTGCAAGTGACCGCAGTCATAATGCTCGTCATTGGCTGCATCGGAAAGTTCAGCGCCATCTTTGTGACTATCCCCGACCCTGTTGTTGGAGGTCTTTTCCTAGCCATGTTCGGTATGTCATGGGTTGGTGTTATGTTTGGTTTGGTGGCAGAGTAAATTTGCCTATTCCTATTTCTAGACTTAATTGTTATATAAATTGTTAAATTGTCAAAGTGACCCAATCTTGGGCACTCCTTATGATGGTATTTGTGCATGTGTCAGAGTTGGAGTAAACAACTCGAGTTGAGTATATGCTAGAAATTGCAGATGCATTCAAAACCAGTTCCAACTGGATGAGTAGTTTTTATTATCCAATGGTTAAGATTTATGGACACGAGACCAGCCAATGGGCTGAGATCAAAAGTGTACCTGCTGTAGAGAATTCTATTGTCCCATCACTTGGAATTTGGTGTGGCAAGAAGTCTGGTCATGAAAGGTGGCCATTAACTTAATGGTAAGTTAACAAACTGATTGAGAGAGAATGGACTTAGAAATGTTTTGTGCATTTTGCTATTTATATATTATACTTATGTTTTATATTAAGAGATATATTATGTGAGGAGACAATTATTTCTACAAATATTTGAACTAAGATTGATATTGCTTCTAGTGAATGTACCCATGAAATTGATATGCTGTATTTATTATGCAGTTTGCATGTATCAGGCTAATAAATACTTTTGAAGGAAACTGTTAGTTGAGACTTTTTAATGTAAGAAAGAACGGAGTCAAAAATTAATAAATTGAAGATGGATTTGTCTTTTCCTTTAGTATTTCTACCTACGGAAATATTGTGTGACAGTATATGTTTGTCTTTAATGTTGTGGAAGAGGGAAAACGTTTACAGCGACCGCATATTTGCCAAGTGAAAGGGACGAGTGGTGTCTTTTGGTGAATAACACAAATTAAGATTCTCATTATTTGTAATTAATTGTGGATGATTAATTAATTAATAATAACTATTAATTAGGTGGCATTGGTGGCACATGTTTTACTGGTTTGAAGCTGTTTTTCTTTTCCTTGGGCTAATGTCATAGGTTTGTTGTCCTGGGTTGATGCTATGCTTGGTATATCCTGGGTTGATGTTATATGTTTGATGTCCTGGTTTTATGATATATTTGATATGTCCTGGGTTGATGTTATATTTGATGTTCTGTGTTTATGATATACATGTATTTGGTATGTTCTGGGTTGTTGTTATATTTGATATGTCCCTTGTTGATATTATGTTAGATATCCTGGGTTGATGCTATATTTGTATGTCCTGGGTTGATGTGTTATTTGGTATGTCCTATATTGATGTTATATGTTATATGTCCTGGGTTGACACTATTTTGGTATGTCCTGGTTAGATTTTATGTTTGTATGACATGCATTAATGTTTTAATTTCTGTGTCCTGGGTTGATGTTACATATTTGAGGTCGTAGGTTGATGTTATGTCTGGTACATCCTGAGTTGATATATGTTTGTATGTTCTGGGTTGATGTTACGTTTCTTATGGACTGGATTGATGTTATGTTTGGTATGGCCTGGACTGATGCTATGCTTAGTTTTCTTGGGTTGATGGCAATTAATTCTCACGAAATGTGTGTTTATATGTGCTAGCGTATAGCTACATCCTGCTTCTAGTAAGTAGTAATAAGCTTTTGGTGCTCTAGAGATGATTGATAATGATTGTTTTAACCAAGTATTTTAGACACACACACACACACACACACACATTTGTCTCCCTCTCATTCGCACACATAGCTATAGCTACACACACGCAAATAAATAAGCATTTCTCTAGTTTTATCATCCTTCAAATCAAATATTATCACACTGTAGCCTAAATCTGCTCTCTAAAGGAAGAAGATGGAGATTTTTTCAGTTCCAAATTTTTGTTTTAATTTTTCAGCAATCCATTGACAAACTGGATCAGTGGCACTTAGGCCAGTAGCTCAATATTTTGTTATATTATTTATCAATGTCACGTTTTGCCTGTGAACACACTCTCACTAACTTGTGACGGTATTTGTGACAACACATCCTGCAGGGCAATTTCTGTCCGCTTTTCATGCACCATCTTAGTTTCTCTTGTTTTCAATGATCATTATAAAATAGAATGGTTTTTCTCTTTATCTCTGCTCTCTGAATTAGTGACAACACGATCAAATTATTCGCTATATGTCGCCATGCTCTACTATTTTATTTCTTGTTGAATACATTTAATATTGATACTTAGACCACTCGTGTTGGCGTGACTCACCTGTTATATGTTGTCTTCTGTCACCTGTATTTACTTACTACACGTGACTCTATGTATTAGGGAGATTCAAGCAATCTTCTGGTCTATCATTCTTCTTTTATACATTACCTGTCTTGCATCTTTCTAACACTTGTGGTCAGCCAGAGGGTGTGTTTGGGGAATTAGCCTAAGGTTACGGGTGGCTCGGGGGGAAAGTAACACATTGCTCATCTCCCAGCAAAATGTCACATGCTTGGACTATCGTTGTCTAAGGTCATACAATCACAAACACTTGGACTGTCACTGGATAAGGTCATACAATTACAAACACTTGGACTGTCACTGTCTAAGGTCATACAATCACAAACACTTGGACTGTCACTGGATAAGGTCATACAATTACAAACACTTGGACTGTCACTGTCTAAGGTCATTGTTACGTTTCCAGTATTTATTTAAAGACCCTGCTTAGAATAATTAAAAGACTTTAAATATAATTAATTCTTCCTCTCATATTCTACGCAGACTGGTTGCTCAATTTATTATCTGACTAATTAAAGGTGCGTCTTGTAGTTCAGACGACAAATTTACAGACTAATAAACTGCGAACTTTTAGCTAGATTTGAAAACAGTTAAGTCCCTCTAAATTAATATGCACTCGTCATCAATCTTTCTGCTCATCCGCCCCCATTCAAATCTAAGAATTAATCTAATTGGTCTATTGTGCATAGAAATCAACTACTAAGAGGTATTAACAAAGAAAATAAGATTTAATAAAGTTTAACAAATTAACAATAAATCGAATGCAACGCGAATAGTCTTCACTCTGTCTTTACGCGCCTATGCCTGATTTTTGTCAATCTAAATTGCCAGAAAAGTGTTCCTTTGAGATCTGTACACTTGATTTTGCACTTAGCTCTATTCTTGTATCCTTGGTCTCAACACTCAGTCATGCCGGTTCGTTCCCTCAGTCCCCCTTTAACGACACACGTGGTGCATAAGGAATGATGTCCCTTTGTTAGTGGCTAGGAACTGGAATTTTTGCAGCATGGCCCTCAGAGTGGATTTCGACACGCTTACACCAATAAGCTAATGCAGGTGAGGCATGGGTGAACATGAACCATGAGCCGACCTGTGGATGCAACGTGTTTGGATATAATTCTCAACCTAACAGGTCCTACTTAGGCATGGCTCAATTAAATACGCTGAACAAAGAGTTTCGACCTCGTGTCGCTTACAATTAGATTTTAGACAAAATATAATCGTCTCACATGTGTTCCATTTAACAGTCATGACGTATGAAGCAATAAAATAGATACAACGTTAAATTAATGTTCATACAAAGAGGTAATTCAAACCGACAGAGCGCTTCACAATTTACAATTAAAATTACACGCAATAATTGAATTACATGAAGAATTCATATCGAGCGCAGCATTCTGGCTCTTAGTGAATTAAAACAATATAAATTAAAGTACAGAAATGGAAAAATGGTTACAATAAATTTATATTCCGTAACATATAGGGTTTTCAGCTATTTCTCTGAACCATGCTCAAGTGTATATGGGAATCATATAATACATAGCACAAATACATACTTAAACAATACATAGGCAAATACTATTAAATAAAATGATACCTTTGAGAGAAGTCGAAGGGTACCTTGATTCTCTATGGCGTCGGCTGCCTCTACGACCCGAGTAGCTGATGGAATTAGCTAAAATGTGCTCGAAGTGAGGGAGCGGAAGCGTGTAGGTACATATATAGAAAGGTATATTGCGTATCACGTGACTGTTCGCAAAGCATGTGGTTGGTTCGAGAACTGGACAATGGTCCTAAAGTTACATAACATCTTGACCTGTTCTAGAAGCACCTAGAAAAAGGAAGCTTTGAACAAAGGGCCAAGGGTTTCAAATATTCGAATTTGAAGTAAACAAGGCAAGTGGGTCACGAAGTCGGACAATTTTATCAGACTGTGACACCCCCTTGCTTTTGAGGCGTTTATCTTGCCAAAGATAAAATGCCTCCTACAAATTATGTATGATAAAATGTAGAAGTCCACAATGAAGAAAAATTTACACAAAAAAAATTTCGACATTCCTAGAAATAAAGTGTGCAACTATATTTCATATTTACAGGAAGGAATCCGTAGGGTTCAGTTAATTGATTAAACAACATTCTATCAGTACCGGCACTTGATGGCATCAAGCACGACTCATGTAATCTGCGCCAACATTCAAAGACCCTTTGATGTAATGAATATTTGCGTCATACTGTGTCAGAAACAAAGACCAACGCATTAAACGGCTGTTCGTAAATTGCGCCTGTCCGAGAAAGGCTAACGGCTGGTGATCGCACTCAATGACAAAGGTTTTTCCGTACAAATAGTTTTCGAACTTTTTTATGGCCCAAACTATTGCAAGACATTCCTTTTCACTGGTGGAATATTTCTGTTCAGTAGTTGTGAGTTTACGGCTTGCATATGCAACTGGGTGTTTGGTGTCATTGTGTTCTTGTAATAACACTGCTCCTAATCCTGTGTTGCTAGCATCAGTCCTTAACAAGAATGGTTTTGTCAGATCTGGCAGTTTAACAACTAAATCTGAAGTCAGTCTAGATTTCAGTGTGTCAAAAGCGTTTTGGCATGCATCAGTCCACACTACTTTTGTAGGCATATTCTTACGTGTCAAGTCAGTCAGAGGACATGCAATGGCACTAAAATCTGGTACGAATTTTCTGTAGTAGTTAGCAAGACCAAGAAAACTTCTAACTTGTGGTTTTGTTAGCGGTTGTGAAGTGTCCTTAAGTTGTGCTATCTTAGCTTCACTTGGCGACATAGTTCCATGACTCAACTTGTGTCCCAAGAAGTCTAAGGAGAATTGTGCTATTTCACACTTCGTAGGGCGGGCAGTGAGGTTGGCTTGTTTTAATCTGGCTAGCACATCTCGTAAGAGTGTTAAGTGCTCCTCCCATGTCTGGGTGCCTAGAATTAAATCATCCATGAAGTTCTCAACTCCGCGTCCGTACAGTGGTTCTAACAATGACCGCATCATTTTAGAAAAAATGCTTGGAGCGTTTGAAACTCCGAAAGGCATAACTTTCCATGTGTAGTTTCCTACTGGTGTAGTGAAAGCTAGTATGTGTCGATCAGTGTCCTTGACCTTGATTTGCCAAAAACCGCGTGACAAATCTATTTTGGTATAGTAATGAGCGTTAGCTAGCTTAGTGAAGATGAGATCCGGATCAGGAAGAGGTTCGGCGCAAAACTCTGTCACTTGATTGAGTTTGCGGTAGTCTACGCAAAAACGGAACGAGTTATCACGTTTTTTAATCAACACGATGGGTGATCCGTAGGCACTGTCAGTCTTCTCTATGACCCCTAGATCTAACATAGTCTTAATCTCACGTCTAACGTCATCTATCTTAGCGTGTGGCAACGGATACGGCTTCAAACGTATCGGTTTGTTGTCAGTCAGCTTCAGTGAAAATTCTATTAAGTCTGTCAACCCTGGTTTGTCTGTCAGAGTAGATGAGAACTCATTAAGCAATTCATTCACTTCTTTTTTCTGTCTTTCTGTCAAGGCTTCATTTACCCTAACGTCTTTGACAGTTTCGTCCGTCTGTAGAGGACAGTTTGGTAAAGTACCAGTGACGCAATCAGTATCCCCCTCGTCTTCTGTAACTATCGTCGCTACGACAAAATCAGCTTGAGTGGTTTGATCCTCACGGCTTATGTACTTTTTGAGTAGGTTAACATGAAAGATTTTCTCTCTCTTTCCTGTCTGCACCTTATAGTTCAGTCCCCCTAGCTTGGCGGTAACTACAAAGGGCCCCTTCCATTTCATCTGAAGTTTGTTATGTGCTTCAGGAAGCAACAGTAACACTTTGTCATTAACTTCAAATTCTCTAGGTTTGGTGTGCTTATTGTAATATTCTGCCTGTCTAGACTGAGCTATCGTCAAGTTTTCCCGTGCTATCTTGCCTATAGTTTCAAGACGGTTTCTTAAGTCAGTGACGTATGTGTAAGTTGTCTTAACTTCGTCATCTGTCTTTTCATCAGTCCAAAGTGCCTTCAAAATCATCATCGGTCCGCGTACAGTACGTCCGTAAAGTAGCTCAAATGGTGAAAACCCGGTGGAAGATTGTGGCACCTCCCTATATGCAAATAGTAGGGCAGGGATGTATCTGTCCCAGTCTTTCGGTTTATCTGTGGCGAGCTTTTTAAGTGCTGTTTTTAATGTCCCATTGTATTTTTCAATCAGACCATTTGCCTGGGGGTGGTATGGTGTGCAAGTAAGATGTTTGATGGAAAGTAAACGATTTACTTCCTTCATTACGTTGCCTATGAATTGACTCCCCTGATCCGTCAAAATTTCAGTAGGAATTCCAACACGACTCCAAAGACCGAAAAGGGCTTCGGCGACAGTTTCAGTATCAATATTTTTCAATGGTACTGCGTCGGCGAATCTTGTTGCGTAATCAATAGTGGTCAGCACGTATCGATTACCTCTCGTTGATGTGGGTATTATAGGCCCAATCAAATCCAATGCTACGCGCTTGTAGGGTTCACTGATCAGTTCAGGCTCTCCTAACGGTGCGGGTCTGATTGAATTTTTAGACTGTGTTCTCTGGCATGTGTCGCAACTTAACACGAATCTACGGATATCGGCAATGATATCCGGCCAATAAAACTCACTTGTAATACGACTAGTTGTTTTTTGTACACCCATGTGTGCACCAAAAAGACTCTCATGACCTAATCGTAATACGTCATTTCGTTTGGTTTGTGGAACGACTAATTGTTTCCGAAATTCGTCTCCCACTTTCGAATAGCGGTACAATAAACCCTTTTTCAGAATAATGCACGCTTTCTTATTCGAATCGTCAGTGTTGACGTCACTAACAAGTACAGCTTGTCTGCGTAACTTGTCTAGTGTTTCGTCCTCAGCTTGTAATATTTTAATCTCGCTAACTGTTGCTTTATCTACGGCTGGTGCGGCAGACATCGGTGCAGTTACAGATTTGTCTTTACTACTCGCTGCTCTGGTTACAGCGTTAACCAGTGGTGGTTCAGTTGAAGTTTGTTTTTTGCACGGCAAAACATACTTGCAACCAAGGATCACGTCATGCGGTGAGTTTTCCATGACTGCCGCTTTGACTGTTCCTTCTACAAAGTCTGAAACAATCGAGACTTCAGCTACTGGTAAAATGTCTTGTTCGCCGTTTGCAAAGGTGACAGAGATTGTCTCCCCTGTGTAGTCGGTACGGTTAACTAATGATGCATTTACAATAGCGTCTAGCTCACACCCTGTATCAAGCAAAGCGATTGTGTCGTGACCGTTTGCCTGTACTGGTGTTCGATTCGACTTTTCTGTTTTAGGTGTATGACTTTCTACTGCGTAAACTTTAGCTGTTTTCTTTTCAGGACATGTTCGTGAAAAATGGCCACTATCACCACAAGTGTAACATGCAAGATTCTTTTTATCTTTCTGTTTGTCGGACTTGTTTTTAGTGTCGGGTTTAGATGTTTTATCATCACGCTCACTATGTGCCTTCCCGTCATTTTTCTTATCCTTTCGAGTCTGCGGTTCGTTCGGTCGAGACTTGTTGTTCGCGTGTGCGTTCGAGAATTGAGAATGTGCGTCATCAAAGCGATCGGCGGCGTTGCCTATCTCCTCTAGCGTAGATTTTTCCCTTATTGCTAAGTGAATCAGTAGATCTGATTTGTATGACCCGAGAATATGGTCTTTTACCATTTCATCCCTAAGACCTGCGTACGTCTGTGGAGTTTCGGCTAGATCTATCCATCTTTGGAACAAGTCAGCTACGCGTCGTATGTACTGTGCGTGCGTCTCTGAACTGGCTTTAGTGGCCTGTTTAAACTTACGTCGGTATGTATCTGCTGTGAGTTTGTAACGTTTCAATAATGCGGCCTTGACTGTGTCGTAATTATCTGACTCAGAATCGCTAAGCTTATTGAACTCGTTTTTCGCACTGCCCTGCAATAACCCCGATAAATTTATCGCCCAATGTTCCGCTGGAATGTTTGTTGCTCTGGCTAACTTTTCAAACGTTTTTAAATACGCGTCTATTTGATCTTTGTTCTCATCAAATGGGACCATATTTATCTTTGGAATGATATTTTCAATTCTACTGTGATTATTTCCATCGCTAGAACGCGAATCACCACTGCTTCTGCGGTCACGGTTTGGATTGGTAACTTCTAGTTTCTTTACTTCCCATTCTAACCGTTTTATTTCCGCGTCTGCGGCGATGCGTTTGGCTTCCGTGTCTGCATTGGCTGCTATGCGTTTAGCCTCAGTTTCAGCTTCTAACCTTTTAGCTTCGGCTAGTCTATCAGCTTCTAACTTCTTAGCTTCGCGGGCAGCTAACCGTTCTTCCCTTTCTATCTCTTGTCTCTCTTTTTCCGCTTTTTCCGCTTTCTCTAGCTCAGTTTTAATGTAGCTAGTCAGTTCGTCACCCTGGTATCCTATCATGATACCGGCTTCTTTCAGGTCTTCGATAACCTGTTTGCGATCCATTTTACTGTCTTAGCGCGCTGGCTACAATAAGAATGTATCTCGTGAATTGTGTGTTTTAACCGTCGGCGATAACTACGCTTATCCCGAAAATAACTTTTAGGCTACAACCTTACAAAAATTATTTAATTTACTCAGAACACCTTCCGAAATAAATTACGCGTTAACTCTTTACACGTTTCACCTGCTTGTCACAGTGTCCGCTGTTCCAAGACTTCCGTAATGTCACGGCTCCTACCATACAACATTACACATTATATCTAGCACCCTAAATATAATAGTCCGAAGTCTGTTACTACCGATAACTCTCCTAGCTGGCGGTATAACCTTCGACTCCTCACAATGAAGTACTCAGTAACACAATACTAAATAAATCATTCAATAGCTAACATGACATATTTAACTACGCTTAAATATATCAACATTAACTAACATGCACGCTACTCTGCAAAAGAATACATGCACATGTCACAACAAAAGCAAAGAAAATCAGTGATACAAAAATCAAAAGAACAATTGGCAATTCTGTTCGTTCGTTCGTTTCTAGGTTATGATGCGCCCTATGTATAAAAATGTTACAATTTACAATTTAATACATATCAATCCCGCGACGACCCACACTTGTTACGTTTCCAGTATTTATTTAAAGACCCTGCTTAGAATAATTAAAAGACTTTAAATATAATTAATTCTTCCTCTCATATTCTACGCAGACTGGTTGCTCAATTTATTATCTGACTAATTAAAGGTGCGTCTTGTAGTTCAGACGACAAATTTACAGACTAATAAACTGCGAACTTTTAGCTAGATTTGAAAACAGTTAAGTCCCTCTAAATTAATATGCACTCGTCATCAATCTTTCTGCTCATCCGCCCCCATTCAAATCTAAGAATTAATCTAATTGGTCTATTGTGCATAGAAATCAACTACTAAGAGGTATTAACAAAGAAAATAAGATTTAATAAAGTTTAACAAATTAACAATAAATCGAATGCAACGCGAATAGTCTTCACTCTGTCTTTACGCGCCTATGCCTGATTTTTGTCAATCTAAATTGCCAGAAAAGTGTTCCTTTGAGATCTGTACACTTGATTTTGCACTTAGCTCTATTCTTGTATCCTTGGTCTCAACACTCAGTCATGCCGGTTCGTTCCCTCAGTCCCCCTTTAACGACACACGTGGTGCATAAGGAATGATGTCCCTTTGTTAGTGGCTAGGAACTGGAATTTTTGCAGCATGGCCCTCAGAGTGGATTTCGACACGCTTACACCAATAAGCTAATGCAGGTGAGGCATGGGTGAACATGAACCATGAGCCGACCTGTGGATGCAACGTGTTTGGATATAATTCTCAACCTAACAGGTCCTACTTAGGCATGGCTCAATTAAATACGCTGAACAAAGAGTTTCGACCTCGTGTCGCTTACAATTAGATTTTAGACAAAATATAATCGTCTCACATGTGTTCCATTTAACAGTCATGACGTATGAAGCAATAAAATAGATACAACGTTAAATTAATGTTCATACAAAGAGGTAATTCAAACCGACAGAGCGCTTCACAATTTACAATTAAAATTACACGCAATAATTGAATTACATGAAGAATTCATATCGAGCGCAGCATTCTGGCTCTTAGTGAATTAAAACAATATAAATTAAAGTACAGAAATGGAAAAATGGTTACAATAAATTTATATTCCGTAACATATAGGGTTTTCAGCTATTTCTCTGAACCATGCTCAAGTGTATATGGGAATCATATAATACATAGCACAAATACATACTTAAACAATACATAGGCAAATACTATTAAATAAAATGATACCTTTGAGAGAAGTCGAAGGGTACCTTGATTCTCTATGGCGTCGGCTGCCTCTACGACCCGAGTAGCTGATGGAATTAGCTAAAATGTGCTCGAAGTGAGGGAGCGGAAGCGTGTAGGTACATATATAGAAAGGTATATTGCGTATCACGTGACTGTTCGCAAAGCATGTGGTTGGTTCGAGAACTGGACAATGGTCCTAAAGTTACATAACATCTTGACCTGTTCTAGAAGCACCTAGAAAAAGGAAGCTTTGAACAAAGGGCCAAGGGTTTCAAATATTCGAATTTGAAGTAAACAAGGCAAGTGGGTCACGAAGTCGGACAATTTTATCAGACTGTGACAGTCATACAATTACAAATACTTCGGCTGCCACTGTCTAAGGTCATACAATCACAAAAATTAAGTCTATTGCTGTCTGAAGCCAAATAATCACAAATACTTGAGCTATCACTCTGAGTTCATTACAATCACAAATACTTGCACTAAAAAACATGGTGGTCTAACGTTACTCAGTCTTTTCTTTCTCTTTCAATTTACTAAGAAACCAGTCATGTTACTTAGTCTTTTTCCATTTCCAATTTATATGGACACCAGTCATTTTACTTAGTCTTTTCTTTAATTACTATTTTACTAAGATACCAGTCGTGTTTTTTGGTCTTTTCTGTTACTTCTATTTTGCTAACACACCAGTCATTTTATTTATCTTTTTTCTAATTCCAGTTTACTAAGACACCAGTCATGTTACTTTTTTTTTCTTTTTTCCACTTCCAATTTACTACGACACTAGTCATACGCAAGAAAATGTTTCAACAATGTGAACTAATTAGCTGTAACTTATGTCCTGCATTTCATAACAATATTATATCTAATTCATTTCAGTTTCTAAATTCTCTTCTTCACTATCATGTCTTGCAAAGGTACGTTACATACACATCTATCAAAATAAATGCTTTGAAACAAAACACTGTCAACAGGTATGATCACTGCCGTGGGCCTGTCCAATTTACAGTATGTCGATCTCAATTCCACCCGGAATCTCTTCGTCCTTGGAGTGTCTTTGTTTGTTGGAATTGCTGTTCCCAAGTGGATCGCACAACCATCCAACGCTTCAGCCATCGACACAGGTACAAACGTGAATATAGAATAATATCCATTCATTTAAATAGATATTTTCGTCTGACAAACCAATAAGAGTATACAGCATATTTTTATGAATGCCACATCTTGTTACTGACTAATATACAATAATATTAATATGCAAAAGAAAGTGGGGACTATTTTACTTTCAAAGATGGAAAACTACGTAGTTTCATGAATCAATTACTATTGCCAGTCTATAAATTAGTACGATCAGTCATTGAATTCTTGCGGATCAATCAATAAATTAGTACGATGAATCAATGAACTGAAGTGACCATCCAGTAACTTAGTTGGTCAGTTATTGAAGTAATGTGAACAGATAGTGAATTAGTAACATCGGTCAATGAATTAATGTGATCAAATATTTGAAATAGTTTAAACAGTCAATGAAATTAATGTGACCAATCAAAAAAATAGTATGAACAGTTAATGAAGCAATGTGGCCAATCAGAGAAATGGTATGAACAGTTAATGAATTAATGTGGCCAATCAGAGAAATAGTATGAACAGTTAATGAATTAATGTGGCCAATCAGAGAAATAGTATGAACAGTAAAATGAATTAATGTGGCCAATCAGAGAAATAGTAGGAACAGTTAATGAAGTAATGTGGCCAATCAGAGAAATAGTAGGAACAGTTAATGAATTAATGTGGCCAGTAAATTAGTAATTAAGCCAAGTTTGCATTATCAAGAACAGTGGTTATCTCTAAATACTACTCTGTCAACATTCCTATACTGTTTGTTATGTACTGAGCACACAGAGCTGAAATGTTGATATAAAAGTGACTACAAATTAATATAAATCATGCGCATATATGTGCGTGTGTATGTGTGTGTGATAACAATTTCATGAATGTTTTATTGATGTGATTCCTACAGGCAGTGCTGTAATGGACCAGATATTTTCCGTGCTGTGTGGGACCAGCATGTTTTTAGGAGGCCTTATTGCCTTTATCCTGGACAATACTATTCCAGGTGAAGCTGTTAATTACCTTCTATTTTTTATGGACAATACAAAGCTGTTAATTACCTTCTATTTTTTATGCAGTCTTTTGCTTACTATCCATTCTCTCTCTTTCACTCTGGCGCAAGTATTGAAAGGGGAAAAGGAAATTAAGTGTCTCGGGAGTGAAAACGTAACAAGGTATTGGGTGGGTGGGGTGGGGGAACAAGCACTTAACAAGGGATTTTAATGTTGGGTGGGGGGAACAAGCACTTAACAAGAGATTTAAATGTTGGGTGGGGGAACAAGCACTTAACAATGGATTTTAATGTTGGAGGGGGGGGGGACAAGCACTTAAGGGATTTAAATGCTGGGAGCCAGAATTTAACAAGGAATTTAATTTGTAGGCGGAGCAAATACTAAATAAGGATTTTAGTGTTGAAGATGGGGGTTGAAGGAGAAGAGTATTTAATATGGAGTTTAGTGATGGAAGGAAGTGGGTCAAGTACTTAAAATGGGATTTTAGAGTAGGTAAGGAGGGATTTAGCACAGTGAGTAGGAGTAAAGATAAAAATGAATGCTGTGGAGGACGGGGGTGGGTGGTATCTGTCAGCAAGTCTATATACAAGTGTGAGGGTTGAATGTGTTGCATGGCGATGTGTCGAGTGTGTTTCCATTGCACGTGTTATCACAGTTATCACAAGAGAAAGTCACAACGCATTTAGGGATTACTAAAATAGAAAATCATAATCAAAATTGATGGATTACTAAAATGCAAGCAGTCATAACCTCGATTAAACTAGGGTCACAACATTTAACTTTCCCTTCTGTCCACTCTCTAGGTCACAACCTTTAACTTCACTTCTGTTCACTCTCTAGGGTCACAAATTTAAACTAATTTTATTTCTGTTCACTCGCTAGGGTCACAACATCAAACTAACTTCACTCTGTTCACTCTCTAGGTCACAACCTTTAACTTCACTTCTTGTTCACTCTCTAGGGTCACAAATTTAAACTAATTTTATTTCTGTTCACTCGCTAGAGTCACAACATCAAACTAACTTCACTCTGTTCACTCTCTAGGGACTGCGGACGAAAGAGGAATCGTGCGTTGGAGAGAGAGCTCCCACCTGGACGTTTCAGACCGCAACGACTTGCGAACATACGACCTGCCGCTAATACAACCCTGGCTCAATAGGTTTTCTTTCGTCTCTAGGATACCGTTCTGTCCGAGATTTGTCGGCGATCGCCGGAAGGCTGAGGTGAAGAGTGATCTTGTCCCTGAATATATAAACGAAGATTTTGACTCTATCTCTACACAAATGTGACAGCTCATCGCTCTGTTGTCCCGAGTTTGGATCGTCTTCGGAAAAATCAAAACTATTTGAAATTATATCCAAGTCTAATGTCTACTTTGTGGCCTTTAGTGATAAACCTCGACATAGTTCGCTTATTTCAAACATTTTCATTTCATGACCAAGTGGCCAGACTATCCATGATTTTTTCTTACACCTTGATGTTCGTGATAATAGATGTCGTTTGTGTTGAGTTTGTGTTGAGTTTGTGTTGAGTTTGTGTTGAGTTTGTGTTGAGTTTGCCTTGATCTCCATGCAAATGTGACCACTGTATTTTCTACTAATTTAATCATTATCCTGAGTGTCTGTGCGATGGGGGGGTGGGGGTGGGGGTAGTTTTAGAGCCGTAGTAACTCATTCATAGTTAAATGTTCTTTGTATTTGTATTCATTCATCAAAATTGTCACATAATTCTCAGACATAAAACAATGGTTTTTTTATCAGGTAAAACGTGGCTTTCAGACATATAACTGTAAGACTGACAAGACAATTGACAGATATATAAAATAATTGTCTGACAGGTATAATTGTTAGACATATAGCAAAGTTGTCAAAAAGATAACACAATTGCTCTGACATATAAAATAGTCAGGCAGGTAATTTAATTATCAAAATCACGGTCAGACAAGTAGAGAAACTGCCATACAAATAATCTAGTTGACGTATAGAAAACAATTGTCAGACATGAAATAATTATCAGGGATGTAAAATTATTGTAAGGTATAACATAGCTGTCAGAGATATAACGCATTGTTAGGCGGATTCCATTTATGTCTGGCATAATAAAGATTGTCTAACTGGTGACCAACGTTCCATCTAATAGTTTTCCTATGTTCTCGGAACTGGCGGTTGTTTGAGTCTGCTACCAAAACTTGTGTTCGTTTGAAACTGCTGCGCGGCATTTTCTAAGGAGCTGCGCAGCCACGAACCATTGTTGGTGACATAGGATAATTATTAATAATCAGAAGTAACTGAACGGGCGTCGTCACAGGTTTATTTAAATTTATGTACACTTCAGATATTAAAATTGAGTTTAGTCTTAGGGTGTAGTTACACACACACACCTATTCTGTGATATCCTCCTGGAACCTTCCACGACAAACCTGATGAAAGGGAGACCCAAACTCTAATCAAAAGGGAATAAACAATAAATCTGCACAAGTAAGTGGCCTGTTTGTTTACTAGCTGTGGTAGCGCAGTCTATGTGATTTGATGTTATGCAGGGTATGATGTGAACAAATGTATCCGATGGACAACCATAACCGCCAACCTGTAGATCCTTCTTGCTGACAGGCAACACGGTGTTCTGTTGAGTGACGTCACTGGCCACACTGGCAGCAAAGAATTTCAGGCAAAATGCAGCCAGCAAACAAACCATTGTGGGCAAAATCCAGGTCACGTATTACCTACAACTCTCTTGCTCTGAATTTCATTCTATGATAACAAACAGAATCTGCACAACCGTAAAGACTCACTAGGTATCCTGTTTATTAGAACGTTATACTAAAAATAGCTATCATGAACTTATTGTCTCCTTGAAAAGTAACTGTTTTCATATTTTGTTCGTAAATTTTGTAATTAATTAGTATTACTGTTAATTTGTCATTCAAATCTTGTGCATGTTATTTTAGAACGTGTGAGGGGAGGAAAAGGCGGGTGGTGGAGTGGTAGAAATAATTAAGACGGATCGAAAGCTATCCCTTAGCAAGAAGTCCCTGCCTACAGGAAAAATTATGTGACAGAAGAATGTTTATCTACAGTGTACGTAATTGGAAACAGATTTCTAAAAGCACCAGGTGAAAACAAGGAAAGATAACTGGTTAGAATTGAAGGAATAATATTAAATTCACTCCTCTATCATTAACACGGTTATTGATTATTAATTATGGATAATTATTTTTAATCATAAGTAACTGAAAGGGTATCGTCACAGGTTTATTTAAATTTATGTACACTTCGGATATTAAAATTGAGATTAGTCGTAGGGTATAGTTACACACACACGCCTATTCTGTGATATCCACCTGGAACCCTCCACGACAAAACTGATGAAAGGAAGGCCCAAACTCTAAGGAATAAACAATGATCTATGGTGCTGTTTTGGGTCTGCATGTCTCTGATTTTGAATTTTTGGAGTGTAAAATAGTCGAGAGGAAGAGGAAACAGTTTCCTTCCCAAGTGGGAGGAAAAAAATTATTTATCTCTACTCTTTTCAAGAAGGTTTTCCATTTTGTCTATTATTGTCTTGACCTTCCCAGGTCTGTCTCATGTGACATAACTAAGTACATTCCCCATGCTGGGCCTTCCTCATTTCCGCTATCTCTTATCTCGTTTTCTATTGTCTCATGGCGAGTTCTCTACAGATAAGCAGTGTTGTTTAAAGTATGGAATCTTGACATATCCGTGTCGAGCTGGATTCACTGAAATCGTGTAGCTCCGGTTCAATGGGTTAATTTCGAGCTGTGTCTAACTGTGGATTAATTTCGAGCTGTGTCTAACTGTGGGTTAATTTCGAGCTGTGTCTAACTGTGGATTAATTTCGAGCTGTGTCTAACTGTGGATTAATTTCGAGCTGTGTCTAACTGTGGATTAATTTCGACCTGTGTCTAACTGTGGATTAACTTTAAGGCATGATATCGTGCTTCATCTTTATTAATTTATGGAGTGCACATTTTGTTTTGTGCGCTAGGAATTTTTGTTTGTGCACTAGGAATTTTTGTTTGTGCACTTTGGGGTTTTATTTCCTAAGTCATGGAGGCATGCTTAAACTTATTAATTTGTAACCTTAGCTCATACGTACGGCAGTTTTAGTAAGATTTATTGAAGAAACTGTACGGCAGTCTTAGTAAGACTTATTATTTAAGACATGATTTTACTATGCTTCTTGTATTTATTTTATTTATTTTTCTTTTTGGTGGGGTGCCCACAATAATGATAGTAGTACTTGTTTCCTTTTCAGCTTTCTAACTTAGGATTATTATTATTGGAGTTTGTGTTTTATGTTTGTCTCTGACTTATTATTATTATTGGAGTTTGTGTTTTATGTTTGTGTTTGTCTCTGACTTATTATTATTATTGGAGTTTGTGTTTTATGTTTGTGTTTGTCTCTGACTTATTATTATTATTGGAGTTTGTTTTTATGTTTGTGTTTGTCTCTGACTTATTATTATTATTGGAGTTTGTGTTTTATGTTTGTGTTTGTCTCTGACTTATTATTATTATTGGAGTTTGTGTTTTATGTTTGTGTTTGTCTCTGACTTATTATTATTATTGGAGTTTGTTTTTATGTTTGTGTTTGTCTCTGACTTATTATTATTATTGGAGTTTGTGTTTTATGTTTGTGTTTGTCTCTGACTTATTATTATTATTGGAGTTTGTGTTTTATGTTTGTGTTTGTCTCTGACTTATTATTATTATTGGAGTTTGTGTTTTATGTTTGTGTTTGTCTCTGACTTATTATTATTATTGGAGTTTGTGTTTTATGTTTGTGTTTGTCTCTGACTTATTATTATTATTGGAGTTTGTGTTTTATGTTTGTGTTTGTCTCTGACTTATTATTATTATTGGAGTTTGTGTTTTATGTTTGTGTTTGTCTCTGACTTATTATTATTATTGGAGTTTGTGTTTTATGTTTGTGTTTGTCTCTGACTTATTATTATTATTGGAGTTTGTGTTTTATGTTTGTGTTTGTCTCTGACTTATTATTAGTATTACTTATGAAAGGAATATTTGTGTTTGCATCCATTGCTGTTGATCTGCCAAGTATTTGGCAGTTCAATTATTTCCCTTGGTAGAACTGTTCAGTTACATTTGTATAAAGACAACACTCACATACACACACACACATTTCCCCTTCTATGTCACTGCAGACATTCTGTGCAAGAACTGTAGAATTATAAATGACAAATATATTTTCCTTTCGTTTGACAAATCCTTTATCGTCTAATGAGTAATTCTCAGTTAGCCTTTCGACCTTTCCAAAGTACAGAATCAACACTTGTGAAAGTTGCTAATGAGTTCAGCATTGTGCGCTATGGCAAGGTGTCATTTCTTACTGACACAAATGATCAGATCAGTTGCATTAAATTTTATTCAAGATTAAGAGCTGTAATAAACTAACATTTTACAAGTAATGAAAAAGAGTAACAGATTATTGTCAACATATTTTTCCCCCGTTTGACATGAAGTTTGAAAATATCACTGTGATTCACACGTCTACTTCTTCTTGAACAGATCAAGTTCATCATTTTGCAAATCACGAATACAAAACTACATTTGGCGATTCGGGTCACAATTCAGGTTGTGTTTAACTCAGTTTATGATTGATTAAATGTACCATTTAGCTTGTTAAAGAAAACTTTCAATCACATCTCTCCTATAAGGAAGATGACTGCGTGTATTTTATGCGGGCTGGTGTACATGATGGAAGACATCTATTAAGGGAAATCATTCTGTCCACGATCAAGGATATAATGGGAGTTTTGCCCCTTGCATAACCATCATTATGTCCTCTTGTTAATGCCATTCATATTTAGCTCAGGTTGTTGCTTTTTAATTTTTTGTTTGTTTGTTTTTTTGAAAGAATATAATTGACTTTCGTTGAAATAAAGTTTCGAATCTCCATACAACCTAATACTATTTTGAGACGTGGTACACGTCGGACTTCCATATCAGAATTTTTATTCATAATATATAATACGCTATGTCTATGCGGATGTGCATTCACTCCTTTTGATTGCTGGTGCAAGTGGAGGTACATGTATTTCCGGTTATGGAGATGCTGTGTCTTTGTCACTTGAAGCTAGAAAACAGCAGTCATAGTTTGAAGCGGGAGAGTGGGAGTGTTTGGCACACAACACAACAACAAACACTTTCTCACGATCTCCTAAGTGTTCACGCTCTCAATTCAAAATACCAAGATGAGGGGGAACATTTCATCAACAACTAATGTTTCGTCACTCGTTTCCTGCGGAAAGTTTGCATAAAATCTGCGGTTAAACTAAAGAATTACGCAGCACTATAGATTGGTAACTCTTCAGAGCTCACGTCTTTGTCCATGACTAGGGCATGCGTGTGAACTCCTCCTAACTAGTGCTGAGTTTACATAACTAAAACGCATTTACGCCACTCACATATCATCAAGCTCGATCCAATCTAAAGGCGGATTCACAGGGACAAACTAGTTATGCAAGTGCAAAAGGAACAATTCATCAACAGGTCAGACGTCATTTAATGTGATTTTTAATCACTGATTTTACTTGGACAATAGAAAAGGATGATACTAGCTGAAGAAAACTTCGGATGTCTGAAATAGTTATTTCGAGTAACTGGATTGCCAATCTATTGTGATGGAGAACAAATTATGCTAGTCTAAATGCTGTTTTCCTCTGCTCCAGCAATCCAGTTTGGCAATTGCTTTGTTCTGTTCTACGTCATTAAACAGGCACACGGATATTACGTCATTACAATGATATATCTGTAGCTAGTTAAATATATTTTTATTCAACTTCTCTGATGATCTAGATCTGTAGTTTGTCATCCCACTGGTATACTGCAAACTCATTTACATCTCAATATTTTTGCTTTGAATAAGATTCTATAAAACCAACATAATCGAACTCTAATTTACCCTTTCCGATTGGAAATAAGATATTTTGAGAAAATAATTTGAGAGTTTAATTATCAACTGGCCATTTCAATATTTACTTCAGTTAAATATGGATGGTTTGACAAATATATTTATATTCATAAATAAGTAAACAGTGCACCATCCCATAAAAGGAAAATGACGTCATTTAATTGACGCATACATGATTTGAAGGTGCGCTCTACTCCTCACGAGGTAAAGCACCAGTTCCCTTCTACACACAACAGTATAAGGAACGTGATCGAATTGAAAGGTGTGGGAGAAAGAAGAGGAGACGGGTGTGGGTGGTGAGCGCTATTCTATATTTTATGAAAGTAAACAGTGTCATTAAGATGCTCTCTGTAATTCGTTATCAAGTGGAGCTCCCGAATACTGGCTCGTGAAAACACATAGCCCGCTTGC
This sequence comes from Sinotaia quadrata, assembly GCA_028829895.1. NCBI lineage: Eukaryota > Metazoa > Mollusca > Gastropoda > Architaenioglossa > Viviparidae > Sinotaia > Sinotaia quadrata. The sequence goes on from CM054180.1 coordinate 26,048,956, forward strand.
CAAGTCTGCAAGAGTTCATGCACGCATACACCCTGACTGCCCCACGTGGAAAGAAGGAAATTTGGACCGTGTCCAACAACTGCTGGTAGAGAACGAAATACAAAACTAACAAGAAAACCTGTTTCCAGCCACCACCGAAATGGCTGTGTAATTTTTCCTTTCACACCACACAGCTGGGACTTGAACCAAACGACACACCACGCATTCTCGACAAAATACTCTATTCATGTGTGCGCTTCTGTTTTCGTGTGTGTCTGCTCATCTATTATGACCCTCTCTCTCTCTCTCTCTCACACACACACACACAATAATGACCAATACCCTTAGCCACTTTCTTTTTCTTTTATTTATAATTGTCAAATGACATGACAAGAAAGACAGGCGCGCCTGGCTCGTAAGCTATTACACCTCTCTTAGTTTACAAGCGCGGGTGGGCCACACAAAGCAACCAACAAGGAGAAAAAAATGTTGAGCAAACGATGCCAGTACAACGTACATCTCTAGACACTCAAGAGTGGAAACGTTTATTTATAAACACTGTACACTACATAAAGCTTTACAAACAAAAAATGTAAGAACTCTACACATAACTTACAAGAAACTCGCTAACAAATAGATATTGTGTACAGCAAAAAAGTCCTAAAGTGCACATTGTACTCAACAATAAAAAGTTTTTTTTAGAGACAATCCATTCACGAACGATAATTCATACATTACGAGAACATTCACGTCCACTGACGTTACACGCCGACGGTTCATTCATTAAAGTGTGAGCGCTTGACTACCAAAAATCAACGTAACGCTACCGACTGTACGGCGACACACCAACTACAGCCAGTAAGGCCAGTTCATTGAGAACGCTTCCTATTGTGACGTTGCGAACCAGTTCATTCAGCTATTCACTCCGACCCATTTCTGACCAGATCACGTGACTCGCTCGAGACTCGCCTGTCGCGAAAGAGTATTATCACAGTCCAATATATGAAAACATGTACAGCCACTGATACACAGGGAACCACGCTCCAAAACACTTGCGCACGAAGAAAAAAAAAAAACCACGTTAATTTAACTTTTAGAAATGAAGCTATTTCACTACCTAATCTTTTCGTGAAATGTCAAACTGTTAAAAGTGGTAGTTTATAACCGACAAGCGCGAGGTAAAACTAAGTTAAATGGTCCATACACTTTTCAAGTCTACTGAAATAATTTAATAAAAACTGTATATTTTGTACACATAATACAATTTTCCCTATTACGTACTAAAAAAGGAATAAAGTAGTTTTCTGTTGAATTACGTTAGTGTCATCTATGTATGAGGTAAGTCATTGAAGGGTAGAGACTGGAGGAGTAAAACTTATTCTTATGAAATTTAAAAACTTATTTCTTTAGACTGCCCATATCCGGGCTGACTAGTTGTCAACAAGGGCCCCGAGTGCTTGTCAGCAAGGGAGATAAATGCGTGGCTAAACTACATGCTTGTTCTGTCGGTCGCTTCGACTAAAGAGCGTGCGTTATTTTGACAACGAAATTATTTTAAAAAATAATAAAAATCAGGGAAAAGTTCAGAATAGACATAAAAACACGTGAATCAGTATAAGGAGGCTTTTATGATGCTAAATAAAAATTATTCCCAAGTAGTAGTTTAAATAAAGGCTTCAGAGTACCCATTAACGAAAATTTTTGCGAGTGAAATAATGTCCATTAAATAATTATATGCAAGTAAACATCCACTTAAAATAGCATGCTGTTAAATGTAGTATAGGTTTCTAATTAAAGATCTATTAAAGACAGAATGGTTGTGAAATATTCATGAAAGATAATATGTTAGTGAAATATCCATTACAACAGAGGTTCTCAAACAGGGAGGAATTTCTCTCCCCTTCTCAAAGGAGTTATGTACCTTTCGAGTCAGACAATCTTCGAAAGGGGGGGGGGGGGGGGGAAATGACATTCTTATGCATGGGGCAGGAAAAGGTTGAGAACCACTGCATTACACAAAGTGTAACATATTAGCAAAATATCCATTAAAGGGAAATGCATGAGGAAATCCATAATAATTAATATTCTGGCAAAATTTTCATTGAAATGTGGCACATAATTAAATGAAAAATTCGATCTTTTACGTTTCTCAAGTCTTCCTTACAGGATGGCAAACAAGCAGTTCGAAAAGAGGTTTAAATGCTGTTAACTGAATGTTGTATGTGATGTGTCAGTAATCATGCTGTTAGATTTTTAAAACCATATAGCTGAACTCTATGTTGGAAGATAATGTCAAAATGGCGCCAGCACTAACTATTACGCGCTCAAAGCGAGGGTTAACGTTGTGTGCTGAAATGTACAGAAAGGGTTAACGACGCGTGGTGATTAGTCTACTTGTATAAGAAGCGCGCGATAGCTCAATGGCGTAAAAAAAACAGTGTACGCTGCTCTGTAACTATATGTACACTCATCCACAACAGGCAGGAGTGATCAAAACATACACTCACAACAATATTAATCATATTTATACTAAAACAGTCTTTGAATATTTGCAGTACTCGCTTGTAAACACTAACATTAAGCCCCTAACACACGACGACAGTCTGACAAATTGAATACACTTTTATTTACACTGAAAGCCGGTTACAGAATGACCTGCGTGTTATTGAAATTCAAATGAGTGATTAGAAATTAATATTAGGCAGCCTATCGCCACTGCCTGCCCCGCAAAAAAAAGAAACCAACCACTTAATATGTTAGTTTGGTTTCCGTTCTCTGCAAGCCAAAGCTGGCAGCACTTGGCAATCAATTCTACCTTGCCACATTCCCACACTGTACGCACAATAAGAGCGTTATACTTTTCAGCTAAGATATAAAATAGAGCTTACGCGCTCGAGGGTGAAAGACAAACAGAACGGGCCGGAGACACTAAATCGAGGCTCTGCGCCATATTGCACCACGTGACGTGAACAACATCTACAGTGTGCAAAAGCGAAGTGCACGCACACAAACATAAATATTGGCGCGGGATTCAGATCCACTCTACCTGACATAAGGACACAGGTTATAAAACCCATATATCTTCTGAAATGAGGCAATTTTGCTTATCTGAAAGAAAACGTAGATTAAACCTGAATGGATTGACAACATATTGCTAAACAGTTTTCCTATTGTTATTTTCTATTGCACTAATTGACTATCTGCGTTTAGACATCCCCCTCTGACACTAATTACCTATCAACGTGTGGACATGTTTGCCTATTACACTAATTAGCTATCAGCATGTAGACTTTTTTTGCCTATTACACTAATTAGCTATTTGCATTTTAGTAAATGTGTGTGTGTGTGTGTGTGTGTGTGTGTGTGTGTACGCGCGTATGTGCGTGTGTGTAAATTGCAACAATCCGACCTACTAGAAATTATTTCTGATATTGCCTCGTCAACTGAAAGTTGAAAAAGTGTATGTGAAAAAGGAAAAAAAAAAAAAAGGGGGGGGGGTTCATGTGGAGGGGGTTCATGTGGAGGAGGTTATTGTGTGGTGTGTGTGCGTGCAAAGGAGCAATGACTATTCATATCTAAAGTTTTAAAAAAAGTTCATGAAAGAAAACAGCTGTTGGAAGTGAAGTCTCCAGCTATATGAAATATATTTATTACAAAAATAATTTATGTACGATCGTTAACTGCTCACGATTCCGAGACTATCAAGTACGGATTATTTTCTCTTCAACTCTTTCACGCCCTGTTCCAGATTAATAAACATGTCTCCTAGAGACTAAATTTTAGAAATGTGATACTGTCGAGCGAAAATGGTATTTAAATTTCAGCCTTACAAGAACCTTCAAGACAACAATTCCTCAAACCTTCTAAAAGAACTCGTGCATTCGATACTCACTTTAATTTTATTTTTTTTTTACAAATATCTTTCACATTAATATATTTACAGTAATTCCATTTACAAACTCTCCCTTAAAATTAAAATAATTTGATATCATTTCATAAATTTGGCGGAATAGTCTAATGGTGCAACCATACAAACGACGTCGCGGTTTCATTTCTCCCATCCTCCACCCACCCCAAAAAAACCCTAGAATTCATACTAACATAGAATTCAAGTTTAACTCTGTTGACTGTCCGCGCCCAATTAGCCCATTCTGGAAAAGACCGTTCATGAATAATAAAAAAAATAAATTCATAAACCAGTTTCAGATATGACATTTCCTAAAGTATTTTTGAAAAAATAAATAAACCAGTCAATAAACAGCATAATTTCAGGATATTTCCTAAAGGTAGACATCTTCAGGAGGTCATAAGCAAATAAACATCTTAATTCTGAGGGTTAAAAGAAAATAAAAAAATAAAAATAAAACATCTTAGACTTCTGTTCATAGCAAGTGCACCATATTTCAAAAATTAGATTACCGTGTATTTTCACTCATCACTGCTTTCTTCCTCTCTTTCGCCGTTTTCTTTCTATCTCTCACAATCTTACATTCCAACAATGCTTTGCAGCCCTCGAAAAATTCTTTTCTAAAAAGAAAATTTAAGTATCGTACGGGATTATTAAATTTGAACTTGGCAAAAGTATAATATATTTTTCAAAAGTAGCATAAAATCCTTGTGGAAATAAAAGATGGTGGGGAGGGAGATTAAATGTATTTAACCAAAGATCATGACTTTCTCAAACACTTCACCAGCCAACGCTAATAACCATACACTGAATTCTATGGTGCTGTTACTGGATAAATATTGTCCTTATGATAACAGAATTTTCTTTTAAGGCTTAACATATCACGGTATGAAGCTTCACATAAAGTTAACAAAAATTTACTACATTTATGCGCAACTGTCAAGGTAGCAGTACAAGCTAACAGAATAAATATCACCAGTTGCACACTGCACTTCGTTTCAACAGACCTGCTCACGGCTACTGGCTATTTTCAGTCACCATACCAATGAAGACGGAATCAGGGTATTTCAGTTACCTACGTGCCAATCTGCTTTCCGCGCAAAGAAGTCACACAAGACGTGACTTACAGCGTCACGAGTTGCCTCCTATGTCTGATAATTTGCGCGTGCGCACCACGAGGTACTGCTCTGCAAGAGTGCGTCATTCTCAAGGCCATCGCACAGGGTTGACATTCCTGTGCTCTCCGGCCTCAATCTTTCATACATGAGACTTTTCTTTTGCTGGTAATAGATTTCTTCAATGAAACAACTATGTGTCTGCTCCCATTTAACCAACCCCTCCCCCAAAAAATATAAATAAATAATAATAATAAATTGCAACTCTTTGGAAGAGCATTTGAAAATTTTCATAAGAATATATGAGTATATCGACTGAGTCGCTGGTGTAAAAAATGGGAATTTATTTATTACATGCTTTTCATGCAGACGATAATTATAATTATCAATACATAACCTACTACAAGGACATACAACAATGTCAGTGATCTAGTAAGAAACTAAGAATGGAACAGATGAGATCAATATGTTGTCAAGAAAGCTAGGTCGTGTTTCTGTACACAAGAGTAGTTTTTTTTAAAAATGAATACTTCATACTCATCAGGGTTTCACTTAAATTAATGTGGATAACAGTTCCTTCACACACACAAAAATGAAGGTCGTTGGTCGCATATTCCATCATGATAGTGACGCAGTATTGTTTGATTGCTGCTCTGCGTCCTAGGATAATGGGATTTTAAAAACGAGTAGGGAGCTAAGGAGAGCTTAGAACCCTTGGGCCTTCGTCGTCCTGCTCATGCAGCATAATCTCTCGCTATGGTATCGACAATTATTTAAGTGAAAACTTTATGAAAGTATTTCACGCCTGAAAGTGTTCCGGTAAAATGAATATAAATAATAAAAGACTAGTTTCACTCAACTGAGACGCAGCAATTCTCTTCAGAGACTGCCTTTCATTGCTGTTTATTATTATTATTTTTTTTTTTACAAAAAGAGACTACCATGTCTCAAAGTCATAAATTTCACTTCAACCGAAGCAGATGTTTTGTTGCGTGTGGTTGTTTTCCTTTTAGTCTGGCTGGCTGTCTTGATGACGTAAATTTCACATGACTGCGCAGCTCTTCGCAGCCTCTTTGCGTAAATGCACCTTAGCCTCGTTCAGTCCGCTGAATCTCTTGCGCCGGATGAAGGAACGCTGACGTCGGAAGTTGGTGCCTTCACCGGAAGGAGGGTTTGCTGACGCGCCGTTGGTGGTACCTGCTGACGAAAGCGCGGCCACTTCCATGACGTCATTGACGCTGCGCTGAGACGCTTTGGATGACGTCTCGGAGTAGACCAATGCTCCAATGTGCTTGGCTGTCTTAAGACCCTGTGAACAACATTGGGGAAAAAAAGGCGGGCTTAGTGTGATTGTTTCTATGAATAAATCATTTATGCATGTACATGTTTGCCGGATTTAGAACGGTGGTCTACGTCGGTACCAAGGCACACACGTGGATCTAAAGGTACAATGCTAGGTTACAACTCTCTCAGTGACAGGGACCACTTAATAGGTCGTGTTCGTGGTATTATATTACTTGCTGGTACCAAGCGCTCGAGTCGTTAAAAGTTGTCGTTTGTGACTCTGCTAAGTTCTCGAGTCGTTAAAAGCTGTCGTTTGTGAATATCAGCCAGCTCTCTGATTTTGCGCATGAAAGTCTAAACGTGTATATGTTGTGTCTAAAAAATCTAAACGTTCACATAGTTATGACAAAATATTTATGTATGATACGGTATGACAGCCTAAATGTGTGCATAGGTGTGTCTAGTTCTGGGTGGGTAGATGTGTCTAGTTTTGGGTGGGTAGATGCGTCTAGTTTTGGGTGGGTAGATGCGTCTAGTTTTGGGTGGGTAGATGTGTCTAGTTTTGGGTGGGTAGATGCGTCTGCACAAATGTCTTCATGACTTTATGTGCGTGTGCTTAAAATTGTGTTTATATAATATATATTTCTTTGTTTGTGTTTATCTCTTTCTCTATAAAACTATGCATTCCTTTGTATTGCAGTAAGTATATATATGCATGTAATTTAGGAGTTTATCAGTACGTATATTTCAATGTCTATTGATAATGTATATTTCCATATTAATGTATGCAATCCTATGCCTATCAGTAAATATTTTCTGCAAGTTCTTTTGCGTCGCTTAGCGCCTGTTTACATGCAAAAGAAAAACGTCAAATAAATTTGTCAATATCAAAGTGAATGTATGTTGGTAAATATGTACTTTGGTATGAATGTTTATTTGTGTGTGTGTGCAAGTTCTCACGCTTAAAGGCACGGCATTTAAACATCAGAAAACAATTTTACCGTCACTGCATCATCAACGTTCAACGACAGACTGCTATAAATAAAAGCCGGGGAAAACATATGCATATGCCACACACTTTAATGTGGAAAACCCGCGAGATAAGCTGTTAAAATAAAACCAGGTTTTACACAGGTTCCTTTCACTTTTATTGCCACGTTAACCGTAGCGCTTGTAGTAGATTTGACACTAAACTACGTCGTTCTCTTGGGGCCATGCCGGCCCTTTGAAGGGACTCCAGTGAAGGAAAGCTAGAGATGAAAGAAGAGAGAAAGGGTAGAGGGAGGATATTGGGGGGGGGCTGGAATGAAACAATTACCATCATTACTTAGAAACGAATTATCGTCACTGCTCTCCTTAGAAACTATGGCAATTGTGACAGCATTATTCTTGACTAAGGTTATGTTAGAAAGCGGTGAGGAAAAGACAAAGAAAGAAATATGTGTTACTGTTAGACTGCGTCGTGATTGCGATCTGAGGGGTGAGGTGGCCGAAGAGGTCTAGACGCTGAGCTGTGTCATGCAGTTATGTACACTTTTTTTTTAGGGGGTGGAGGCATGCTGCTGGTTCATGAGACAAAACCGAGAGTGTACAACTTCCAACAGCAGTAAAGAAGAGCGTAAGGTCTAATGGTACGAAGAGCGACCGTGATAAACAACTTTACATTTCTGCATAATCTGTTTACAACCGAATTTTCCCTACCCAAATCAAGCGCGTGGTGTTTTGCTGACAAAACTCAACTTCCTGGGATTTGATAGGCCAGTATGGGTGGGTGTGTAACAAGCACAGAATGTGGTATATGGGCCGGCCGGGTTGTTTCCACCTCCAATCCCTGAAACTACTCGATCTTACAGATACCTTCCGCACGAATCTCGCCCCACCCAATACCCCCCCCCCATTCACCACCACCCTCTAGCCAGCTCTGGAGAGCGTTCAACTCACCTGGTCATACGAGACGAAGACAGGGCGTGTGGCGCTCAGAGGAAGACTCTTGGCGTCTGACCGGAGATCCGTCTTGCAGCCCACGAGCATGATTGGCTGCGAGGGGCAGTGCTCTCTGACCTCTGGGTGCCACTAGCGACAGAACAGTCAATAAATAAAATAATAATAAAATACGCGTTCACAACAGCGGATGTGTTGTTGTTTTGGTTTTTTTTTGAGTATAAGGTGAAATACAATAGTCACGAAGACTGATGGGAAAAGAAAGGGAAGAAGAGCAAGTCTTCATCCCCCCGTGTTTTGTGGCAGAGAAGTGCTTACGTATTTTGGGGGGGGGGGATATACATTAGTTTACATGCATACATACACGTATACCATCTTTACATACAAAACACTAGCTTTACACACACCCAATAGCTCGACCGACATGCACGCTAAAACACTAGCATCAAATATACATGTGCATGAGATGACGCAGTACCTTGGACACGACATTCTCCATGGACTCTGGATTGTCGATAGCAAAACAGATTATGACCAGGTCAGCATCAGTGTAGGACAGCGGCCGGACGCGGTCGTAGCCTGCAGCACCTGGAACCAACAAAGTAAACCCATTAGGACCAACAGCAATCTACAAGCAACGCCGGCCCTCGCGCCAAGGAGGCGACAAGCCAACGTTAACACCCTGCAGCAAACACTGCTCGTCCACACCTTCGCAATCCCCCCCCCCCCAAAAAAAAAAATGCCAATCGTCTGTTCGCAGATCATGGAACGCTAACGAACACCGCTGAACACGAAAGGTTGTGAGCAGTAAATGGCTATGATGAGCGATGAAAATAAGGAATTATGAGTGGCTATGAACGGTGAAAATAAGGAATTATGAGTGGCTATGAGCGATGAAAATAAGGAATTATAAGTGGCAATGAACGGTGAAAATAAGGAATTATAAGTGGCTATGAGCGATGAAAATAAGGAATTATGAGCGGCTTTGAGAGATGAAAATAAGGAATTGTGAGTGACTATGAGCGGTGAAATCAGGAGTTCTAAATGGCAGTGCTAACGAGTACTGAACGATGAATTATAATGAGATCTTGAAAGGTGTGGACAAGAAAGGCTGGTGTATCTGCTCATAAATGTACACATTCGGTGATTTGCAACGAAATAAACATAATAATTATAATAATTCTGGTGCGGAGTGTCTCAATGGACAAAGTTATCTTTGTGATTGTCCCCGATGCAAACACCCAATATAACACAAAGTTCAGTTTCTTAATTTACATGAAAAAAGTAAAATTAAAAACAAATAAATAATATAAAGTGTTCTAATAGCATTTACAAAGACAAATACACTCTACTGTCTACACATGCATGGAGCTCACGGAAAGACGCTTTCGTTATCGAGCTTCACAATGCTACATCGGATGGAAAAATACATTTTTAAAATGTACAAGTGTGGCATTAAAAAAGGGAAAATAAAAAAATATTCTCGAACTAAATTGTGACAATTGTGACATTTTTCTGTCTGATATATACCGTGTGCGCGCGCTGTGTGTGTGTTTGTGTGTGTGTATGTGTGTGTGTGTGTGTGTGTGTGTGTGTGTGTGTGTGTGTGTGTGTGTGTGTGTGTGTGTGCTTTAGAGTGAAGGATGATACAAATATTCCGTGAAGAAGAATTTAAAGCAGCTGTCAAGAACTATCATGCCCAGGACTTTTTATTATTTTTTTTTTTTTTACATTTTTCCAAAAGAAGTAAGAGATATGATGGAAACAGTGGGGAAAATAATGCTTGTAAGAGGGCGGAGGGTGGCGGTAGTGGTGTAAGACAATGATAGGAATGTCAGACAAATGTATCTGTAGTTAAGGAATGCGATGTGAAAACAAAATTTCCGTGTCTCTTGTTCTCCATAACATAAGGCGTGAACAAAATATTCTCAGTGTCCTTGTCTGTTCTTAAACCTTTAAAACAAAAATTAAAACATATCACGTAGAAAAATCAAACACACACGCGCCGCGCAGCAAATGGCCTTAACACTATTTTAACCTATCCAAGTATTTTGATAAAATAGTCAAGCTCGCACTGAAATCCCACAGTAATAATTATATAATAAACAAGACATTCTAAATACTATTATTATATTAAAAATTTAATGAAAACAGCAATTATGAAGTAGAAAAAAATCTCTTGAAGTGTACTGAAAGTGTGTGTGTTTCCATTTTCTATTACAAAAATGACTGTACGAATAAAGTAATTTAAGCTGTCTAGACTGGTCTTTGTGTAGACTGTACGAATAAAGTAATTTAAGCTGTCTAGACCGGTCTTTGTGCAGACTGTACGAATAAAGTAATTTAAGCTGTCTAGACTGGTCTTTGTGTAGACTGTAGAGCCGTGTACAAACACTTGACTGACGGCTGTCTCTTTAAGGTCCAATGCTGACTTTTAAATCACAATACGAAAAGGGAAGCTGTTAGTCTTTTTTCAGATAAAAAGAACTCTGCTAATAAATAACAAATTATTAAGATTTAACTTAATTAAAGTTTGACGTAAAAGAAATTAACTATTTGTATGGTGCGTTTAATATTAGCCACATATGAACCAGGTACCATATTTGCCAGGTGAGAAATCAATCAGGTGACTTAAGTTTTGACAAATGCCGGATTCCCAATCCTGACAATACAGTCAATGATATTCAACGTCTGTACCGATTGATTCGTTTAATTCACTGGATGACGTAAGCAAACGTATTTGTAGTGTTGTACTTTCTCCACCAAACGCTGGGTATTATTAGACAATAAAAATGAAAGAATTCATAAGCGCCTTTCTTTAACTTTATTTCTTTCATCGTTTCGCCAGACACTGTTCTAGCACGACTCTCTCTCTAACACACACACACACACACACACACACACACACACACACACACACATACATGTACACGAGTGCATGTGCACGTCTGTGATATGTGAAATGAGGCGCGTATTTGTTACCAATCTTCGATTAGAGGGGGTAAGAGGTGGAAAGAGGTAGGTGAGATTGAAACCTTTGTGATGGGGGTGAAAGGTGGACAGAGGCAGGTGAGACTGAAACATATGGGATGGGGGAATTGGAGGGAAGGAAAAAGGCGATACATCTAGGCTTCCAGGAGCATGATCAATTGTCAAAGGTCACCTTGAAAGAATTGAAAAGATCACATTTTGTCGAGGACAGACTTTCCAAAGGGAAACTACTCGTTTGTGTTTAAAGGACAACTCTTGTTTATAGGGCAAAGAGAGCTGTCCACACAATGTTTACATGACAACGGCGAGAATCAGCTCTCCTGTCCACCTCGCTCCTGCGCCAGGCAGGCAATCTTAACAAGTACGAGATTTACACCTGCTCCGGCTGGCCCAAAATTTCAATGCTTTTGGTGTTTTTCAGACGTAACGTTTTTATCCAGTAACACAGAGAAGATAATGTTTTCATTTTGCTGCTGTTTTGCTACTTTTCAGTCGTAACGTTTCATTCAGTAATCCAAAGAAGACAATATTTTCATTCAGTTGTTTTGCTACTTTTCAGTCGTAACATTTTACAAGAAAACGACAATGTTTTAATTTTGCTGCTGTTTTGCTACTTTTCGGTCGTAACATTTTACACGAAAAAGACAATGTTTTCATTTTGCTGATGTTTTGCTACTTTTCGGTCGTAACATTTTACAAGAAAACGACAATGTTTTAATTTTGCTGCTGTTTTGCTACTTTTCGGTCGTAACATTTTACACGAAAAAGACAATGTTTTCATTTTGCTGATTGTTTGCTACTTTTGTTACGTTTTGTCGAGGTAGCCCAAAGAAAACATATTTTCATTTCTCTGGTGCTTTGTTATAACGCTACTAAATTCATACCCTAATGACAGCTTAATTTCTTAATGAAATCTCAAATTTTGCAATTAAGATCTTTGCAACGATAGCATAAAGGCTCTGATGAAACTATCTACAAAGACAGCTTAGAAAAGACAGAAACTACTTATAATAATAGCTTAGAGTTTGATGAAACTATCTACAAAGACAGCTAAGAAAAGACAGAAACTACTTATAATAATAGCTTAGAACAGTGAAACCAGAAGTGATATCTTAGAGCAGTTGATACTAGAAGTGAGAACAGCTTAGAGCAGTGAAACAAAGTGATAACAGCTTAGAGCAGTGAAACAAAGTGATAACAGCTTAGAGCAGTTACACAAGAAGTGATAACAGCTTAGAGCGGTGAAACAAGAAGTGATAACAGGTTAGAGCGGTGAAACAAGAAGTGATAACAGCTTAGAGGGGTGAAACCAGAAGGGATAACAGCTTTCAGCAGTGAAACAAGAAGAGCCAGGCAATATCAAGGAATGAGTACAAGCATCTCTCTCTTTCTTTCTTTCTTTAGTGATAGCGATCTCAAGATGGCGAGGACAGCACGGTGAAGGAGCGTAATGATAACAGTTATTTTGACTGTCACAAAAACAAAAACAAAAAAACAAACACACACACACACACACACACATACATATCCACAAAATCCGACTGTTTTCTTTAACTTTGTGTCCCATGACACGACAGAACAAAAGAATGAGTCGTTCAACATATCAAATCTAGTGAGATTACTACTTTCTTTTTTCCTGTTTTATTTCCACCCCACCACACACACACGATAACTCAGCTTTAAAATCGCAGATTCCTTCCTTCTGCGCAACCTAGAAGAGCACTAACAATAGATAGAAACATACACCCACCCCTAGCTGTTAAGAAATTCAAGCCCTTCGACCGTGCTCATGACATCCGCCGGATCCTGCAGTATCGAGGATGTATCCGGAAGAGGTGAAAGAGACAGCGCGCAGCTAAGAGATAGAGGGATAGATGGACGGAAGATAAGAAGGGTGGGGCTGATAACGAATGCATGGGGAGAGAGCGAAGGAGTTAGAGCCAGTCAGAGGGTCTTGTTTGTATTCACTTGAAACAGACGATTCGTCTCGGCATGAAAACTGGCAGGTGGCAAGAGCTCGTTCCTATGCGCTATCTAACCGCTACTTTACAGTCCTCCTAATTGCCTCACGACGGTTCACCTGAACGCGGCCATACGGCCTGTGAAGCCCCGTAGCTATCGGCCTGAATCGCAATCAATCTTGAGACCCTTTCTGGACAGTTTATCGTTAACGTTTAGTTATGATTAATGGGTTACAGACCCATTTTTTGCAGTTTGTTATTCTTTGTGTATATGTGTATGTGTAGGGTACTGTAAATGCACTGTCAAAAGGAAACTTTTGTGAATAAAAGCAGAATACACTAATTACTGTAAATGCACTGTTGTTTCTGGATTTAGTCAAAAATGCTTGGGTGCAAACAGAAAAAGTTCAGCGGCAGTGATGACAGCGTTTAGATCCTGAAAGTTAATATTTATATATGCAAAAATGTTTGGGTGCAAATAAAAAGAGAAAGTTCAATGGCAGTGATGATGACAGCGTCTAACTTTTTAGATACTGTTAAGTTAATGTATATATATATATATATGTGAGAGACGGGAGAGAGAGAGAGAGAGAGAAGTGATCCTTCTTGATCTGTTCAAGACAAATAGCTATGAGCTGAAAGAATAAACTCAACTCTAATGATCACTGATAAGAAACTCATTCCAGAAAGTTCAATCATTCAAGGGCGAGATTATTATTATTGGTCATGGTGTTGACCTAAGTATAAAACAAAAACAATTATCTCACATAAAATTGTGTAATTCGAGTGTGGAGAAAAAGAGAGAGTGAGAAAGAGTTGCCATTTTATAACTTACAGTACCTCGTACTTTATTTGCCCGGGGGAAAAAGTTTACCCAAATCGCTGTTTACACACTTCCTTTGTCCGGGGGTGGGTGGGGAATAATACACACGCACACACATCGGCTCATGCATATCGCCTGCAAGGCAGATGGCTTTCAAATCTTACTTTCGATGCATGAGTTTTCTCTTGGTGTGTATGCGTGCTTACATCCACCTACCCGTACAGCCTGCGCTCATCATCAACATTATCAAACCCCACTCTCCAAAATATGGGGGGTTTTGTCAAGTACTCTTAAAGCAATTCTATCAAGTCGTCTCCAGCCCAAGTTTTGTTAGTTCATTTATTGGCAAATCGTTATTTGGTTGTAATGCGGCCAAAAATATAAAGGTACATGGTGGTGTTTCAAATGCAGTATTTACGTGTATATGCGTGAAGTGTGTAAGGGTGAAGTGCGTTTGTGTATGTATGTGAAGTGCGTTTGTGTATGTATGCGTAAAATGCGTTTGTGTATGTATGCGTGAAGTGCGTTTGTGTATGTATGCGTAAAGTGCGTTTGTGTACGTATGCGTGTGTGCGTGATGAGTGTGTACGGGTTTGTGTATATGTGTACGCGTCTGAAGGTGTACGCGTGTATGTGTATGCGTCAAATGTGTGTGCGCGCGTGTCTATGCGTAAGTGTATGCATAAAGTGCTTTTGTGCATGTACATGTGTGTGCGTGTGGAGTGTATATGTATTTGTATCTACATATATATGCCTGAAGTGTGTATGTACAAGTGTGCGCGTGAAGTGTGTGTACTAACATGTGTACGTTTGTGTATGTGAACGTGTAAACTAAGTGAACAAGGAGTAAAGAGCGAAGTGTGCTATCCTTAGAATAGTAAGCATTACGCGAAGTATGCTATCCTTAGAATAGTAAGCATTACAACAAAAGCAAAACGAGTTCTAAATTGACTTAATTAAAATTCGTTCTCACGAGTTGGGGTGGAGTTGTAAAGTGAAAGAACTCCTGCGAATCCCCTCCCCCCCCCCCCACTAAGTCGCAAACCTTTGAACTGAATTTCCCTACTGTGTCAAGAAACAGTTGGATCCACACATAAAGACTATTTTTTCGTTTTTTAATAATAACGCGCGGTGGTCTTCGATGGTCTTGGCAGTTTTGCAAAGCACTACGCGAGATTCTATTTATAATCCTAAGTGACCTAGTTCAATGCGAGACGCATCTAGCCGTACATATTGAGAAAGAAAAAAAAGCACACACACTCACCCCCCAGTTGTGAATACAAGTAATGTTTGTTATGACTATGAGCGATGAAATTATAAAACTCTACCTCAAATCTGTTCCAGGCTTTGGAAAGTCTCTGACGAAGATCATTATCAAAGCAAGGCTGATTACTCTGCAAGGCTTAAGAGCGAACTTCCAGCAAAGAATGCTGGAACCAAATGTGGATTATTCCTTTCATTCTACTAGCTCTGATAACAAAAACACGTTCTTTCTCCATGGGAATAGAATAAAATTCTTTGGGAAAGTGTTTGGTATACTTCCAGCATTTGGGTTTGTGTGTGTGTGTGTGTGTGTGTGTGTGTGTGTGTGTGTGTGTTTGCAAACTGTGCAGCATGCAAAACCTGATATGATCTAGGAACGAGCACGCAAACAAATAAACTCATCTGGTGGTACTGTTTGTTCGCAAAACCAACATTCGTGGTCAAACCATGTCTGAACCAAAGACTGCCGGTCTGTGCCAAGGGCAACGCGGTTTAATTGTAGAACTTTGACGTCACTGGTAGCCAACGACGAGAGTCAGTAGTCACTGACCTGCACTGGACGGGTGTGTGTGGTGGTGGGAGAGGTGAAATATGCGCCATCTCGCAAAGATCTTTCCTCAACTACTTGTCACGCAGAACAGTCGCCGGGTTAGTAGGTCACAGGATTTGTATGCAGGTCAGGAACATTTAAAATAGTTTTAAAATCTTTCCACGTCGGCACGTCAGTTAATAATATGAGAGATTATCAACTCTATCGGCTATATTGCTGCGCGAAGTAAAACAATCTAACAGGAAACAACGACGGTGATATTAACTTATTTCTTTTCTCGAGATGCAAAATGTTTTTTAACAGTATATGTTTTATTTGCACATGTTCATGACAAAAGAGAAATCCGTGTGTGTGTGTGTGTGTGTGTGTGTGTGTGTGTGTGTGTGTGTGTGTGTGTGTGTGTGTGTGTAAGAGAAAGTGAAGGCCATATTCAGGCAATCCTGGTAGTAAACGAGTATGTTCTATTCTTAGCATCGCTGGCAAGAATGCTTCTGTCACTGGATCTACCCGAACACAATCACTTTCGGTAGTATTAGTGGCACTATTTAAATAATCTGCTTTCGTCATAATATCCTAGCAGGACAGATACTTACTTACTTTTCGGTACCGAGTTTTGACACTACAATAGACATTCTTGTAATTAGGGTAAGTGAAAGCATGGCACTACGGTTACGTCATTATAGTTGTGGCGATGCAAGTGACGTAATTATAAAATTATATCAATGCACGAGTGAACGCAATGGTGACTACAGATTTAGTCAAAAGATTTTGACAAGCAACAACAAAGTGCATTTGTCTCTGTGTTCAGCGCATATTTTTGCAGGTCGTTGATTTCGCAGACGATCCCAACGTTACTCGTGCAACTTCAATAGGAGCGAGACTCTTTAAGGACTGGCATTGAGCAAATTATCTCCGCCGTTTTGCAGACACGCCTGGAAGCAGATTCGCCCAGACGGCAAGTTGCAGGCGGTGATGTTTCGAGTAAAGAGCACAATACCAAAATTGTGGGCACCATGCACGCAAGTAAACTGCATTCGGACGCCGTACGGCTGGGACAGTTAAGGACGTAGTTTTGGAATTACACGGAAAGTGACGTAAAGGCTGCCAGCACGTCATGCTGCCACACTCGTTCCGAGTCAAACCAGGCAAAACTATGTCGAATTCTTAAAGACATACATACACCCGTTCTCATCGCCTCACTGATGACACGTGGTCCGCACACATTGCTCATCACTTCGCTGGCTTTCTTTACGAAGAATAATAAAACAAGTTCCTCCCGTCAAGAAGTGTTTAACTAAGATAAATGTGCACGGTCAGCAACCATTGCCACTACAACAATAATTACTACTACTACTACTCTTGATAAACCATCCTGTTTTATCTTATACTCTGGCGTACCCTTGGCAATCAAGTATCTTAAAGTCAAGACGGTAACAATGCTATGATCTTGGTTAGATTAGTTCTGGTGTATTTTACCCCACTCCCTTCTTCAGAACAGCTGGAAAGGGGTGTGGATAGAGGTTCTAGAGGCAGTGTGGAGAGAAGCATCAACGATAGACATAAGAAATTAGCAAGAACGTGCTTCCGTACTTCGGCTGGTAAAGACTAAAGTCATTGCAGTTTTTACCTTCACACATGGCTTTGACAACCAGGGATCGGCAAACTTTACCTAATTGGAACCAGGATCCACGAAACGTGTGTTTGGCGGTGGTGGGTGATGAGGGTGGCGGGTGAATGTGTGTGGAGGAATCCGACTAAACAGGTGGAAACATAAATTGTTAGAATACTGATGCGTTCTGCTTTTATTTTAAAATGCTTTCCCTGTGAACTTTTACTGTCATTGTAATGAAAATGACTGGAAAAGTGCTGATAATTGGTCTGTTTTATTTATCCTGATAGCATAGTCTGCTATGGTTGTTTACCTCGTGAGGTTGTGATTCAACATTAGAGCCATACCACTCGAAGTGCATGTAATCTCTAAATTGGAGCCATACCACTCGAAGTGCATGTAATCTCTAAATTGGAGCCATACCACTCGAAGTGCATGTAATCTCTAAATTAGAGCCATACCACGCGAAGTGCATGTAATCTCTAAATTAGAGCCATACCACGCGAAGTGCATGTAATCTCTAAATTGGAGCCATACCACGCGAAGTGCATGTAATCTCTACATAATAAAATTTAGCCTCAAGTCGTACCAAACCGGTGTGCCTAGTGAAGCCTTGATTAAGGGCATGAAAAATGATGGCAATAAGTCCAAAACAAAATTCACTCAGCTTGGGAATATTCTGAAAGCTTTCTAAATAAAAGCATTTAGTTTGTTTTCTTTAAAATTTGCTTTAAGCAATTTGTTTAAACAGCATGTTGTTATTTTGCGCATCTTATTCTTTGTATTATTAATATTATCTGAATTTTAGTCTGTAAAATAATATACCCCACAACCCCACCAATATGCGGTTTCCAAAATATTAGAGATTACAAAGTGATCATTACAATCACTACTGGGGTGCAATGCATTGCTTAGTCGAGGATATATTACGACCGGCAGCTCAGTTTCTCTAATGAAGATGACATTCAAAATGAAAATTGTTTATTAATTTAAAGATGCGAAGAGAAGGACTGTATGACATCACAGTAACTCGCGCCCTACTAAGTGAAATAAACAGCACATTTAAGTAATAAAGTTAAAAACAAAAAAAACAAAAAAATGCTGATCTTGCAGTCAGCGGAGGGCGCAAGCGGCCAAAATAGCTAGGCGGTCAAGGACCAGCCACTCTTGAGGCAAAGGGAAGGAAGCACGAGTTCAAACAAGTGGATCTCTGTGCTACCGGAGATTTATTCTTAGACTGATTCGCAACTCCGCAAAACAAGGGCCATAACCTGAGTTTTGTATCGCACGGGGGCTGCGAAAACTCGGCACTTCCGCTTCCATTGTATACACTGGGCTGCATGCAGACAAGATGGAGAGAATCACCGCAAACGGCGTAAGGTTTCCATAAAATGCTTGTCAACTATTTTTGGCCAAAAAAAAAAAAAATCAACAACAAAAACGAGGGGAAATGATAACTGTTAAAATCAACAGGAGTGGTAAAGAGTTTAGCCGTACAGGTGTACGTCTCTGTTAGATATTAATTTAATTTGTTAAAGTAAAATAACTGCAGAGAATACTTAGTAGAAGTGATCTGTTTCTATTCTATTTGTCTGAACTCAGTCAACTGGAACAAGGAATGTGAATTAATCATTAAAGAAACCTAGCGTAATTTGAAGACATAGTTCGAACGTTAGATAACTCAGTATGTTTTCAAATTCGCTGATTGATTATTACAAATAGATTTTCGATAGAAAAAAAATAGGAAAGACTGGAGAATAGCAACAAGTTTAATTTCATTTGAGTAAAAATAAATATTTATTAAATGACACGTTTGCATATTTCCCACATTTAATAAATTTCTTGCAAGTGGTTCTACGTATCATTCCTTTGGTAATAAATGGATTCTGATTATTTTGTAATTAAATTAAATTGTAACCATTACAATATATATGAATAATTAATTAAAATCACACAAATATCTTCCCGCTCTTGTTGGAGATCAACAGCAGTTTGATATCACCGGAAGACCACTGACTTGCCCAATGGAAAAACTCCCTAAGCTATCATCTAATTATATATATCTGATTTTATTATGCATGACCTCGTCTGCTCTGCTTTTTAAACACAAAAATCTTTTCAGTTCACGGACGGCGATATGTAAAATCTTTTCAATTCATGGAAGGCGATATATAATTAGCTAGTTCCGGCATATCTAAATCCAGATATAAACTGTCTCTCCTACCCACAGTTTCTTTGTGTCATGAGTTCACGAAAGGTCATCAGACGAGCGCGCTTTTACTGAAGTAAATCAAGACAAGTATGAGGAGTATTAACGTGACATGTTATTTGGCAGTAGTAGGGTGACGTATAATTTTATAGTGGTTAGGTGACGTGTAGTTTGGCAGCAGTAAGATGAAGTAGAATTTGGCAGTGCTAAGATGATGTATAATTTGGCAGTGCTAAGATGAAGTATAATTTGGCAGTGCTAAGATGAAGTATAATTTGGCAGTGCTAAGATGAAGTATAATTTGGTAGTGCTAAGATGAAGTATAATTACAAATGTTGGCAGTGCTAAGATGAAGTATAATTTGGCAGTGCTAAGATGAAGTATAATTTGGCAGTGCTAAGATGAAGTATAATTTGGCAGTGCTAAGATGAAGTATAATTTGGCAGTGCTAAGGTGAAATATAATTTGGCAGTGCTAAGAATATAATTTGGCAGCAGTAAGATGAAGTATAATTTGGCAGCGCTAAGGTGAAATATAATTTGGCAATAGTAAGAAATTAAAATGTTCAGAATTAACAGAAAACACGTGAACAAATTATTTGAAAGAGTGTAAGACTGAATATTAAAAATCTGAGTATCTTGTAAAACAATTTCGATCAGACAGGGAAGAGACTAATATTTAAAACAATAACACAACATTCGCAGTGTGAACGGCTCATACAGCACACCATGACAAGAAAACCAAAGAAATTTTAACCCAGTCCAAAAGTTCTCAATCACAATGTTACGACAACTTCGACTGTACTCTCAGGATGTTACAACGTTACCACTACAGGAAAAAAATAGAATTTCAAATGTGCAAGTACTTTAGCCAAATGTTGTGGCAGTCTGGAAATTTAATGTGAATGAAGTCAAGCGGTGACCCATGACCCTTCTCAGAGTAAATTTCATTGCTGCCCTTCAGAAAACAGATGTCGCAAGTTTTAAATTAAAAAAAAAATACAACTTACATTAGACAGTTCCTATCGCTCTGAACCGAACTAAATTTACACTAATATAATCCAACAAACACACACACACACACATGCTCTCCCCATAATTATTCGGGTGACACCTACCTGACGTGTCCCAGATGGACATCTGTATTCTGTAGGAGTCGGACACGCTGTAGGAGCCACTGTATGTGTCGAATCCGGTTGGTGTGTACGACTGCAACACAACAAGCAAACGGGCTGTAAACACGGCAAGCGGAAAATAATTTATTGTTAAGGACTGCGCATTCTTAAGTTCGGCAGGTATAACTTAATTCAAAAACTAAATTAGCTGAATGACGGCGTTTCAAAGTACTACTTTAGAAAATAAACTTTGCTCTTGCTGAATAAATAAGGGTCTGTTTTAAAATTATTTGTGTATGTGTGTGCGTGTGTGTGTGTGCCTTATTTCTACGACTGTTAATCTCGTGAATGGTTGGGTGCCTTCCTGTACTGAAGATGACAATGGGTCACTAAATGAAGTCAGAAACGTTTTAAAAGTCCATTTTGTCTATAGAATATATTAATTTTATAAATGTTGTCTGTTTACCCATTAAGACTTATTTAGTGCTCGTTTGATATTAATTTATATTTTCATTTTCCTTATAAAAAGTAAATGCAATAATCGTTATCTTTTTCTCAAGCATTTTATTAAATAGAAGGGGACATTTTCTAATTCACCTTACATTTCTCAACAAAACTCTCATTTTAGTGTACACATGACACAATTTATTCGATACAACCCATCAAGGACTGAGATACAACAGGAGAGGGCGGGACACAAAACAACTTTTGGCGCATCCGTCCATTGATTTAGTAAACTCAGTGACCTGCTCTTGTTTTGGGCGGGAGGGGGGGGCGCGCTTATTGCTGGAGTAGGCTAGTAAGTAGTAGCCTACTCATTCAGTTACCAGTACTGCCCGTGCCATGTCGAATTACACAGACTTAGACGTCTGGTCTAATTTCCACACCCAAACAGTGCCTGCATTTCCTGCTTTCAAAACTTAATTATTAATTAAAAGTGTTTTTTCGCATTCTGCTTTATCGGCACTGTTCTAAGTGTCCCGAAATATCGGTATTTCGTTTAAATTTGTTTAACAAAAAGATGTAAAGACAAGCCGCTTTGCAATTAAGAATAGTATTGGTGTGTTCTTTCTTATCTGTAAGCTTTATTGTGGCTCACTTCCTTGGTGTCTGTAGCCTACTTTGTACTTCTGCATACTTTGTACTACTTCTGCATGTTGCTCTCTGAACTAAGCCTACTCCGCGAAAAACAGGTTGAGATCTGGTGCAAATTATAGACGGACCAAATTTGACTAACACGTTATTTTAATATTCATAAACAAAGTCGTAAATTAATAAATAATAAACTTAAAGGCCTGGGAAGTTTCATACTTCCCCATCCCTGATATGATCAGTTGATATTAGAGCGTATGGCACGGCTATTGCGAACTAAACAGAACTGTTAAAGCTGACGGGAACTTTTTCTTTAAAGCAAACAAACGCAAGCTATATAGCTCATAAAAACATCAGGATTCACATATGTCAGTCCTAATTTTAACTCTATCTTTGAAGGAGAGCAGTGGCAAGAACTTTTATTTTTTAGCATGTGTAATTTCAATCGGTTTCCCCTCCACCTCCAACCACATCCACTCCTACGAACAACCCAAACATTTTTTCCCAGGAAGATTTAATCAGAACTTACTTAATTTTGTTTTTTCACATCTTTATTACTTCAAAGTCAAATTCAACATCAAACACTGTTATTTTGCTTTACCATCGAGATGTCTACAACACTGTTATTTTGCTTTACCACCGAGATGTCTACAACACTGTTATTTTGCTTTACCACCGAGATGTCTACAACACTGTTATTTTGCTTTACCACCGAGATGTCTACAACACTGTGGAAAGTCGAGACAATGGAATTGTGGCAAATAGTTTGACGATATCGTTATCATTGAAAATACGCCACTGTACCTGCATGCCAGATGTAGTGAGCGGAAAACTAAAGTTCATGACACCCTGGAAGTGGGCCAAAGTGATACGGAAAGAAAGCGGGTCTACCAGCCATTCTCCATGCCAACGGATTTCGCGTCTCATGAGTGGTTTAACAACAGGCTGAGAAGTGTCTGAGGCAAGAATGTAATGTAGGGCTTGCATTGGGGTGGGGGGTAGGCACGTTAGTGGTTACAACACAAATACGATCGTACATGTACGTCAGTGGCTAATCACAGTAGCATCTTTTTATATATATCCTTAAGTATGTATCATGAGTTTAGAGGTTAAATGTTAAGTCTTGTAAATATAAGTTTGTCATTGGTATGGGAATAAAAAGAATTCGATTGGATTTCTTTTTTAGATCACGTGTTTCGTGCAAGAGTAGCTTTACTCTTGTTTAGTCGAAGATCAATATTGGAGCGCTAAAGAAAATTGTGAAGGACACAAGAAGGGCAAAGATAAACACAACTTATACACATCTTGACAATTGTTGTGAAACTCATTTTGAATGATCGCACATTGGTGACAGCCTGAACAGGAAGAAAAAACACTTTTCTAACTGGCAAAACCCACCGAACTGGTCGCTACTAATTATGGCTCGAGGTATTAATAGCCAAGACTCATATGTATACTTGCAAACTTATTCAATAGACGTGTGGTTGTAATGAAACCCGAGAGACTCGTTTCTGCTTTCTTGATAAATGCATTTCTTTCCATGCTTTACAGATAAGTTATTTCCGGTCTGGATACGTCTCTCCCTCTCTTTCTCTCTGAGTTTTATTTCCGGTCTGGATAAGTATCTCCCTCTCTCTCTGAGGTTCTATCGGTCAACTAACGATGCTTGGGAACAGTTCAAACTAGTCAGACTGGACAGTCCATCGGCTTAAGACATTAATTACAATGCCATCTATTTAGTCCAATGGGACAAGGTTGAACTAGGCATATATATGTTTTTAAATCATACTTAATAAGTAATCAATTAGGTGCACAGGACTGAGTCGAACATTTCGCTCTCACAACACTGGTAACTAAAGTGTGTGAAGAAGTCATTCGGGGAAATAAATAAGCCCTTTTGTGTGCGCTTCGTCATAAGTCACGGTTGGTTAGTAGTGCTTGTAGTCTCGGTTACAACACCCTCCCTGCTCAAGTCTCCCACGATTGGCTACCTGGGTGACTTCCTTCAACAAGTAGTCATATTACTTGCTATCCCTGTATGGCACTTTACCCAATAGTACAAAACCCTTTCTTAAACATATGCCTAAGACAATACCAAATTTAGTGCAAGACACCTTACGGCTGGCACATAAATATAACGTTATCTTCACGACTAAACGACACAAGACATACTCCTTGCCGGCCGAGTGAAAGTGAGGATACAGAGAAGATTGAGGGTATTGAACCTCACTCACTATACAGTTCAAATCTCTATGCAAACAATGCTTTTATTATTTAAAGCAGATTCTAAAGACCAACTTCTAGACGATCTGTATGGAACTAGAAACGAAACATAAGAACTTATCGCAGTTCTTCGCGTCACAACCGTGAAATGATTTCCCCCCACCCCCCGGAGTAGTGGGGGAGGAATTTTTCTTTTAAAAGCACGTTGACCTATATGTGACCTTTCTCGTTTGGCGTTTCCTGTACCTGTGGATCCAAATCACATTTTTAAAAAAATAGTTCGTGTCACTTCAGTGCCCACGTCGGCCCGGTGACCTGGCTGCTGTTCACAAAGCCTGTAGACCTTGAACATCTTGATTTTAGAAGTCAGCATACCGTTGTTTGGCACGTGACCGACACAAGTGGAGGGAGCTGGTCAACCATTCAGCAGCTCAGCGACCCAACGACCACACTAGGTCAAGGGCCAGGTGAGATGAGATAGCGTTAGAAGAAAACACGATCTCGAATCGTCATCTTCAGACAGTTGTTGCAAGCAGCTGAACACATTAAATGCGCAGTAGCCATCACTTTACTGGTAAAATGCAAGTTAGCTGTACTAAATAGTGTCAAAAGAAAGGAAAGGAAAGAGAATGAGAACAAAGCGACAAATAATGAGTTGTAGATAAATGAGATAAATGAAGGAGGAAGTCGCGTCTGACTCGGGGCAACGTAGCGCGCAAATTATAAAGAAATAAACGACACGCAAACATATGGAACGCATCGCGTATTAACAACATCATACACCACCCGCAACGAGAAACGGTTGTAATAAAGGTATACGGGTTTAATGTATTTATATAGGCTTATCAGTGAAACAGTTGCGCTTCAGGGGCATTTCCTTCCTATGCATGGCCATGCGCACATATGCCGTAATTTTAATAGACAGTCATTCATTCACGGTCTTCAGATTACCTGGGGCGGGTCGTAACTGGGGCATTAAATTAAGCATAATTCAGCTAATGCGATTTTAATGATTATTAAAACGTGTACAGTTTTGTTGTCGTGTATACGTGTTATCGGTTGGGTTTGGTTGATTTTACTGCTACAATCGAAATACTCTAAAGAAGCTAAAGTAATTCCGGAGTGTAGGAGGTAATAATCCAGTCATAACAGTGTGTGTGTGTGTGTGAGAGAGAGTGAGAGAGAGAGAGAGAGGTCTGAAGTGATGCTGTAGTTTCGTTGCCTTCATAACTTTCATTGTCTTCAATTTTCTCTGTGATTCTGGTCTGATGTATATTTGTATCTTGATATTGCCGTGTGATGACCGTTACCTTTTAATGGTGGTAAAGACAGTTGTTGTGAAATGCAAATAATTCTACCAGAGCTGATGGATATGAATTGTATTCAATTACTTTCAGTTCTATCATTCAATTCTAGCTGTAAAAATGATGCATTGATTTTGATTGTATTCAGTACTTCTTTCTATCTACTCTGCCCCTGAATAGAAACAAAGCGTTGATTTAAAAATAAAGACAAGTCTCTGGGAATGGAAGTCTGAAATGTTTCACAAGCTCTGAGGGGGAGACAATAATAAGCATTCGCTCAATTCGTTGGTTTTTCAGTCTGCTGATACACCATAAGCATACGCTCAGTTATAGCAAGAGATTTTTAAAGTTATGCATAAAGTCAAGCATGCCAACATTGTTTTCGCGATGCTGATTATGTAGGCGATCAAATGCATCTTTAACAGGGCCTTTCGCCCCATGTGGATGCAACAATTGTTATGAGTATGTATTTATGATAACTATTGCGTACTTGGTGGATATAAGCCAAACTGTTGCTATCGTAAGTTTCACAGGTGTTTTACCCTCCACACCGATCGAGGACATAGCGACATCAATTTCTGTCTTGAACAACAGTGTTACTATGGTGACTGATGCCGATCAGGGGACGCACCTCTCGATCGTGTTAACCGATGCAAGTATTTCATGCAGGAGTTTTAATATTCAGTCTGATGAAGAGACGATTTCCACTGGAATTTGGATTGATTAAGAAATGTTTGATGTGAATATGTGTACTCCAAAGGGTGAGACCTGAATCAACGAGCACTTGGTCTTTAAGATATACCTACAGCTGTTTCTAAACCTACTGCAATCTACAGTATCAGTACTGACCTAACGCCACTTGTGCTTTTACATCTTAACAAATGCTCAGGAGACTGTGTAATGCCAATTTTAATGTATACTGTCCACTTCCCTTGAAGCATGTACCGATAGTCGACAAAATATGACTAAACTATAAGTGTTCTGCATTTACACACACACACACACCACCACCACCACCACGAACATCATCTACCATTCTTTCAATTTTAAACATCATGGCCACTGTCGTGAAGTTGTTACACGTGGTGGTCAAGCAACGATCGAAAATGTTTTCCCTTCATATATCATACTCTAGTGTACAGATTAACAGCTCAGATGCAATAACAGTTCAGAGCTCTCTTCTGTCTAAGCGGTCTGTGCCTTGCAGGGAGCGTTCTCTTTAATTACTACCGTCCGCATTCTTCCAGCTGAGACCACTGTGTGAGAAACTGCGGTGGCATTCGACAAAAAAGACTTCTCCGTAAGGCACTTTTACTCCTCCACTCCAAATGTAGGCTTTTTTTTCCTGCCAAACTCAATCTGGTGGACTTGTCCACAAGTCCTATTTACATCAAACCAAATCTCGTCGGCTCGAGTCGTTCTTAGGTTTCGAGAAGGGTGCAAAATCGAGGCAGCAGAACTGTTCACAAAATTCCTGCCTGTCAATCTCAGGGGGGGGGGGGGATTATATGGAAAATAATGCTGTTTAGACGGCCTCTCAAAGTGCATGACAGGTGAAACAGGACTGACAATTTCCCTGGACCGATACGTTGATAGCTTTTTATCGCACGCCATGGGAATAATTTCCTCGCATTACGGAATTCTATTTCATTTACGAGACCGTCATTTACTCGTATTATTGTATTCCAATTTGTAGCTGGTGTGTGCGCAATTTGTCGCTGGAATTTGCCATCTCATCGTGCAACAGTTTTTCTATCATCCATTTTTCTGAGCGGTACCATTATGCAACAGTTTTCCTATCATCCACTTATCTGAGCGGTACCATCATGCAACAGTTTTCCTATCATCCACTTATCTGAGCAGTACCAATCGCGGGGGTATCCATCCCAAGACCCAATAAATAAATAATATCCAGCTAACTAATAATTTGGGACAGTCTACTGAGAAAAGGTCCTCTCAAAACTACTCCATGTATTATTTGTCATATAATTATGTATATCACTGTAAGATTTTGTTGCAATAAATAGAAAATATTCAGGCGGAAAAAGAGAAAACAAATATTAAATACATAAATAGTGAATGTTCTTGTTTGTTAATTTAATTCACGTGAAACGGGATTCTAGCTCATACACTTTCCTACAAGCCTCTGCTTTCAATTAACTATTTTACAAGTCTACTACCTCGTTATGAATTGTTGTCGTTTAGTGCTTAGTGTATTGTCATTGCGAGTACAGATATGGGTAAGTTTGTTCTTCGACAGATGGCGCTAGTGCGTTCGCACTGAGTCTATTCAATGACGGTATCTTGTCATTCTGGAAGCGCCTGGTCACTGATATTGATAATGCGAAACGACCACGCGTCGTCTTTCTGAAACTGAAACAGCCAATCCCTCGCAGACTATTTCTAGGAAAGTTCCATGTGTGTTGGTGCAATCGATAAAAAATCTTCCGGGACACCAATGTGAAGTGTAAGTATAGGGTTACAAACGTAGTCTTTCTTAGGAAAACTTATTTAATAAGCATTCAGTGTTCATCAGTGTTCAGTGATGTAAATTATTCGAAAGTAAGGACGGGATTCCAGAAGTTTCAGGAAAATGTGAAAACAATTAAAAGACTTTAGAAGTGAGACGCTGCCTTTAGGACGTGTCTCTGTCAATAGTTCGTTTGAAACGTGCGTTGTCAAATCTGTAGAAGACACCAACGTACAACGAATAAATTTAATCACTATGGAAACAGTGCCTACTAAGTCCTTTTAAGAAAAATATTCAATAGTTGCTGGAGGGTGGGGGGTGTCTTTATACTTTTATCCCTTCAAAATAAATCTTCTAAGTAAAAGTCGTTGAAACCTAAACTTTTTCAACGAATCAATAGCTTTCTCACATATCAGACAATCACTATGTGTATATGTGGGGGGGGGGTCGTGCATGCGCGTGTTGTTTTGGGAGAGATAAAAAAATCTTATTAAATTACTTTATTTATTTTTCTTTCAATGCAGACGTCAATTCTAACTTCCTTTTAAGAGCTAGATGACATGAAATTTATATCCTCTTTATTTTTTCTTTTAAATCAAAAATTATATTACTGTGTTTTTAACGCTCGGATGACTGCACTCAACTGTCGTCTTTGGACCAAGTTCACATTTCTAGGGCTTAAGAACGTCTGTCGCAGAAACGTCCCTGTAACAGTGTAAGGAAATTACGACAGCCACAACTGCTACCGGCCCAAAGAAAGTTGATTTTAAATCCCATTTCGTGAGGGTTTTCTTTCAGTGAGTAAATATATGCTTATTCCATCTCTTTCTGTCCTGAAGAGATAAGCTCGATGACAAACAGCCGTCCATTATTACTTAGCTCTTTCTTATTACAAAACTAAATATTTATGAGCACAATAGTATACGTGCAGATGTTAAGGGCATGCGTACAGATCAACAGCTGACAGATGCAAAGACCTTCCAACTCTTCTTGATGCTACGTCTTACAAAACAATATTTCAAGTACGAATTCTGCCACGGCGAGCGAGGGGAGGAGGGTATAATTATTTTTAAGTTTCTTATGGGAGTAGATGATGGTGATAAGTGTGTGTGTGTGTGTGTGTGTGTGTGTGTGTGTGTGTGTGTGTGTGTGTGTGTGTGTGAACAGGGCCCATAGTACGGGCTAACCTACAAGAAAGACAACTCTATATTACTTTCGGTCACGTTGATCCAGCTGCATGCAGGGTGTTCTCGTAACCTAATGCATGCGGGCATTCTTCCAGGTTCGACGCAACAAATAGCAACAAGCCTGCTCTAAAAAAAATAAATAAATAAATAAAAAGTAAGTATATATCGCTGCCGCTAGCATTTAATAAGTGAGAACGCAAAAGAGTGCTATTATTATTATTATAATTATTAACAGAGTGTACAATCCCAGACAATGACTGGTGACGCCATCAACAATGTGGGTAATTTGCGGAAACCATCCACAGTCGTGTCGCCAATTGCCAAAATTCTCCAATGTTGCTACTCATTACGTGTGTTGCTCTCATACAATTTTCTGTTGAACTTCACGTTGCGGTTTTCGCTGCGTGCCATGTACAAACGATTGTACAGGTCTTGGTTGCTCAATACACGTCTAAAAATGAACGCCAAGCGCAGTCGGAGATTGGTAGACTGCCAACAGCAAAAACAAAACTATCAAAAGTTTAGATGAAGAGCACTGACAATTCTCTTTCTTTTTCTTTTGGGTGAGCACCGCCATTTGTCAAAGGTCAAAGGATCGTGCAGCGACCATATTGAATAATGAGTGGGTAACACATGCAACAATTAATCTTCCGCGGTCTCCCCCCACCCTCCCGAGGGTGTAACAAAATACAATGCCATTGTGCGCAATAAACAATAAGTTCTGAAAACTAAAAGACTGAAGAGCGTGTATTTAGGGGCTACGAGGGTCATTACAGACATTCTGGGAACAGGCTGAAGTCTACTATGAATTCTCACGAGCCGGTAGTGTGACCCCTTTTTCAGGGAGCTCCACTGCTAGATAGTACAAGCACTGAAGTACACTGAATTTTTCAAGGACGGCCAGTGTTTGATAGTACACAAGCCTGTGTATGGTCAACATGGCTACTTATTTATGGACCTACAGTGAATGATGTACATGTACTTAGTGACCCCTTATTTAGGGATCTCCCGTGTTTGATAGTATAGCATGTGTACCACGACTCCTTATAAATTATATATGGACCTCCAGTAATTGATATTAAAAGTACATGTACTAAGACCCCTTATTTAGGGACTTCCCAAAGTTAGTGGTACGTGGACTGTGACCCCTTATTTGGGGACCTCCCTTAATCGACAGTACAAACATTTACCGTGGCAATTGTTTAGGGATATTCACTAACTGACATTACAAGCACAAGTACTGTGACCCTTTATTTAGGGACAGCCACTAATTGACAGTACAAGCACGTAAACCCTTAAACAGGGGTCCCTACTGACAATAAAAGCACGTGTACTGTGAAACTTTATTTAGGGACCTCCACTGACTGACAGTATAAGCACATGTACTGTGTACACCAAGTACACACATTAGTCAGCATATTAGACTGAGTCCATCGCACTGAGAACACTCTGGGATGGTATGACGTCATCTGGAGGGTTCCGTCCAACAAATTGTGCAAATGTACATTTTGCAATAACCATTCGACATGTCTGTACACTGACAATCAGCAAAATCATTCCAGTTGTAGTCTAAGAATATAAACATATACTCCAATTGTGTTACAATGTGTTTCAACATGTACGCTTTCTGCCAGTGTGCCCAATTATCTCCCCTTTCAAAATATCAGTCATTCATAAGCATCGACACATCGAGTGTGACTACAAAAGAGGAAATCGTTTTATCCAGAAAGAGCAAGCATAACGTTATTCTCAATTTAAAATTACATGTTTCAGCGTTGGACCCTCAAGAGATAACATTTTATCACGTGAGTGAGATCTCATTGATCCCCACTACCCACCCACCCAATCGTGATTTAGATCATATACGGAAAAGAAGCGGACAAAAAAACAAATAGATGATTGACCTTTTATTGACACGGACATAGCCCGCAAATCCGCTTTAAGTTGCGTTTTCTTGGTCTGGACAAAAGTCTGTCCCGGGTGCCACAGCAGCCAGCAGAAAATTCCTAAATGATCCCTATTCGTCAGTGTGGACGTATTAAGTTTTCCTCGTGCGCTTGTCGACGTAAAATCTAATAAAACTTGTTTTCCCTCGGTCATAAATTAATTCGAAGACTCTATAGGCCTGCACTTAGATTTGTAAGTTCTTTTATTCTAAAACACACACACAAACACACACAAGCAAGGTATTCCATCACACATATACACGCCACTCCCTGCCTAGAAAGAAGCTAGTGTGACCTTGAGGAAAAGAGATGTGTTTATGTAGAAGAGAAACCACTGGACCTGTGGTGGTTGTGGTGGAGGGTTAACATATCGAACCAGTCACTATTACTATAGTAGTGGCCGTCACTAGTAGGATAGGCTGCACGCAATAATGACCAAGAGGTAGCGTGTCGTTGCCTCTACGTTTTACCATCTCTCATAATGTAGACCAATGAAAATTCGTTGACATGATCAAGGTCATGGTGAAGTCCCTTTATGACGTGTGTCGTATTTACCGTGCTGTTTTCATTTGTATTTGGCTAATTTCAAAACGTCTCCAGCAGTTTTACTATCTTGTATTGTAAGCTTAGTGACTTCACGTACCACTGACTGAACTGTTCAAAATATGTATATATACAATGGGGTTAGGGTCAATTTTATTATGTTTATACTTATAATTAAAGAATAAATAAATAAAGCTGAAACATCGCTTCGGCGCCATGTCTGTTAGAGCGGGCTTGTTGGTTCGAAGTTTGGTGCACATTTGATTGGTTACAAAATGGGTCTACTATTAATCTGATCTGGTACAAACTTTGATTGGTCAGGAGTTAGTCTTTCAGACTGGCAATAAAATACAGCGTTCTTTTAATTTCACCCTCCAGGGACCCAGAAATCCGAATTGATGGATCCTGGAGGTATTCCATGCGCATGTTTCAACCTCGTATAGTTTGCGGGGGGGGGGGGGGGTTGACCTTGACCAGACACACAGAAAAAGTACATTTTATGACTCATTTTGCTACATTTTATTAAATAAAAAAAAAACTATGCTGTCGCTAGATTGCCGCACGTTCACTCAAGTTTTGCGATTTATCATTTTTTTTCCCCCCAGCAACAGATGTTGACAACACACTAACACGAAATGGTAGCCATTTTGATTCTGAAATGCGCCTTCAGCAGAGTGATGGTGGCAAAGAGGTCAGGCACTGCTTTCTCTCTCTCTTCCCAAAGGTCCATGATTCGATCCCCAAATTGCGGTGAAAAAGACATATGGGTAACTCTACTTTCGCTACCTAGCTTTAAGGTCTTAAGGTCAAGGGCTTCCGATATGGCTGTAGGGAGAGTTCGATGCGTTACAGAACCCGCAAGCTAAAAGTTAAAAAATTTCTTCAGATGAAGATAGGAAAGAATCTAAAATGTCTTACCATTTTGCGCGCTGTATGTGTGTGTGTGTGTGTGTGTGTGTGTGTGTGTGTGTGTGTGTGTGTGTGTGTGTGTGTGTGTGTGTGTGTGTGTGTGTGTGTGTGTGTGTGTGTGTGTGTGTGTGTGTGTGTGTGTGTGTGTCTAGCAGTTCAATGAAATTTGATGGCATATAGCTAGCATCTGTATGATAAAGAATGTGTTAGAAGATAAAAATAGCATTGGTATGCTCTACAAGAAAGTCACAGTCATACAGCATCACTCGAAGCTTTTCTATAACAGTAGTAATCTTCACTCTCCACCGAAAAATAATTAAAATAATAAAAAAGAAACCGTCATTATCACAAAGACCAAAAGTATTTTAATCTATTTCTTAACACTCACAAATGTCACTGTAACAAAAAGAGAAGTACTCGAATTCAGATTCCCCCACCCCCACTTCAACAGTAATAGACTTGGCCGGTACAAATGGGGCAAGCAAGTAGGCTGCTTGAATCTATTCCTTAACGGTCACAGACAACACTGTCGCAATTGGATCTGTTCTCTTAAACCGCGATGTCTTCGCAACGCAATGACGGAGGATGAGGTATGCGACGACCCACAAAGCCATATAACGTTCAATAAATATTTCTAGGCAGGTATTCCGTACTCAACCGGAAGTCCCAACGTCTCCATACAGAAAATGAGTACAAGGAATCATAACTCTAAATAAAAACAGTTTTAATGCATGCATTTAGTTTCAGATTTTTATTTACTGCTAATTCTAACCCGAATACTTCTCTAAAATAACGCAAAAGAACCCTAACTCTAACTATAAAACAGGCAAAACACGACAGTTATGTCACTTTTGGTTGTGTACGGATCTACTGTTATTTTTAATTGTCTTGTATATTGTATTTGTATCGCAGATGCCATAAAATTAAAAAGTGTAGAGTGTATATATACATATGTAAATGAACAGTGAAGAGAACCCCAAGCGACAGCTGTAGTCAAGGAAGAATGGGGTAGATGGGAAAAACCGATGACGTGGCAACCATCATCGACTGCCACCACAGATGTAGTAGACAGTACAGTTAAAAGACTGAATTCATATCTGAAGCGCAAACCAGCCGGAGAGTCATTGGTATTTATATAACGAACACATACATCTCCATACGAACGAACGTATGTCCGCACCACATACACCTCCCTCCCGCCAAAAAACATACAGCAAGACCTCAATGCAGCCTCGAAGAAAAACTACTTTCGTTTACTTCTTGGACTAAAGAAATAAACATTTAATATTAATTAGTGACAATACTGCAGCGTAATATACATAAACTGGAACAGGCAGAAAATGACGTCACTAATGTTCTGTCCGTGCAGAGCTGTGACACTACTTGTATGGAAGCGATTTGTAAATTGTATTTTTCCATCATCTTAAAACAAACTTACACAGAAAAACTCGTCACTGTGACATGAGACAAAGCGTTCCTCCAGTCACCGCTACACTGCAAATGAAAATCAACCACTGAGCTGAAACATGTAAAAAATAAATTTAAAAAAAAACCCGCATGATTGTCAGCTTTCGTGGCATGGAGTGAGAGCACTTTGTACCAATTTCAAACTACAATTAAAATTAATCTCCCCGAGGCAAGAACGGCCTGATGTGCAATGAATTATTTTTGCACTGGTTGCCCGAGCAAGACGTTATATGCATGATTAGTTACTTGAGTTCGCCACAGCTAGAACTTCACGCAGATCACAACACACCTAATTAGTTACTTGAGTTCGCCACAGCTAGAACTTCGCGCAGATCACAACACACCTAATTAGTTACTTGAGTTCGCCACAGCTAGAACTTCACGCAGATCACAACACACCTAATGAGAATCGCGATGCTGGAAGTTATAGTCTGAAATTATTTACAAGAAATTAAATCACAGTGAATCTATCTTCCATTGACTTATGTGTTTGAGAAACAGAAAGAGAGAAGTACCAGATTGTCATTAAGTATTATTAAGGTAATTAACAAATGCACGGTAGTAATGAATTCGTTAAGACTGCGTGTGTACAATTCCTTCAAAACACAACAAAACACAATTGTCTTTAGTATTCACCTCCGCAGACTTCTGCAATGTATTACATTTACTGGCCAATAATCGTTTACTCTTGATAAGAATTTCACATCTGCTAATCTCCCACTCTGGCTGGCTTTGTAGACCTTGTCTACGCGCTGATCGGGAAAGAGGGCAAGTTACACTCTGGAAGGAAGAGATAAAGTACCGGGGTAGGGTGGGGGTTGGGGTTGGGGAGTAGGAGAGAGGACAGCAGTTTTCAATGAATGAATATTTTCTTGACCAAAATTTGTCGGGCAGCAGCTTTCTCTTACCGATTTTTAACCGCCAAAAGCGTGGAAAGTCTGTGACACAACGGATCCGATGGTCAAGACTAGTCCAGCACTCGGAGCAAGGAGGCAGTGAAAGATTGCCTATAATCCCATTCCTCTGCCCCATGCCCTGCACAGACCTGATCTTTAATTAGAATAGCAAAGATACCGTCATCAGATAAGACACCTGGGTTCGAATCCTCAAAAGGTCACTAACAAAATAACTAGCAATGTATAATAGGCCTAACTGCTTTACCTTATAAAGGTCAAAGAATATTTTCTGAGAAATGCAAAGCATATGGTTTAATTATTTTTAGAAAATTGTCCTGGTATGAAAACATTAAGTGTTTCGTAAGCACGAGTTCGACATTTTAGAATTTAGACTTTTACAGAAAACGGTTTCAGTTTCTGATTCACGTGTACAGTGCAGTAAACTGCTAAACACGGGGAGGGGAGCTAACTCAATGAAGCGTGTACCATTGTGAAACATGTTTTAACAATTTGGGTGACAGAATGATCACATCGGTAGTGGAATACATCATACAGTACAACCAAGGATAAAAACAAATATGTAATCTATGTTCACACACACACATAAAATGTCACATGATTCTTCTGATCAGATAAACTACATGCACGCAGTTTCCGTGTCTATACCAAGCTGCCCTTGTCGCAGCGAGGGCAAAGTATTTTTTTAAAATAGGATGGCAGATCCATCCGTTCACAAATGCCTACGTTACGTTTGGCTTACGGAGTGACTACTTACACCCATGGGCTTTCTAAACAGCATTACAGACTCAAGGGCAAAGCAGTGCAATGGGACCCGACTCTCAGGACTAAAACAAACATACACAGATTAGCAGTGCTCGTGAGGCGCCCGGGCAACTGCCCAGCGTGCCCATGCGTTAAGAGTAAGATGGCACTGCTTACACCTAGAGGTGTCTAATGACTATTGAACTAATTGCTGGTAGCCGGATCTTCCTCTTTCGCCAACCCTACTTTGCACGCGATAATAAATACGTCAGTTGATTTTTTCTGATAAATACGGGCTAACTTATCGCCAGCGATAATGGTTAGTAAAAATATATGAAACTCGATTTTTGGAGAAACGCGAAAGCAAAGTTAGAAATGATATCATTACGTGAAGAGGAAAGTAAAGTCGGGTTTCCCGCTAAGTTATCAGGTGTCCTCGCTGTGGCCTACATCTACATAAGCATTCAATTTATGCGTAACATTAATTTACAGAAGAAACCAGACAGGAGATGGCGACATGTTCGCATTCTGGGACTTGTGACCACAAAAATTTGCGTAGGTATTTGCCTAACGTGTCTGACCAGGGTACTGGAGCAGGCGTCAGGACAAACAAAGAGCATTTCTCACACGTGGAAGTTTGTGTAAAGGCGCCATGTCTACAATTTGTCTCTATGCTAAAACACTAGGCTCAACTGGCGGTTTGGGAGCCAGAGTTCGATATCTTTTCTGTAAGGACTGAAAGAAAATTTAAGTAACTAGGGCAAGTACACACACACACACACACACACACACACACACACAAACACACAAACAAATAGGCCTACAGGTTTACATTTATATAATCTAACACCGGATTTTAGTTTTTATTTACATTCAAATGGTCTTATGCCTAGGTCGAACAAAGTACCATTAGAAATTATTTTGAGATTTAGACGTCCATCACCTAATGTTGAAAATATTGTTGAGGGCAATTATTGCCTAACGTCAGTATCTATCTGATAGATAGATAGATAGATAGATAGATAGATAGATAGATAGATAGATAGATAGATAGATAGATAGATAGATAGATAGATAGCACTTACCTCTTGGAACTTTGATTGCACATATCTGTGAATAAGTGACGTCTTTCCACATTCACAGTCACCAACGACGACTATTTTTGATTTCACCTCCGTGATGTCACTCTCTGGCACCAATGCCGCCCCAACAGTACCGCCTGCCACGACTGGACCTAACCTGTCGGTGGCGGCGACCTGTTCCACGGGCATGGGAGGTACTCGCTGGTCCCCTTTGAGAGGCATGAAAACAAAATCGGAGCAAACTTTATCCTTCATTGGGGATGTAATGCGGAAGGCGAAATGTTAGAAACGTTTTCAAATAACGCCAAAAGATAGGATTATTTCACAGACACATTTCCTAGAGTACTGTAACAAAGAAATCCAATCGCCGCAGCCAAATTGAAAACAATGAACTTGGCCCTTATGAGCCGCAAAATTAAAGCTTTTCAGAAAAGTATGAACACGTGCTGGGTCCAGAGAACGAATGAACTGCAACCATTTTTGTTTCTGTAATAGAGCCGGCTTCAAAAAGCAAAAGGCGTGTATGATCCTTGGATTTTATATTTACAACCAGGACAAAGAATCAGCGAAATGGCAGTTCTTCTTCAAATTGTGCGTCCTCTGGTTCTTGTACCTACCTCTTTCGTTTGAAAGTACACGTACACAGTACACAGTACACAGAAGTCGTCCTGATCTTCTTGTCCCATCAGCCTCTAGGCGCAAATAGTTTTAGGTGTGTCACCACGGTCGCTTAGAGGACCCCGTGCCGGGTAGTGGGTGAGTGGGAAAAGCAGACAGCAAGATTTTTTTTCATTCACTATCGCCACAGCGCGTGACGGAGTCCTACCCCCTTCTCGCCAACGCACATTCCTCGCGCGTCTGGGTGCTCAATTCGTACCCCTCCTATCAGCTCTGTTTGACAGCCAGCGGTTGAGAGCCAGAGCGTGCGAACTGAACTGAACGGGACCTGCCTCGACATGTGAAGACTCAAACTGGCTGCACTGCTCTCTACCTATCTCGCAGCCACGAGTAAGCAGTGCTGCGCAACACCAAAAGCACGCCGCGAGCGCTCGCAGTGACAATCTAATCCCTACCACCACCAATACAGAAAAGTTTGCTGCGACGCGCTGCTTGCGTACACCAACGCCCTGCAAGTCGTGAATGAATCAATGCAAAGGTCGACAAGTAATTTTTTTATCTTGACCAATAGAAACGCACCGATTACGCGACGCATTCAGGGTCAATCCCAGCTTCGCTCCAAGCAAGCCTTTCCGCATTTAATTACACAGTACTTGTGTAGAATACGTGTAGCAGTGTACTTTTTGTTTCCAGTCTGTATTTTTAATTATTTCATTTAGTTCTAATCGTGTAGTAGCGAACTTTCTGTCCCGAGTCTGTATTTTTAATTATTTTATTTAGTTATGGAGCATCAAACTCTTTGGTCTCAAAGGCTCTGCCGATTACATAAACTGTACTTAATTGTAAATTGTAAAAGTTAATGAAATTTTGTCTGCAAATGACATTGAACTTGAGAAGCAGACGTTAAATGCCAAACCAGCCAGTTATCCTTGTGCTATTTGTTTGGGGGGGGGAGTTGAGGGGGGGGGGAGAGTTAATAAGGTGGGGTTTGTTTAACCTCTTTGTTTAATGGTGACTGAAATTATGTTTGGCTAGTTTAGCTAGTTGTGGTCTTATGTTTCAAACTTTTAACCTGATTCTATCTTTGGGTGTAGGTGTGTTGGGAAGATTCTTTTCAATGATCATATTTCTTACTAAGGATCAACTATTAAATACAAACATAGCTTTTAGTTGTAACAGCACTCTCTTTCCTTCTTTTTCGTAACGTGTTAGATTTCCTCTCATATGCCAGTCACGCCCTGACGGTTAGTAGACAAAATTTCTGGACAGGCTTGAATTGCGTAAGCGGCAAAGAAAGACCAGCCTGTGCAGCCAGCGCTAAGGAAAGCAAACTCGCTCTAGGCAGGAGACACTACACGAGTAGCTGGACCTCGCTGGGGTCTTCATGTGCCAACTGCCATGCAAAATCATCACGCCCGACTCGTCCCTGGTGTCAGTCACACTAAGCCTGACTAAGGGATACGAAGTTAATATTGTTTTACTAGAGTGTCAGTCACACTAAGGGATACGAAGTTAATACTGTTTAACTATAGTGTCAGTCAGACACAAGAAGGGATACGAAGTTAATGCTGTTTTACTAGATTTTTATTTCTTGTGCTTGTTGGTACTTTTCTCTGGTTTAACGTTAGGCTTTGGGGTTTTAAGGCAGCGTTTTGCAGTTTTATTTTTCTCCGGGTGATAAGACATTTTTTTTTAAATTCTAGTCATTGACCTGGTTGGAAGCCGTCCTTCAACGTTTTACGCAATTAAGCTCTACTTACTCTCCCGTTCGTACAACCCCCAACATATACCCTCGCACCCCAATTACTGTCCCTCACTCACACACAAGCCACACACCAGCTCCTTTACAACGGAGCAATGAATGGTTAACTTAATAAGTTTTCTCGCAGTATAACAGAGAACGAAAAGGAAATCCTCGCTTTTAACACAAAAAGCAAAAATAAAAGTAGGAGGTGGGGAGAGAATTGTAAATATGCTAAAACATAACTAATATCCTACAAACTAGTACAAAAGACATGTAGATCAGGAGATGCCAGGAAATGTGGGGCGGTGATCGTCAGGAGGGGACATGCGTGTGGATCTGACCAGAACTGAGGAAACAGATGTGCGAAGGGATTTTTTAAAAAATTATATTAATAGCCAAGAGTTCAATGACAATCGTTGGCAAAATTACAGTTATTATTATGTGTGAACTATGATGACGACATTAAAAATAGTTCCTATTATTTGAATATTATTTAAATTTACTCTCATATTTCAGATAGTCGTCCTCTATTAATTATAAAATATATGGATTTTCAGTAATAACCCGTACACTACACAGCTACTTAAGAACGTGACTAAAGATCTGAGGTCTTGTTTTTCTTGCTAACCAAAAAGATGTCTTCAAAGACCATGATCTTTTTTTGTGTCCATTTCAGCTCAGAAGGTAACAAGGTCCAGATAAATCCTAAGAAACAAATGAATATTGACATTATGACTTACACTTTGCTTTTGGAATGTTAAAAATGCATATTTGTCTGAGGATGCGCGCAGGTTTCTAGCAGAAGGGTAGGCATAATGTGAGTCAGACAGGCAAGTGCGTAGAGCTAGAGCCCG
This sequence comes from Sinotaia quadrata, assembly GCA_028829895.1. Taxonomy (NCBI): domain Eukaryota; kingdom Metazoa; phylum Mollusca; class Gastropoda; order Architaenioglossa; family Viviparidae; genus Sinotaia; species Sinotaia quadrata. Next base: position 26,088,799 of record CM054180.1, read on the forward strand.
AGAGTGGAAGCATAACATCTTAACATCACAACATCTAACATAACTTTTAATGAACCTTTCAAATGGCAGACTTTTATAGTAATCAATTAATTAATCATAGCGCTGTTATCTATATAACTTAATCCTACACCTGTTATCCACAATACTTAAAAGTAGCATTAAAAACAACACACTTTTCCTACCTCTGATATAATAATTGTTTGATCTGTACCCACAAAATAAGTGCACTGAACTTCAACGACTCCATAAAATAGAAATAAAATTTTCAAGAAAATTTCCCACTTTTACTATTATAGTAGCGCCGGATCTTACGCGAGGGTTACGCTCTGACGTCAGCGCGACGACTGAGATGATAAAGATTGGCGCTGTACCAATTGCAATCAGTAATCTTCCACTTCCCCTGACAACATTGTTGGGACATCATAGAGTGTGATATCACAGGTCAAGTTTGTGTGCTGTCACAGGTCTGGTTTGTGTGATGTCACAGGTCAGGTTTGTGTGATGTCACAGGTCAGGTTTGTGTGATGTCACAGGTCAGGTTTGTGTGATGTCGCAGGTCAGGTTTGTGTGATGTCACAGGTCAGGTTTGTGTGATGTCACAGGTCAGGTTTGTGTAATGTCACAGGTCCGGATTGTATGATGTCACAGGTCAGGTTTGTGTGATGTCACAGGTCAGGTTTGTGTGATGTCACAGGTCTGGTTGTGTGAAATCACAGGTCTAGGAGACGATGGGTCAGGTTACTGTGATGTCAATCACAGGTCAGGGTTGTGACATTTCAATCAGAAGTCAGTTTGTGTGACAGAGTAAATCATATACGACATGATTGGTTCTAGCTCTAGTTGTTTTGTCTTATAATAATGGCGATCGGCAACTGTCCCTAACGTCCTGGGGCTACTCAAACATTCCTTGGTATGGTCTCTACTTGTCCGCAATTATTTTTTTATTTTTTATTTTTGAGGCTTGGTTCCAGACAGGAATCCTATTCATAAATGAAATAATTTGAGTGCTTCTGCTTCTTTGTGATCAAATGAAGTACATATAGATGAGTGGGTGACCATGTGGTATTTTAAAAAAATTACCTATAATCTTAAAATGCAACATAATGGACTTGCTCTCATTGAGGCGAGATACCGACAATATGTGTGACACCTCTCACTCGTTATGATTATTATATACTAATTAACCGCACATGACTAATTACAAGTGATCGAGAATCTTAATTTATAGTTATTAACAATTCTTTCACAAAATCTACATGTCTCTCACTTGGGGGATTATATGATGTAAAACTCTTTACACAATAATAAGATGGACGTTTTACCGTCGCATAAAATCCTGTAGGTGGAAATGTCTTACTAAAGGAGTAAAAAAATCTGTCTTTTATTTATATTTAGTGAGTCCACATCCACTCACTATTAATCTAGCATAAGGTTTAATATATGTGCAAAAATCTAATAAATTTATTAAATCAATAATCAAATATACAACATATAAATATAATCAAAAGAGTGTTATCACTTACATCACTTCACAACTATGTTTGATTAATGCTGGATATATAACTTTTTCAAAGATGGCAGCTGTCGCTGGCATGTGTTTAAAATCGCGTGGTTTGCAACAAGTCACTGTCTTTCTTAGTTAGGTGATGGTCCAATGTACCCCTTCAAAGCACATTACACGACTGTTCCCGAGTCTTCGATGTGCTCACAAAGTTAACTGAAGAATCACCCAGAACTTTGCATGCGCTATCAAAGCACATCATGTGGAATGTTCTAGAATCTCCATGTGCACCAATCAAGCACACAAGGAAGAATGTCTAAAATAATCTTTGTGAATTCTTGAGACCACACTCTAGCCTTAATTTTCGTCATATTGCCTTTCGAACAGAAGTCACAGGAATCAACCTACATCAACATGTTACTGATAAGTTCGATGACGATGTTAGACACACACACACACACACACACACACACACACACACACACACACACACACACACACACACACACCAATGTGATCCAGTAGAGTACAGTAGTCATTGCAGTCTGAAACAGATCAAAAGTATCAAAGGAAAAAAGGTTCATTCCTTTCTGCAAAAGTCAAAGCAGCACTTAATTTCAGGCTTATTTCATCTCTGAACTCCTTTCCTTCTTTACACACATTCTCAACTTATAAATCCTGCAATAATATTTGTTAGCCCAATAAATGTGCAGCATAAGAAATATAGCATCAATCATAATTCACAAGTATAATGTACAACATAATCAAATTAATGAATATAGAAATAGTGGTTCATTTACATAAAGCATGCTCCAATTCAAATCGTAGATCAATAGCAAACAAGTACAATATATTTCTAAGACCATTCTTTCTGTATCGGTCAGTTAACTTACCATAAGCTAACAAATACCTTTATAACCGGACTACAGTTATGTCAGAATCAAAGTGATTAGAATAGAGAACTTTCTCAACAAAGTAACTTTCAGTCCATTCCCATTGGACGAAATTGTTATGAACAAGTGTTAGACTATTAGCCAGAAAAACTACTGGTGCTGTTGGAACTGGTTTGGATTGCATCAGCAAGTTGTAGCATGTTCTCTACCTGAGTTGTTTACTCAAACTCTGACGAAAATACCATCACAATCAGTGCCCAAGTTCGAGTCACGTTAACATTGGCAACAAATATATAATTATTAAGATTACAGGCAAATTTACTCCGCCACACTATGACAAGCACGAAATGCAATATAATAAACTTGCTCTCACTGAGGCGAGATGCCAACACTGTGACGATTACAAAAAGCAATGTAATAGACTTGCTCTCACGGAGATGAGATGCCAACAGAATGAAATGTCACGCAGGGCAATTTAATAGACTGTGACAGGTCACGCACGAAATGATACCGAGGGCACAGCAGTTCGACAGGCGTCTTTCATCTCACCCATCCACTCCGACGTCTACTACCACCACCACCACCACTACCCCTAAGTGTTTAGTCCAACAAGCAACGTATTATTCAAGTAACAGTATTTAGTGTGGCAGTTCTCTTCAGATAAATTATTTACCTGGGTTATGATGCAAAGTCATCACTGTTGATTCTCTTGATCAGCTTTTGAAGCCTCGCGTCTCTCGTTGTCCCTCTCTTCACTGAGGACAGCGCACTACAAGCATTCTCTTTGTTCATTATCCCTCTCATCAGTTATTCAACACCCCCCCCCCCCAAACCTTCACAGGCAATCTTATGTTGTAACGGTGTCCACTCGTTTTTAAATCTTTCATATTTATTAATTATTTCTAAACTGTATGAATCTTAGCTCTTTCTTAATAATGCAGCTGCTATAAGGGAGATAAATCTTATAGATACATTCTATCACACTCATTTCCTGCAATTAATGTTGCTATTGAACTCTAGAATATGAGTTTTCAGGGACGGAGAGTATAAGTTTATCGAAAGTGAGAGTATTCGTGTAAACTCAAGAGAGTAATGATTGTCCCTTATCTGTACCTTTCCCAATGTATCATTATGTTGTTGTTTTCATAAAACTTCAACTTTGCACGGCCCTGAGATATTGTTTAACATTCCTAGTCATAGATTTCCGTCAGTTTGGGCAGAAAATCCAGCAATGAATGCAAAGAAATGGGCAGATAGCCATCGCGTCCCCAGCGGACCTAATTATTTCTGAGCTTGATATATACGGTCAAATAGTCAAATACCCCTCTGGAAAAAAATGCAGAAAAGTTGCTCGCATTTACAGGCTGACTTCAATTCATCTCGGATGGGAGTAGACCATAAGCCTAGTCTTCTGCATGTAATCAGCAATCTCGTGTAAACAGATGCTCTCTGGAACCACTCCAAGATTAATCGAAAGACTACTCAGCCATACGGTTTTCTCAGCACAGAATTTTATGTTGTTGTTTTGTTTTAATCAGGTCCTGCTATTTATAATTCATATATTAGTAGGCCAGTCCTTATATTTGCTTCTATTTGTTTTGTGTGAAGTCAATAAATTTATTAAATCAATAATCAAATATACATATGACAAATACAATGAAAAACGATTACTTGACATCAATATTTCCACAAAACCACATTCAAATATTTTTTAGAGTATGCAGTCTTATATAAAAAGAATACAGTTGAATAATTTAATGTCAATACAAATCACAGGATACTTCTTATCAGAGAAAAGAAATGGAATTATTAGAGATAAGTGATAATACTTTCTACATAACCTGATCTAGGCACTGACTGAATAGTCTTTCACCTGTTTTTTGTAACAAAGACGCACGTTTATTGTCCACCATTATTATGTTAGTTCTATGTGTTTCTCTCTCACGTTTGTAGGACACTGATTCACTGCTATCCTCTTGAGGTTAACTTGGGCACCTTCCCTGTATTGAATTCCTTCAAGTAGAAAAGCAATTTCCTGTAACTTCCTTACGCCATAAATTTCTCAACATAGTCAGTATACAATGCCACCATACATCAATGGAGTGTAGTGTATTTTCCACATCTGCACACTGCTCTCCCCCTCTACCATGTTCGGTCATAGCAGTTTACAATCAGTAAACCAGGAGATTCAAATAATACAAAGAAAAGAAAGGCTGTTTGTCCTTGTAAAATATAACTTAGTTTGTCCCATTCCATCACGTGACTGACCACCTCCCCTCTTTGTTCCGATGTACCTTCTGTCTTGTTACCACTAAGAAGTCTATTGTCAACAAGAACCAGTCATAGTTTGACCTTTCATTGATGTTCCCAACTCAGCCCTCCTGTGACATAACCACTCATCCACACCTGATGTGTGATGAGTTATGCAATACTCCACGTTGTCCTTCTTATGGTGCGGTACATCTTTAACATAATTTGCAACTAACCCCTTAAAGTCTGGACATCGGACTGTAGGTTACCCAAATTACATAATATAATTATTTAGGTTAACAAGATCAAACTTTACAACGCTACACACAAATAGAAAATTACAATTTTAAATAATTGAAAACATTTAACAGTAAAACAGGCCGTGACTTTCCGACGTCGCACCACACAGATTCGAGCTGAGTCTTTTCCCAACCAAAATTGTCAGGTCAAGTTGCCAGAAGAAACATTCTAAGACAACTACTCTATCAGAGACCACAATCTCATAGACAGGTGCAGATGGCCGATAACAGCTCACGTGATATCACAGAAAGCAATAACAACGATGAAACATTTCAGTAGATACTAGAGCAGCCAGGAAAAGAGAACTGCTATTCTTTCCTTTGACTTAACTAAGAACTTTTGTTTTAGTCATTAAATATTGAGAAATTTTACTGATTGTTTTACAGACATTTACTGTATCTCATCTCGCTGATGTTTATTCTCTTGTATTAAAGATTGCAGACATTTATTTAATTCCTTAATTAGGTGTTTGACTTGAGTTCTTGCTGATTAAGTGCATGACATACCCCTGTTATACTTCTTTGTGGGAAAGGAACTTTTGAATATACGGGACACATAACGCCTGTGGCTTAGAGGAAGCAGACATTTAAGTATGTTTCACAGTACACTCTGAGAAGGTGAAATGTTAAGTAAACCTCAACAGTACACATGGAAGTTGTGGGATACGAAACGACTGTGATTCAGAGAAGGTGAAGTTGTAAGCACACTTCACAGTACACTCAGATAGGATGAATTGTAAGCACACTTCACAGTACACTTAGACAGGATGAATTGTAAGCACACATCACAGTACACTCAGATAGGGTAACATTGTAAGCACACTTCACAGTACACTTAGACAGGATGAATTGTAAGCACACTTCACAGTACACTTAGACAGGATGAATTGTAAGCACACTTCACAGTACACTTAGATAGGATGAATTGTAAGCACACTTCACAGTACACTTAGATAGGATGAATTGTAAGCACACTTCACAGTACACTTAGATAGGATGAATTGTAAGCACACTTCACGGTACACTTAGATAGGATGAATTGTAAGCACACTTCACAGTACACTTAGATAGGATGAATTGTAAGCACACTTCACAGTACACTTAGATAGGATGAATTGTAAGCACACTTCACAGTACACTTAGATAGGGTAACGTTTTAAGCACACTTCACAGTACACGCAGGGTACCGTTTTAAGCACACTTCAGAGCACACTCAGATAGGGTAAAGTTTTAAGCACACTCTGATAGAGTTGAGTTTTAAGCTCACTTCACAGTACACTCATATAGGGTAAAGTTATAAGCACACTTCATAGTACAGTCAGATAGGGTAACGTTTTAAGCACACTTCACAGTACACGCAGGTAACGTTTTAAGCACACTTCACAGTACAAGCAGGGTAACATTTTAAGCATACTTCACAGTACACTCAGAGTAACGTTTTAAGTTCACTTCACAGTACACTCATATAGGGTAAAGTTTTCAGCACACTTCACGGTACACTCATATAGGGTAAAGTTTTCCGCACACTTCACGGTACACATTAGTCAGGCTTCGTTAGATCCTTAGAGTTTACTTCGTTGTAGAGACAAGCAATATTAGCCAGAAGGTATAAACATAAGACAATGCTATATCTTCTGAATCTGTAAATCTGGTAGTCGTATTAACCCTAAGCTTCTTATACATCTCTTGATATCTGAGGATTTAACAGTCATATAAAATCTAGGTCCCATGAATATCCAGAATTTGATCTAGCAGTCTAATAAACCCTAGACCACGTGTGTGTGTGTGTGTGTGTGTGTGTGTGTGTGTGTGTGTGTGTGTGTGTGTGTGTGTGTGTGTGTGTGTGTGTGTGTGATATGTAGACACAGCAGTCGTATAAACCAGATACATGAAATCTGGTGCGCTCATTCCACTCTCTGTGATACGATTCCAGTTTAAAAATAGACACAACCATACAAGTTACAAGGGCAAATGGCTGAAATAGGAGAATCTAAAAATACCTCAAGATATTCGCACATTTCAGGAATTACGTCATCACAGGCACTATTTTACAGAGCAGAGGAGTATCCTATTCTAACCTTAACATTGAGAGAGAGTGGGGGGAGATGTTGAGGTAGGGGGTGAGGGCTGGCCAGACAAAAAGACAATGGTGAAAAGGGAGAGGGGGGATTAAAAAGATAAAGAGAACCGATAAACAAAAGAGAGGGAGGGAAAGAGGGAAAGATGGGAAATAAAAAGAAAAGGATAGAAAGAGTGACACAGAGAGGGGAGCAATACAAGAATGGGGTGAAAGAGGAAGAGAAAAACGGAAGACCAAGACGAATAAGAGAGGGACAAGAGGAGATGGGGTGGGTGGAAAGAAAGCGATCATGCAGATTGAATGCACAAGAATGTTTTGCATGTCAGTGATGAAAATATGTTATCATTTAATCAGTTAAGGACAATCTCATTTGAATGCACAAGAATGTTTTCCATGTCAGTGATGAAAATATGTTATCATTTAATCAGTTAAGGACAATCTCAGTTTGTATGTTACCTAAACCTGGCTCTAACATTCTCAAGTGTTTAACTTGCAAATTTAATTTCAACCCCAGCAAACCTTTCTATTTTGATGATTTTTCTTAGGATTCCATGGTTTTTATTCTGACTTTTTTCTTTTAATGCCAGGTTCTGTCTAGCAGGGAAAATATCTTGTATTTGTTTCTGTTTATTGTGTGTGGATAAGATCATAAACATCATATTCCTATAGATAATTATCATGGGTAAGATCATAAACTTACTGTAGATAATTAATTATCATGGATAAGATCTTAAACTTACTATAGATAATCAATTGTCATGGGTGAAATCATAAACTTAATTATCGTCAGGCAGCAATAGCTATACAGTAGCAAAAAGAATATTCTCATTTTATATATGAAGTTTACATGTGTTCTATACTTTTTTTTTTTAAATCGCAAACAAACAGCTACACCAGAGAAATTCATTTAAATAAGATGAATGTATTTATTAAATAAAATTATTACTAAAATATAGATTTTACGGAGACGCACACGCGTGTTTGAAACAACATTCTGACTCTAAAGTGAATACCTCATTCTCAGTATGAGATCTTCACGGCTGAAGAAGCAGCAAAGGGCAAATACTCTAAATTTTCATTGACATAAATGTAACGACGTGAATCTGTGTCAAACTGACACCTGTGAAGGAATTTGCACAAGGAAGGAGCTCACCTTTCACTAAGAGACCCACTCAATGCGCACCTGGGTAATTAGCATTCTTTGTGCCCTTCAAACTTTTTTGTTGTTGTTCAACGACATGCTGGCTGGAATTCTGCTCTTGCAGTATGCTTAGCTGACCGTCAAGGACGGACTACGGCGGAAGTGGATTGACGCCCTGGGCTTACAAAGATCAAATAAACACGACTTCAGAGAACAAGACAGCTCCAAAGTTTGTTACTAAGGTGGGTGCTATACGGCTGGAGTGTCATGTAGTCATAATACTTCAGTCAAGTCTAGGATATCAGTAATACTTCAATCAAGTCTAGGATATCAGTACCAGTCAAGTCTAGGATATCTGTAATACTTCAATCAAGTCTAGGATATCAGTACCAGTCAAGTCTACGATATCAGTACCAGTCAAGTCTATGATATCAATAATACTTCAGTCAAGTCTAGGATATCAGCCAGCCTGCACTTGGAATTCATAGCTCAGTGTTAAGAAGATGAGATGGAGGTTGGGTTGGTGAGGGACGGGGTATGTTAAAGTGTCGGGAGTCAAGGAGGAGAGAATACATAATTAATAAATACACATCAGAAACAAAGGTTAAAAGAAGATATCACATGAAAAGAAACAGAAACGTATGCTGGTACTGAGTGAAAACAAAAGCTACACCGAGCGATCTGGCGCAAACTCTTAAGTCAAGCTGGCAGACTAGTTTTCTTCGTCATATGAAGTCTGCTGATCTAACGTGAACTGCTAACTTAGAATTAAGAGGAAACAGAAATGTGGAAGGGAGGGGGGAGCACTAATTGGTTTATTCTTTTTCTTTCCACACACATTTTAAAAAAATAAATCAATGTTTGTAGTTAAGGTGAAGTCGACCTGAATTTGTTAGTTGAATTATATAACAACATTTAGAAGAGAAACAATTTTTGAAAATATATAAAGTAGAAGTAACAATCTAATAATACTAAACAAGAAAAGGAGTATGTATGTGTTGTACAGCCTTATAATTCTAATAATATCTATAAAATTAGAAAACTTTTATAATGCATTATTTTTAAAGAAATACAAAACATTATAAAAAAATCTACTACAACAAATTCGTAAATCATAACACTCATATGTGAGGACTGTTTCCATTAACACTCGTATTTCTTCAAAATAATAAACCCTGCCCACACGTTCAGTAAGGGAGATAATTTCGCCTTGTGAATTTAAGCCTTGTGTCTGATGCGACGATTCCGTTCAAACTTATAATTATTTCACTCGAATTTCGAGGCCTAGGTCCATTACATTCCGAAAATGTAGCGAGTCCATTCCCTGGAACTACTACGAATGATGGCTAATGCTGCTCTTACAACGCCAAGGGGAGGGATAGAGGTGGTGAAGTGTTGTCAGCATCCAAACTAAACGGATGCAGATCACCAATGTCACGGTACTTCGATGCTGAAATGTAAATTAAATTGCGGTCTGCAATCCCCACCCACCCACAACTTTACCACCACTCTACGCAGCCCTTCCTGCTCGATCTAGTTCTTACTCTGCCTGGCCCTGGCCCTGGCCTAGAGGAAGTTTTCTTATCCACAGAGCAATTTTGTAAAAGTCGAACCAACGATACTTACACTGATAGTGATAGACCCAAGCAGTGGGGTCTAACAATATGGCAATGCCTTGAATAAATTGCTGGAAAAATTATTTGAAGTGCTTCATATTATCCTGAAATGTTTGGTGGTTTTTCTCTCTCTAAAATGAAGTCAGGTACAATAGCGTATTAAGCTCTTTCTCTTTTGTTCCTCCCCTCTGTCTGCCTCACAGACACAAACACACATATAAACACCACTCACTCAAACATATACACAAACATACACACACACACACATAAACACACTCGCTCAAACACGTACACGTACACAAACACATTCACTCAAACACGTACACAAACACACTCACTCAAACATGTACACAAGCATACTCACAAACACACTCAAACACGTACACAAACACACAAACACTCACTCAAACATGTACACAAGCATACTCACAAACACGTACACAAACACACAAACACTCACTCAAACATGTACACAAGCATACAGTTACGTTTCCAGTATTTATTTATAGACCCTGCCCTAGAATAATTAAGGACTTTAAATATAATTAATTCCTTCTCTCATATCCTATGCAGACTGGTTGCTCAATTTACTATTTGACTAATTTAAAAGTGTGTCTTGTAGTCAGACGACAAATTTACAAACTAATAAATTGCGAACTTTTAGCTAGATTGAAACAGTTAAATTCCTCTAAATTAATATGCATTCGTTATCAACATTCTGCTCATTCGCCCCCATTCAATCTAAGAAAATCTATAGGTCTATTATGCATAAAAATTAACTACTAAGAGGTTTTAACAAGGAAAATAAGATTTAATAAAGTTTTAACAAGTTAACAATAATCAAATACGAGCGCGAATAGTCTATTTCTCAATTCTTTGCGCGTACATGCTTTATCGGTTAACCAACGAATTGCCAATCAATTATCCTTTCGATATTTGTACCCTGAAGAATACTCAGCTGGATTGTCTGTATCAACCTGGTCTCTTTACTCAGTCAGCCAGTCTATTTTCACAGTCCCACTCTAGCGACGCACGTGGCGCACAGGAGAAGGTGCTCCTTTTTTATGTAGCTAGGGAACTTGAATTTCAGTGGCGTGGACCCTCAGAGCAGAGCTCACTCATAGAGCTCGACCAGTTTGTACCAGACGGAACAAGGCAAAGGCAAAAGTAAAGCCAAAGCAAGGCAAGGCAAGGCAAGGCAAGGCAAGGCAAGGGCCGACCTGGAGAAGTAACGTGTTCTAATGTAATTTCAATTTAACACGTTCCTACTCAAGCATGTCACAGTTTAAAATGCGCTGAATAAGAGTTTCGACCTCGCGTCGTTTTACAATTAGATTTAGAAAAAATGTAATCGTCTCACGCATGTTTCATTTAACAGCATGACGTATGAATCAAAAAAATAGTTACAACGTTAAATTAATGTTCATACAAAAGGAGTAATTCAAACCAACAAAGCGCTTCACAATTAAAATTACACGCAATAATTGAATTACATGAGAAATTCGTATCGAGCACAGGCATTCTGGCTCTTAGTGAATTAAAACAATATAAATTAAAGTTACAAAATGGAAAAAGAGTTACAATAAATTTATATTCCATAACTTATAGGTTTTTCAGCCATTTCTCTGGACCATGCTCAAGCATATATGGAAATAATATAATACATAGCACAAATACATATTTATAATCAAGATATGCAAAATACTATCAGATAAAATGGTACCTTATGAGAAGTCGAAGGTATGGTTCTCATCTGCTTGTCGGCTGCCGCATGACCCGAGTTAGCCAAATGGATATAGCTAATGTGTTCTCGCAGTAAGGGAACGGAAGCGCGCACCCACATTTATAGAAAAGCATAATGCGTATCACGTGACTGATCGCGAAGTATGTAGTTGGTTCGAGAATCTGGACAATGGACCTAAAGTTACATAACATCTTGACCTGTTCTAGAAGCATCTCGAAAAAGGAAGCTTTGAACAAAGGAGCCAAGGGTTTCAAATTTCAAATTTGAAGTAAACAAGACAAGTAGGTCACCAAGTCGGACATTTTTATCAGACTGTGACACATACTCACAAACACGTACACAAACACATACGAACACACTCACTCAAACACGTGCACCAACACACTTAAACAAACAAACACAAGTACAACGCTGGGTTTACAAAACATAAACACAAACAGAAATACATTCAGATAAGTAAGTATATCTACAAATATTCTGAATAATACTTTTCTGCGCTTATGTATGTGTTTGAGGCTGTCTGCGTTGGTGTATGTGTGTGTGTATGTGTGTGTGTGTGTGTGTGTGTGTGTGTGTGTATGTGTGTGTGTGTGTGTGCATGATGTAATCTGTCGCAACAGTACTGATTAATTATCAGTGTAAGAATAATGAAGTTTAGAGTTCCAGACTGATGCATCATTGTAAAGAAAAATGAGGTTCAATGCAAGCGACACACGACGATTATTGCGGCTAATACAGGTCAATTAGTTATCAAATGTCCACCTCATTGGGTTGGGTTAGTTTAGAATTATGTGACATCAATATATCTAGTGAAGTATGAAACTCGTAGTCTTCCTGCCCTTTACTTTCTGCTTGTTAGTATACAAGATATGTCGTGCATGTAGACCACAATATCTGCTAACAGTGACCAAATGTATGTCACGCATTTAGACCACAATACTTGCTAACAGTGACCAAATGTATGTCACGCAGGTAGACCACAATGCCTGTAACAGTGACCAAATGTATGTCACGCATGTAGACCAAAACACCTGTTAACAGTGACCAAATGTATGTCACGCATGAAGACCAAAACACCTGTTAACAGTGACCAAATGTATGTCACGCATGTAGATCAAAACACATGCTAACAGTGACAAAATGTATGTCACGCATGTAGACCAAAACACCTGCTAACAGTGACCAAATGTATGTCACGCACGAAGACCAAAACACCTGTTAACAGTGACCAAATGTATGTCACGCATGTAGATCAAAACACATGCTAACAGTGACAAAATGTATGTCACGCATGTAGACCAAAACACCTGCTAAAAGTGACCAAATGTATGTCACGCATGTAGACCAAAACACCTGCTAACAGTGACCAAATATATGTCACGCATGTAGACCAAAATACCTGCTAACAGTGACCAAATATATGTCACGCATGTGGACCAAAACACCTGAAAGCAGTGACGAAATGTACAATGTCACGCATGTAGGCCCACATGTGACGAAATGTACAATGTCACACATATAGGCCATATGTGACGAAATGTATAATGTCACGCATGTAGATCACATTGCCCCCAAACATGCACGTGCTTGCAAATAAATGTTCACACCCTCACCTGCAGCTCCCAACAAGAGATTTCCTTACAAGCACCGTTGTCCTGGAAGTACCTGTCATGATATTAATCAGGACATTAAAGAATGTCCATTAGTGGGTGAACTTCATCACAAGACCTGCGCCAATGTTTATAGCTTTAAACGCGCTTGTTTCGTTTGTTCGCATTTGCCTCCAATCTAGCGTGTACGATACCGCACACACATAATTGGAAACATTTCTGAAATTCCGCCTGTTTTCTTTCAAATATTTTAAATGTAATTACTGCAGTGGATCGCATATGGCATTGGCAAGGGGAGGTAATCCACTGCAAGGCGGGTTTGATTTTCTAAAGAAAATGAAAGCTGAATCGCTAAAACAGACCTTTATCTAATGAAGCCTTACTGCGTGGCAGTTTGTTAGTTTGTTAGTGTGTGTGTGTGTGTGTGTGTGTGTGTGTGTGTGTGTGTGTGTGCAAATCTCTCGTACGGTTTGGTTTATTCATTTAAAACTGCACACTTTGTTACGTTAAATTTTATTATACTTTCTTTCTATATACGATAACTTTAAGCTTGTTCTTTGTTACTTTAGTACTATGAATAAATCCTTTGGTTGGCTTGTTGGTTTTCTTCTTCCTTCTTTTTTTTTTTTTTTTTTGTTCTTTTTTTTGTTTTGCTGTGTTTTAATCCTTCTAAGTGTTGTTACACTGTAGCCAATTGCACTTTTTGCAGACGTTAAATGTATTAAAAGTGTGTATTAATGTTATGCAATCAACGCGCTGTGTTGTCCTTCTATACTCTTTATTTTTCACTCACATACAGACACTCACAAGTTGAAAAAAGATGCAATCATGCGCACATATTCTATCTAACACGATCATGTATTAATACTTTTAGTTCCCCAACTCACGTACAAAAAATAAAAGGATTCCTAAGACCACAAGCAAAACAGTAGTGGTAAAACATTTTGATCCATGAAGAGGGGAGGGGGAGGGGTAAATTCAGGTTAGGTAGGCATTGTCAACTATGCGACTTAGTCCATGATAATTCAATATCTGCTTATCAGTTCCTCAGCTGTGAACCGCCGTCTCCGCCAAACGACTCCACTTAATTACTTTTTATAGCTATTGTGCTTTATCCCATACTTATCTCTTCAGTGTCCGTAAAGGCTTTAGAGTTTAGACGACTATGGGTGAATAGCTGCCACCCCTGTGGGAAAGGCTTAAGTGCGGATACAAATAACTTAACTCCTCGTCAGCGTGGAAAGATTAGCTTTAATTTGTATTAACGTCCTGACTTAGAAAGATGGTTATTTTCGTTTATCACAAGTGCAGCCGTTTATATTGTTTATATTGTTTAGTGTTTGTTTACCAAGGCAAGTTTATTGAGTTAGAAAGAAATATTTCATATTTGCGTATCTTCGTGCTCTTAACTGACAAAAGAGCTTTTCGATGGCTTGGATTGGACTGCGTTCATGTTTTGCTGGACATTAAAATAAATGTTGGTGCTTTTCTTGTCTTTACCTTTACTTTGTCTCTTTCGTTTTATTAGAAGAGTGTATTTGTGTGTGTGTGTGTGTGTGTGTGTGTGTGTGTGTGTGTGTGTGTGTTTGTTTGTTTGTGTGTGTGTACGTGGTAAGTGGAACCAATACAATTATTACTTGGTTGTGTCCCTATGCCTTTACAAGCGTTTCCATACATGTTTTTATTTCTATTTAATGTTATGAATAAAGTCTGTTGATTGAGTCGAGTGCGTGAGAAAGGTTTCGTTAGTGCAAATATTCTTGGCACAGTGCCGAGTCTTCAGTTGGCTTGGGATTAAGATTGTGTTAATATTTTTGCTGGACAATTTTAAGTTTTGTTCCTACGTACAATGAAGCGCGTGAGGAGCGGTTGAACGATACGAGTTCTTAGGCCGACCACACCCCCCACTCCTACCCCTACCCCCAGTGGGCTACACAGGCCACTGGAAAGCACTTCATGAATGAGTGTCGTCAGTGAAGCGTGGCGGTCGACTGGGATTGGCCGCGGTGAGTACTCCACGTAAGTACTGGCTAGAAGCACTGATTAAAAAAAAAAAATCTGACTGGGTGCGGCGACATATTTGCCCAGGAAGCTGGAGTAGTCTCACGATCAAGTCAATCTAGGTACTTGCCGCGAGCGTAATGTCACAAGAGGACATAACTTACGAAATATGCATACTTAACAGTCCGGGGGGGGGGGGGGAGGAATGGGCCTTGTTTAGGATCCTATTTCAAGGTCGTCGGATTCAAGATGGCTGAAACACCATTGTCCCGGATGAAGTCAAGCTTCCACAAACAAGCGAGACATTCCACACACACACACACAACACACGATTGTCAAACACTTACATTGCCACACCCGTTCATTTCCGCAATTCCTTTGTCTCGCTTTCGCTCTACACTACCGCCACAATCAATAGAACTCGGGATTGTAAAGAAAGTGATGAAACTGATGGATGTGCGAATGCCATTACTATTATTATCACATCACATGTATGTACCACTGTTATTATCAGATCGTGCTCTGTATGATTACTGTTATTATCACATCATGTTCTGTAATATTGTTGTTATCACATCATGTTCTGTAATATTGTTGTTATCACATCATGCTCTGTATGATTTATGTTATCAAATCGTGCTCCGATTTCATATCATTTCTTTTATCACATCATGTTCTCTATCATTTATTTTTAACCTCCGCATCAGTATTTTAAATAGAACAAGGATATTTTGACCTTTTTTTGTTTTCCTGTTGGTCTAGTTTAATAAGTTGTCGTACATTCATCTGTGCGTTCGTGTGTGTGTGTGTGTACTGTTGGTCTAGTAATAAGTTGTCGTACATTCATCTGTGCGTTCGTGTGTGTGTGTGTGTGTGTGTGTGTGTATGTGTGTGTGTGTTTATTGTTTTTGTTTGTTTCTTATTTTGTCTCCCTTTAAAAAAATCTTTCTTTCGTTTAGCTTGAGAGCGACAGTTTAGTTCGATATCCTAGACAAAGTTTCTACATTAGTTTCTGGTTAACAGCTGTAATAACATCTTATTATGCTTTTTATACTATAATTACTGCTTAACAACCGTAATAAAATCGTATACCTGTGATGTATTATATCAATTTCTTTGTTAACCGGGCAGGGGGGTGGAGTGGGGTAAGAGGGAGTTCATATAAGCACATATAAATTCCACAAGACGGGTACCATTTACAGTTTACAATTCCATTATTTTCTACCACTATCCAAAGGAAAAAAATGGTTACCAACAAAATGGCATGGGAAGGTTGGGTGGGTGCGTGGCGGGATTGTGCAAACGCAAGGTTAATCGATCTGCAAAAATGATTTAATCAATGAACAAGTAGACAGTTGTAATTCCCATGCTTGACTGATTTCACACGTACACGACTCAAACCAGGGAACCTACTTCTTAATATCGGCGACCCGTAAAACCGTTTATCGTGGAAAACACACCCACGCAAACGTAGGAGTTGGCGGCACACTGAGCAAGGCAAACTGACCCGGGGTCAACCTCGTGTCCAGACCGGAGATTGATTTTGCTGTCCCTGGGATCCCTGAGTTGTAGCTTAATGGCAGCGTTTTTATTTCATTCATTTAGTTCTTGGATTCTATTATTTAAAAACCCCAATGGTCGCAAAGAGCTTGAGGGTAGTATGTGTGTGTCCGTGTGTTATTTATACAAGTGCTTGTGTGTCAGTGTGTTTGTTTGTGTGTGTGTGTCCATGTACTGGTGGTATGTTTCAATCTAACCTTGAGTGGACCAGAATGTCAGAAAAGATATATCCGGCTGTGGGACCATTGAATGTATAAAATATACGACCTAAACTGTTTATATTATAAAAACATTTTACATGAGATTGTCATGTTGTGGGGAGGTAAGTTTGCCTGTCCCTATTTCTAAACTTAATAATTATATATTTGTTGCCAATGTTAACGTGACCCGACCTTGGGCACTCCTTGAGATGATATTTTTGTCAAAGTCTGAGCTAACAAATCAGGTGGAGAATCGCTGATGAAATTCAAACCAGTTCCAACTGGATGAGTAGTTTTTTTTCCTAATAGTCTCACACTTGTTTATAACAATTTCATCCAATAAGGATGGACCGAAAATTATTTTGTTGAAGAAAGTCTATACTCTATAATGTAATCACTTTGATTTTGGCAAAATTGAATCCGGTCATAAAGGCAATCATTAGCTTATGGTATGTTAACTGACT
This sequence comes from Sinotaia quadrata, assembly GCA_028829895.1. NCBI lineage: Eukaryota > Metazoa > Mollusca > Gastropoda > Architaenioglossa > Viviparidae > Sinotaia > Sinotaia quadrata. Next base: position 26,106,158 of record CM054180.1, read on the forward strand.
GAAAATGGAAAAATGGACTTTGAATATTTCATACATGTTTGCTATTGTTCTATAATTTGAACTGGAGAATGCTTATGTAATTGAACCATTATTTCAAAGTTCACTAATTTGATTATGTTGTACATTATACTTGTGAATTTTGATCAATGCTATATTTGTTATACTATATAATGTGTCTAGAAGGGGTCAGCTATTATTTATTCATTACTCAGCATTGTACACACTGTTCTTCTTAAATATCTTGAAATTCAGTGTACAGACTTCTCTTGTTAAATATCTTCATATTCAGTGTGAATGCATTTCTTTGTACTGCCTCTATTCGCGCCTGAGATCGGATAAACTGAACGTTACAGTCATGATTCAAGTTAAACATCAAAGTTAGTAAGTCATTAAAAATGGAATCAGTTTAACATCTCCGAAAGTGATTGAAGTATTATTGCACTTTGAGACTTTTGCGATAAAGTTGACGCTAAATGTCAGACAGTTGGGATGTTACTCGGTATGTGGCACAACTTTGATACGTCAAGGTATTTGACACGAGATATTACGGTATTTGGGACGAGATTTTACGGTATTTGGGACGAGATTTCCCAGTACTTCACACGAGATGACAAGACGACTAGTCCATCGAAGAGGACCTGTCAAATTAGGTCAAATTAGACCTGTCAAATTAGGTCACATACGATGGTGTATGACCCTTGATATCATGTTCGTTGGCCCGATGTCACGATACTTGACTCGTCACAATACATTAGGGAACTACGACTACAGTAATATTATTTCATGGTTGAACTTTGACACCAAATAAAAATGAAATAAAAACTCTACAATCAATCAGATAAAAGTCACTCTAGTCATTTAATACTTTTATAATTGGATGACCAACAGGCTCACGATATAGATAGATAGATGGATGGATGGATGGATGGATGGATGGATTTCCACTTTTTTTTTACCGTCCCCTTTCATTTATTAGACTTTAACCCTAACTCTGAATCCCAACATCTTTGAGCTTAAAATTAAGCTGATAACCAGTGCTAACCGCAGTTAACTTCTGCTTTGTACCAGTACCTTAACCCTCCTAGCCTGGCAAGCATTGTCACGTTGATAAGCTTTTAATCCTAACTCCGTGTATACATACGATTTCCCACCCAGTTACACGTCCTCTAAATCCAGCAGGCTTACCTGTTTGACAAGAACACATGACACCCCAGTACTGACAAAGCTGTTCTCTGTTTCACGCGTTTAAATCCTACAGAAGTAAAGATCTGATAATCACATTGAGTTTCCCAACCTTTCCTTCTGACCCAGAATCCTACATGCGAATTATAAACAGCCGAAAACAGATTCGTGGCCAATTTCATCAGATGGAGGGGACAGTTGGCAACCTCTCGATCACCCAACTGGAGAGCGAACCAACAAAGGCAAGTGTCAGTTCTTGGAACTATCCTGGAGGTCTGCTGCGCATACGTAATGTATTTTATTGCTTTCTGCAACGACGTGTGAAAGAGTCAGACAGACAGAGACAGAGTGTGTTGGCTGCTGACAGCTGGGGGCCAGTGTATAATAGTAAATAATAACTATAGTAAGAGACGTTTTAACGAGTTTGGGGGCCCTATCCACAAAACCTAACCCTAAACGTAATCCGATTTCTGCCTCAGTCTCTATGTCTCATATATAGATTATTGCATTGCATGTGCATATGTGTTATTTTGTTAAATTTAGTAATATGGTACTAAACTTTAACACAGTGTGAAAGTGATAAGTCCTTACCACTAGGTGGATTTCTATTTAACCCACCCTGCCAAAGGGGTCTTCATCCTTTGCAGTCAGACAGACTTAAGTCAAGCCCTAAAAACCAATTATTCTCTAATTATCCTCCGTCTCTAAGTGTTACTCGTCCAGAGTAAAATATCCTCCTGCAGTTAATATTAATGTTAGTTTCTTGGAATTTCACTCTCGCCCCTCACACATTTTCCATTACCAGCTTAAGAGGCACTTTTCCCTAAGTATGCGTGACTGACTTTAATTTTGTAATTTATAAACTGTCCCCACCCCTTAAGCTTGCATACTTCCTTTTAATTAATTAGTCAAAAGTGGATAATTGAAAGTTAATAAATTTTATTAAATGTAACATATTAAGAAAATGATCAATAAAATTATATACATGATTTTTAATAAAAGAGATCACAAGGCATAAATACAAGTTAAGTTTCAAATTAGCTAATCTCGTTCAATACTTCTACCAAATAAAGTCATTCAGACCAATAGTTCACACATCTCTCCAATTATTGTTACTAATTTGAATAGAGTCTCTGATAGAAGTTCATTAATCATGAGAGTGAAATTGACATTTGGTTATGATTAAAGTTATATAAGAAAACAAAGGTTATAATCAAAGAATGACAGTACAAGACTATGATACTAAGAGCAGGACAAGAATTCACCTGATTATTCACGAGTCTGTCAGTGCAGTTCCCATCCCTGATACAGCCAGGGAAGCGTAGAGATTACGAGCCTCGTGCGCAGATCTGGCTGCTGGTCAGAGTAAGAGTGATGCACAGAATCAGTTTGAATACACGAGTGCACTGAATGAATAGTTCTTTTCACAACACTGGTGTAAGTCCAATGCAGCTCTCAATGTCCAATAGAGTGTCACACCAGAGTCACCAAATGTTCCACAACACGGGAACAAGGGAGAATAGCACGTAAGATGACACATTACATCAGTAGTGATCAATGGTGTCTTCTGCTTCATCCTCCTTTATCGTCGGGACTTGAGAAGTTTCCTGCAATTGCAGACATCAACCATCAGACTGCAAACTCCAGACTTCCGACTTTGGATTCCACTCTCCAACCTTGAAACTTGGAATCGAGCCTTAGAACTGAGACTGGCTGGGAGAAAACTCTGAAGCACTGTAAGAATAATCAGTATATGTGCCAGCTCTCCACTAACAACATACTTAAGCCTACCCTGCTTCTTTTTCATAACTTTATGCATACTTCTTATTTTTATTATACTATATATAATTGCTCACTTAATTGAGAAGCTTACATATGAGAAAAAATATATTTACATTTTCAATGTGTTTCTCTCTAGACTTAAGAAAAATACAGGAATGAAGATTACAAAATTACAATTAAATTTACATTTAAAGTATTCAAGCGTTCCTTCCACAGTAAGAGTTTTAGTTTACACAAGTATTTTCTAACTTTTTCAGACATACCTTTCTGCTCTTGACCAAATCAAACCAGCAAATGTCAGGACTTAGTTTCTCTGCAAGTGATGCACTAGAGTCCAGACTGATTATATATACTTATCGGGTTTGATTCTCTCAATGGTGTTCAGAACAATAGGGTATTCACCATGATGATTCAGCATCAGGGACTGTGGGCAAGTTAAGTTATTTTTGGTATACTTGTAGCAACTCTTCTGTTTGTCCAAGATGACTTGTCTTAGATTTTATCATGCACTTCGTGTTGGTAACTCAGTAAGTTATATTTTTACGTATTATTCTTTGATCTTCTCACTAATTTAGTGAGCTAGGGTGGCATGAGTCAGAATGCATAGGGTTAGTTCATTAGCACCTTGGTTACATAATCGTGGGATAATCAATGCTACCTGCAGTCTCTTACACAGAAGTTCAGATAGTTCGTACTCTTGTGTACAGCCATTGGATTAATTATTCACTAAGCTCCTATAACATTCATGGTTCACTTCAGCAAAGTTTTTAATTTATTGAACAATAATAAATTAAGTTTATTTATTGGACGAGTTTGCAATTATTCGGCGTTACACACAGCTAACAGCAATATGTGTATTACAAGTGTAAAATAAAAGTTTAGTTTAACGTACATTAATGTTTTCATTATTAATTTGTTATACAAATTGAAAGTGAGATTCAAATGAGTAAATGATTGCTGTACATGGATTGTCAGCCAATGTCGGGACATTTTCTTACAAGCATCGCTTTCGTGATTTGCTCTCGGCTAAGTCTCTGGTAATATCATCGAAATTCAAAGATTCCAATACATCTGATTCTATGTTCAATACAGACAGGCAATTGAATTGTTCTTGCATCATATGGCTGCGAAGCTCATTCTTGATTAATTTAAGTTTTGAGGGAGTTTTGACAGAAAGTTTCCTATTGCAATTTCAATATTTGGAAATGATGATTCCAGATTGTCATTCTTTATCATGGCATAGATTAATGACCTGTATGGCTCTGAGGGTTTTGCAAATGACACTGACATATAGTTTTTCAGGTGTTCACATTCTGAAATTAGTTTGTATTGGTCAAGATCTTGAGAATAGAACTTTGCAAGCTTTCTACTTTATTCTGTTATTTGTTCATCAAATGGACCAGTTTGATTAAGAATGTAAATCTGTTATTTGTTCATCAAATGGACCAGTTTGATTAAGAATGTAAATCTGTTATTTGTTCATCAAATGGACCAGTTTGATTAAGAATGTAAATCTGTTATTTGTTCATCAAATGGACCAGTTTGATTAAGAATGTAAATCTGTTATTTGTTCATCAAATGGACCAGTTTGATTAAGAATGTAAATCTGTTATTTGTTCATCAAATGGACCAGTTTGATTAAGAATGTAAATCTGTTATTTGTTCATCAAATGGACCAGTTTGATTAAGAATGTAAATCTGTTGTTTGTTCATTCAAATGGACCAGTTTGATTAAGAATGTAAATTTGTTGTTTGTTCAGCATTCAAATGGACCAGTTTGATTAAGAATGTAAATCTGTTGTTTGTTCAGCATTCAAATGGACCAGTTTGATTAAGAATGTAAATCTGTTGTTTGTTCAGCATTCAAATGGACCAGTTTGATTAAGAATGTAAATCTGTTGTTTGTTCAGCATTCAAATGGACCAGTTTGATTAAGAATGTAAATCAGTTGTTTGTTCAGCATTCAAATGGACCAGTTTGATTAAGAATGTAAATCTGTGATGGATAATAGAGCAGCCACTCGCCACGAAATGATTCACCAATTCGCAGTTCACGACGGAAACAGAAATCAATTAAGCAAAGCCACTGCAGCTTATCTCCAGTTCATACACGCGTTGAGTCGTACTAAAGTCAGACTCATTATGCTGGCAACTAGCAGGACCTTTACGAATCCAATTAGATCGTAATTCCTCAGTGATTGGACTCCATAAGGCTGCGTCAGTTCGATAGCCCGTTGAGTTTATAATTGTGAGCGTTTTCGAATGTTAGTGTTATGACATCTGAACTTTCGACTGGTAGACCATCATCTTGCAGCAACACTAACTGTTCAGTTTTGTCACAGACAATGACGTCAGTGGACGATGTACAGCGACACTAACTGTTCAGGTTTTATCACAATGACGTCAGTAGACGAGTAAGACGATGTACCTTATGTCTCAACAATGTTGGACTGCAAAGGCTATTGTGATGTCTGAGTCTGAGAGAAAGAGGATACTGTTGGAATTTTGGTCAACCTTTCCGGTTCAGCTGCTTCCTTCTTTCTCTTCGCAGCACCACCCGTATAATTTCTACGCATTCTTGGTGGGTTGTCACTAACAGTTTAAGGTATTGCTTTTCACAGACATTCATCTGTTGGAGTTGTCATTTATTACTATTGATCTCACAAAGGATAAGGTTAGGAGGGCTGATAGTAGTCTTTCATAAGTTATCTTTTCTTGGCTTCGTTATTCTTGGCTATTACGCATCTTTCAGAATAAGTAAATAAATAAAGTTCTTTGTATCTTTAATGAAACCATGGTGACTCGTCTTCTTGCTGTTACTTTGTGTATGTATCAGCCTCAAGCATTATGACAAAGTATGGCTACAACAGGAAATGCTTTCGTGTACTGGAAAGCATTATTAGTTTGCCAGACAGGTGTAAGGTGTTTAGTGGCTGTGAACACTTCTGGGAATTGTTGACTTGTACCTGGGTCCTTTCGCCCTTCACAGGCAATGATGGCGTTAACTTTATCGCAGTCATCAATCTTCAAGCACGTTAGAGCCGTAAAATGAATATTTGCTCACAAAACCCAAGATGTCGGCCTCGGGCCAGCACACTCAAAACTACTTCACACCTGTTTCTTCTACTCAACAGATATGTGTGACCTTTGACTTTGCTGGATATGAAACACGCCGATCACGAGCCGTGTGGGTATGTGCGTGCATACCCCTTCTGTCTCGATTATCGCCCTTTCCAAATTTAACGTTTTTCGGTGCATTAAAAAAAATAATAATAAATTCAATTAGAAGAGAGACAAAATTGAAACATAACAAAATAATTACTGATTATTATTAGTATTATGACAAGATGATTTCATTTAAATGTTTCTAAAAAATCTACTTTTATTATGTTGAAAGCTACCGTGGGTGCGATTTTAGTGGTTGGCTGGTTGGAAATTTTATTTGATGGTCCTTTAATTTTATTGGGAGTGATTTTAGCCGCGTTTTGAGACTGAGATAGATAGCAATCGAGAACACTGAAATCTAAGTGTATGTATATTTATTTGTATAATGGTACAAGATCTCTACATGTACATTAAAATATTATTTTATTTGGAAAATAAATAACAAATAACTTCGTTGACTATCAACAGTTGACTTTCAACTGTAAAATATTAAAGTCTGGACGGGGTAATTCTTCTAAATAATCTTTCCCTTTTTAATTAAGAACGTTACTAAGTGGATAGAGAGAACTCACTGGCGACTTTTAAACGGACTACGACCCTCGGAGAAAATTTTCCATTGGTCACAATTATATCAAGGTCTTCAAATTAATCGTACTACTCTAGTGTTGCGGTTTGGATGGAGACAATAGATGTCATTCAACAAAAATTTTTGTCTCTGGGAGATCGCCTTGTGTACTTTTGTCCATAAACACTAATAGAAGGGTAGCATTTATTTGATCAGATATAGTGCCATTTAAAAAGTTGTAGCAAAATTGCTATAATATTGCATTAATTATCGAACAATTTTTATAAAACATGGCTTCTACCAACTATCGCAAACAAACATGGTTTCAGCTTTTAACTATCAGTCTAAACCTTCCGATAACCATCAGTTTAAACTTTCTGATAACAGTCAGTCTAAACTGATAACCACCAGTCTAATCTCTGATTGATAATCATCAGTTTAGACTATGAAAACATCTGTCTTGACTCTCTGATAACCGCCAGTCTCAACCCTCTGGTACTGTTTCTTGTCCTGCCCGTGCACTCAAGTTCCATTTGTCCTCCATCTCGACAATCTGTGACACCCCAATGGGGGATATAGACACGAAGTCATTGAACGCTTACGACTTCGTAAATAATTACACAGTCCGTAATCCAACAGGCTTACTGTGTTAGACAGAGCACGCGAATCCCGATGCCATACAAAAGGTAAGATATCAGGCATCTGGGTAAGCCTAGCTTTTCGAGTGCTTTGGTAAAATTGGGTGTCCTGACGCTCTAAAGCTCACGAGGATGGATACCTACCTGGTAACCTAATTGAAGTCCACATCCGTATAATTTGACCCATGGCTCCACCTCTGAATTAGCGAGCGAAAACAGAATCGGGGCCAATTTCATCGGATGACGTGGACACTTGGAGAGCTCTTGAGCGTCAGGATGAAGAGCTAGCCAACTCGGGCGGAAGTGTTCATGTCGATCCTTGCAATTATCTGCAGGGTGGCGCTGTGAATACGTGAAAAGTCAATATTTTCTGAGTTAGTTTGTGTGGCATCAGCCGTGGTTCTGTAAGATGTGTGCCCTTGCGTACACACACACACACACACACACACACACACACACACGTATGCATACTTATATATCTATACTTTTGCATTCAAATATGCACGCAGTTCAAACACACATACAACTGAACACAAACACACACATACTGATATTCAAGAGCATAATTACACACTTACATTCACACTTAAAATCGTGCTCAATGGCATATTCGCATTCAAAGACGTTCTCCAAAATCACACGCAATCAAGCACACAAGAAAACGTCCGCATTCAAACATACGCACGTACACACACACACCACACACTAACAATATGTAATACCTCATACTTACAATCTTGATCATTGATAATAGACATTAACATCAGTCTGTTTAATGCCCTGTCATGAATTAGCCGCATAAAATTTCTCAAATCATCAACAAATTAAATGTACTGGCATGTATAATGCCAGCAGTAAACAAGGAAGGCTGCTTGCTGAAAACACGGCAATCTGCCTAAGAAATACAGATCTGATTCCGATAGATCGGCTACTCATTCACTTTGCCTGCAGTAATACGACTGGTCTGCCCGCAGTAATACGACTGGTCTGCCTGCAGTAATACGACTGGTCTGCCTGCAGTAATACGACTGGTCTGCCTGCAGTAATACGACTGGTCTGCCTGCAGTAATACGACTGGTCTGCCTGCAGTAATACGACTGGTCTGCCTGCAGTAATACGACTGGTCTGCCCGCAGTAATTACGATTTGTTTGAGTGCAATAATATTTTTGGTCTACCTGCAGTTTTGCGATTGGTTTGAGTGTAATTATGTGATTGGTCTGCTTGGAAATTATACGATTGGTGTGAGTGCAATAAGATTGATCTAGTGCAGCATTACTATTGGTCCGCATGCAGTAATAGGATTGGAATGAGTGCATAATACGGTTGATCTCAAGCTGTATTGTGATTGGCCTGGCTGCAATCCCAGAATTTCTGTACCTAAATATGATTGGTCTGCATGTTGTAATATCATTAATGTGCCTATAGAATTGCAATTAATGTGTCTGCAGAATTTTGAGTAATACGAGTAATGTATGTGCAGTACTGTTTGAAATAATGTCCCATTGAATAGTTTTTTCAACATGAATAGCATGAAACTTCAAAATATACACAAATATTAAAGCACTCCTCTCCTTAGTTGAGTCTGAACAGATCTGGCAGTCTGGTGTTGTGTGTTTGAATTTTGTGAAGTGCTGTTGTAGGCTGACAGCACTGTTGATTTGTTTCCCCATTTCAGATGGTTGCAGAGCTGCGAATGATTTCCTGCCAAGGTTGAGACTCCTCGGGTACTTTTACCTGAGTTGCAACTGTCTTCGTTTTTTCCTCCTTCCTAATATTTGGGGATTTGTTTTGTTTTGTTTTATTACTGTCATTTGTTTCTTTGGCTGGTTTGTTGGTGCAGACCACATCGGTTCCCATAATGGTGATTTGGTTTGTTTTGTTGCTGAGGTCTGTATGGATGTCTGTGCGCATTGAAAAGCCGCCACAGGGATTCCAATGGTGGTAGAGTGGTGTGTTATTGTTGGGGTGAGTGGTCTTCTCTGCTCGTGGTGTGATATGTGTTTGAGTCGTTGATGGCTGCTGCTTTGTGCTGGAGTCTAACCCACTTTGGTGGTCTGTGCCTTTTCTTTTTCCTGTTTGAGTATTTGATATGATAGCAAGTTGTCTTGGTGTTTGTTTCTTTGTCGTTGTCTGTGTTTCTGCTGTGTGTTGATCTGTTCAGTCTTGTCTTCAATTTGATGGTTTGTTTGTGAGTCTCTGGCTGACACTTGTGCGGCTGTCTCTGTGTGCTTCTGATGTGGCCAATGATTTCAAGTTTATTTTTAATCTTCTTTTTCAAAGTCTGTCTCTCGGCTTGTGCTGTTCCAGCGTTCAGCATTGTTGCTGCATTGCTTCTTTAGTTGATTGTGGTGGTCTGGGTCTCTTTGCTGTCGGTTTCTGTATTGTCATGCTGCGTTGGTTTTGTATGTTGTGCTGCTTCTATCTGAGTAGTAGCTGCACTTGTGGTGGGTGGAGAATCTGAAGTCTGTGTTGCATTGGTTCCGGTTGAAGTTGTGCTGGATCTTGTTTCAACTAAGTCTTCATTTGGTGGTCCACGATGAAAGAATTGCTCCATTTCATGGGCCGCTGCTGCTGTTTTGATATAGGCCACCTTTTCACTTAGGTAAGTGCCTTTTACTGAATCTATCATGCTCTGTAGAGATCGTTTGGCGTTGGAAATACTGAGAGTTCTGTGATTGTGACGTCATTGTACAAATTGATTGGTGTTGGAAATACTGAGAGTTCTGTGACTGTGACGTCATTGTAGAAATTGTTCGGTGTTGGAAATACTGAGAGTTCTGTGACTGTGACATCATGGTAGAAATCGTTTGGTGTTGAAAATACTGAGAGTTCTGTGACTGTGACGTCATTGTAGAAATTGTTTGGTGTTGGAAATACTGAGAGTTCTGTGCTTGTGATGTTTTCGTAAATGTCATCACATGTCTTGCAGTTGGTCCTCTTACAGTTGTGTGGTGGGTGTAGTCAATTTTATTTGTATGTTCAGTCAGTTGCTTGCTGATGAGTAGCATAGGTGGGATGACCTCTTGGACTTATAATCCTCTCTTTTTAGTAGTGAGTGTGCCTTTACTAGTTCTCGGTGCAAGGCGTGCAGCAATTTGACCAAATAGTCACAACACTGGTACATTTACGACCTCGCCACAAAGCTAATAATATCAAAATGCAAACATGCATTTACATCAATTATAACCTCAGAATAGAAATACATGCATCGCCTTACAGTCATTTTCACTAACCCCGGCAACAGTCTGCATGAAACATAAATAATAAATCTGTAACAAATATCCTCTCTTGATGTCTACTGACATCCAATGTGACATTGGCATGGCAAATAGTAATGTATTTGATCATCATTATCCTTTGCACATGCCATGAAATTGATTCCAGATTGGATAAATAATTACCTTTTAATAAATAATAATGAAAAGGGCGTTGTGTAAGGCATGGGTGGGGTGGGAATAACAAGTGTGAGCATGGAGGTCGTTGACTTGTCATTGTGAATCAATACACCTATATCGCGCTTTTTTTTTGCTCCTTCTACTGTCCGTCGTCTGTAGCAACTGACAGGAATTGTCATTTATTTTGTCAAGTTTACATTTATAAACGTGTAATTGCTATTTTGGTCTGTTTCATTTGCCATAGAATACACATGATGTAAGCACACAAAGCCTGGGTGGAATCAATCAGATTTGCTAGTGAGTTTTTGTTGCTGAGTTAGAACAACAAACTCAGATTGTCGTTTTTGAGGCAAGTGAGACACATAGACATTCTTAGCACATAATAACTGTTAATAATTAGTATTTTAATGCAACCATCACTTTTGTTTGTTGCTTAAGTGCTTTATTGAAATCATTAACTGTTTTGCACAAACTCTTTACTGCAAACAATAGTTTATTGTGTAAATTCTTTGTAGTTTACTGTGGATATCTGTTACTTTTATATTGAATTAATTACGTAGAACCATTTGAATACAGTTATGATTGCATTACATAGCCTTGGGCCTCATAGTATTTCTCTACCTATTCTAACTATAGAGATTTCAAACAACTCAAAATGGGGAATCCTCATAGTATTTCATTATATAATTTACTTGTAAGCTTTCAGACAATTCAAAATGGCTATAGTCCGCATAGCTTCATCACCCAATCTATCTTCAGTCTTTTCCCCAAATCAGAATTATCTCTAAGCAATTAAAAAAACGGTGGAAGTAATCACGATGTCCAACTCGCAGATAATAGTTGAATAGAATGTGTGCAGACTGAAAGAGTGTAAGATTACAAAAATTCCTACCTAATCTCTGTCTCGCATCGGCCGCTCGGCAGAACAGTCCTGTTTATACAGATACATACAATGTAAACATGGCCTAGACGTGACCTTACTGTGTCCAACTAACGCCCCTCTGGCGATGGCGTTTAATCAACTGACTTTTCTATTCACCAGTTGTTCGAGAAGACTCACGACTTTGATTGTCAGATTTCCGCTTAGCTCTGCTATTCTCGAGTCGTGGGCCAGCTAATCACTACCAAATTAAGTAAACCAGAATTATCTAGTTTTTCGATCAATGCCAAATCAGCCACGTGCAGTACTCCACTCTGCTGTCCGTTGTCAACTACAGTGACAGCAAAATATGTTGCTTTGATCTATTGACTGCCAGTGACAATGACAGAAAACATGTTTTGATCTGTTGACTGTCAATGACAATGACACAAAAATATGTTGTTTTGCTCTATTAATTGACAGTAACAATGACAGAAAATATATTGTGCTGATTGATGATTGTTAACCACAGTGAGAAAATATGTTGTGCTGATTGATGATTGTTAACCACAGTGAGAAAATATGTTGTGCTGATTGATGATTGTTAACCACAGTGAGAAAATATGTTGTGCTGATTGATGACTTAACCACAGTGATAAAAATATGTTGTGCTGATTGATTGATGATTGTTAACCACGGTGATAAAAATATGTTGCGCTGATTGATTGTTGATTGTTAACCACGGTGAGAAAAATATGTTGTACACATCGATAGAATTGTCAATCACAGTGACAGAAAAATATCGTATATTGATCGATTTATTGCCAAACACAACGACAAACAGTGACAGCAAAGCATGTTATATTGATTGATTGATTGATTTGATTTGATTGTTTGCTTGCTTGATTATGCTACTACTTCCTACCTCAAGAATTTGAGGAATATAACCTTACTAATCGACCAACCAAATGTTTCTTTGGACATTTTGAACTCTAATATTTGGACACACAGTGAGACAAGGTCTCCTGGTGGCCAGAGGCACCAAAAGTAAGAAAACACGAAGAGATGGAGAGACTCATCTTCAAAACAAAATAAATTAAATCCTTTTGGGGAGTGGCTTGTTACTATAGAAAATTCATTCCCACGTTCAGTGCCATCGCCAAACCATTTATTGATTTGACGAGGAAAGGCAAACCTGAGACAGTGATTTGGAATGAGAATTGTGAAGCCAGCTTTGCTAGTTTGAAAGACTGCCTGTCACGAGCTCCTGTCCTCCATTTGCCTGGTTTCAATGAAGAATTCGTACTCAGAACAGATGCCAGCAATGCAAGACTAGATGCTGTACTGATGCAGAAACATGGTGATATTCTGTATCCAGTAGCTTACTTCAGTCGTACGTTAAATGCGGCTGACCCAGAATGCGGCAGAATTATTCGTTTTCAGACAAAGAATGTCTCGGAATTGTCTGGGCAGTCCAGAAATTCCAAGTCTACTATATGTCAAGCATTTTGTCATTCAGACAGATCATCAACCTCTCGCTTACTTAGCTCACTCGACTAAGGCAAGTGGGCGTTTGACCAGGTGGTATTACTACTACAACAGTATAGATATACTGTAGAAGTCATCAAAGGCACCGACAACGTAGGGGCCGACTATTTGTCCAGACCAGTAGAAATGGAAGTGTAAGGGTCCAGTACTTAGGTCTCTGTAAATGCTGCGAAATCTTTCTATAAATATTTTGTAATTTCTCTACGATAGAGAGGAAGGAAAAAACATTACCTAGATTTCATTTATATGATGTTAACATGGTTGTGTATGTGGTATTTTCCTATCACAATGAAAAAAGAAATAATGATAATGATTTGCGTTTGCATTTCCTTAAGTGTGGAGATATAACTGGTCATGTCCCAACTTATAATGAGAGAAATTAATATGATATTTGATATTTTAATGCTCAGTGATTAATGAGGCAGGTAAAATTATATTATCTTTGTTTCTAAATTGGGCTGAATTAAATATGCTTATGTGTTAAACAGACATAGAATTTTTTGACTCATAAATTAATTATTCGTGTATCTTAAAACCGACATAAATTTTTTGTGTCTTTTCAATAGTTATTCAATTCGTATTATGGTGGAAGGCTCACTGGTATATTTGAAATTTATTCCTAATAGATCAGATGTTAAGAGGATGGTTAACATCAGAAAGGAGGAAGTTATGTGGTGGAGTAAATTTGCTTACCCCTTATCCCTATTTTTTAGACACAATTCTTATATAAATTGTTGAAGTGACCAGATCTTGGGTACTCCTTATGATGGCATTTTTGTAAGTGTCAGAGTTGGAAATAAACAGCTCGAGTTAAGAATATACTAGAAAATTGTTCATGCAATCCAAAACCAGTTCCAACTGGATGAGTAGTTTTTTTTTTGTTTTTTTTTACTAATAGTCTCACACTGTTCTTAACAATTTTATCCAATGGCGATGGACTAGAAGTTTCTTTGTTGAAGAAGTACTCTATTCTAATCACTTTTGAATTTGAACATAACTCGTGTCTGGTTATAAGGTGATTGTTAGCTTAGGTTATAAGGTGATTGTTAACTGGCTGATTGAGGGAGAATGGACTTTGAAAAAAATGTGCATTTTGCTATTGATATGTTGTACTTGTGTTTTACATAGAGATGATAGTCTATTATTTCTACATATTTTTTAACTAAGATGCCCATATAATAGGCTAAACTCTTGACATTGTTTCTAATGATAGCGCTCATAAAATTGATGTGTTGTAAATACTGTTGCAGGAAACTGTCTATCTCTCTATCTATCTATCAATCTATCTATATATCTATCTTATATATTTCTCTTGTATCTACAGTTGCGTTTGTATCTATCTTATATATTACTCTTGTATCTACAATTGCGTTTTCATCTCTATAAAAATTTATTCTATTCTTTATTTATTGCATACCACTTCTGTGACATTGATATAGATATAAATGTAGTACAAAATGTGTAAATATTTTATTGAATTATTTTTTACTTTGATATATTTATCAACATGAATTTTGTATGACTACTGAACAAGGTTTTCATTATAGCGTCTTATTTTATTTATAATTATTTTATTTACTGACTTGATTTTGCGAAATCTTATTTTCGAATTTAAAACTTTTTACTAATTCAGGATTAATGGCTTTATAAGTCCCGTTTTAGGATATGTTTGTGTTTCACATGTGTACGTGGCCACCTAGACAGGAAGAAAATATAACCATCTACTGAAAACGTATCGCATTGCACGATTAACCGTTGAGTGATTTTTGTTGTTGTTGAGTATTTCCCTCATTTTACTCCGCAAACATTATCTGACTAATCAGATGTAGAAATACGCAGGCTAGGGACTCCCTGTACCAAACTAACCGGTATAACATGAATTGACTAGAAGAATTTTTCATGTCAATCAGTTTATTTTAAAGAGGCATTACCCATCACAAGTGGGATGACCTCTGTGCACTGCTCCCTAGGCATGTGTTCCTGCTCTTATTTCTCCATACCAGGCACTCCTAGGACTGAACGCGACCCGCGTTAGGTCAAATCGCTCCCCGCCATTCCCACAAACTGGCTGCATCGTGATGCTGTCGATCTATCTGTCACTCCACAGATTACGCAATGCCTGACGTCTCTGATGTTGCAGTGAACAGCGCGCTTAGGAGAGCAATATCAGTCATATCGAGATATTCCTTTGTCAGAACTAGAGCTTTGGTAAAATTATAAATTTGTCTACCTTCTTGCCATTTTTTAGAATTTAGATAAATAAAATACGCCTTAGAGTCGAATTGTGCAAGTGAACACAGTTTGAACCCAGGATTACCTCTTTCGGATAAACGTTAGAGATAAACAGAAAACAAAGGGAAAACAAAAAACAGCCAGGCACCCAAGTGTTGTAACATCTGTTCGCCTTCCCTGGGCGCAAATAGGTCACATCACTTTTTCTCTCTATATAGAAGGAACTTGTTTGGCTGGAGACAAATTCTTTGAGAATGTCTTCAGATAGGGTCTTGTTTCTTTAAACCTTCAAATACCATTATTAAAGTTCCAAAGCTAGTTCTATATAAGGGTCTTGGACAAGACGCCAGCACGGATTCATCACCAGAAACACAAACAACTAAACCCAAGGCAAAACCAGGTTCGAATTGGCGGCCAATTACGAGTAATTTTGCAAGAGTTCAAATGATGGGGTAGGGTAGCTGGCAAGAATCTCTCCAAATCTCTCACCTTTCGAAAAGAGAAGCAGATGCAGTGAAACTCGAAAACCGGAACAGTCCACTGTCAGAATTTAGATTGAGACTCGTGGCCATGGACCTCCAATCTGGTCATGTGGTTGGTATGTCGCACTTCGCAAACCTCTGACACAGGAGTGTCACAAAACTTTGAACATGATTAATGCATTATAGTATATTTTAGTTATGAAACTGATTTAGTTTATAATCATCTGGCTTAAATATCTCATGCTAACATGCCTTGATAGAAAAATTATATTCATCGGAAGAAAACACTTTTCATTTGATGATTTTCTCTTTGTTGAAACACTTTATACTTCCTACTCGATAGTGGCTGAGTGTTGCACAGATAACAGTTAATGTGGTTTCAAAGAGTGTTCTGGTTATGTTTAGGGATTGTATTCTATATATATGCATGATTGTTGTCCATTCTATATTAAATATACCAATACTGGCTATCTTGTCCTATATTAAACACACCAGTTCTGGCTATCTTGTCCTATATTAAACACACTAGTGCAGGCTATCTTGTCCTATATTAAACACACCATTTCTGGCTATCTTGTCCTATATTAAACACACCAGTGTTGGCTATCTTGTCCTATATTAAACACACCAGTGCTGGCTATCTTATCCTATATTAAACACACTAGTGCTGGCTATCTTGTCCTATATTAAACACACTAGTTCTGGCTATCTTGTCCTATATTAAACACACCAGTTCTGGCTATCTTGTCCTATATTAAACACACCAGTGCTGGCTATCTTGTCCTATATTAAACACACCAGTGTAGGCTATCTTGACCTATATTAATCACACCTGTGCTGTCTATCCTGTCGTACACGAGACACACCCACACCTGCCCTGCATTATATATATATATTCTCCTATTCCAAACACATATTCTAGTACTCCATCTTCCCGGACATATGAAGTCTACAATTTTGTTTTTGAAATCACGTTATGGACCCACAGTTTATTGTGAGACATTTCATGCATGCGAATTGAAAGTTCCAAAAGTAAAAACACTCATTCATATTACTCCGACGACGACATACATGTACTTATATTTGATATCGAATAGATACCGGGTCCGCTGTCAATAGAGGTGTGTGTTGTGCGTGTGTGTTCATTCTCAGGAACATTATCAAGTCATTTGGCCTATTGTAGAGTAAATTACGTGGGGGCCCCGGACCTGGTATCTGTCGACCAGCGGTACACACGCACTGAAGTGTAGCTTGCAATTTGTCATTTGCTGTGCGTGATTGTTACTATCAGTATCACTATCGAAATATAAGTACGGGTACGTTAACGTCGGGGTACGTGTTATGAATGAGTGTCTATAGTCTATACTCTTCGTCAGCTCTGCCAATGCCATGAAAGAGGTAATTAGGTTGAGCCTCTCCGTTTCGGTTGTCAGCTCTATTATTTGCATTGCAAGTTTTATTATAATTGGCTAGTCAGATAATATATTTCTTTTTGATCTGAATTCTTCTATTTACGACTTTCTTTAATTTCTATCATAATTTCTCTGGTTCATAACGTATTTGGTTTGTAGAAATGTTAGACAGCAAAGATAATCCAATATGCGATATAACAGTACTTAACAACTAAGAGAAAGCTAAACAGTAACTTTATTTTGCATTCAACTGTGTTTCTATCTATCTATCTATCTATCTATCTATCTATCTGTGTGCCTGTCTGATTAATTATACTGATATATATATTTCTGCGGAAGCACACACTTTGTGTATGTGTGTAGGAGTAAAAAGTGAGAAAACGATTTTCAGGTGAGGTGGTTAGGTATTGAGGCGTGAACCACTAAGTATATGTGTGCATATGCGTTTGAATATATGTACATGGTTCTTGCTCCATCATACTCGAACCTTTTCACCCACCACGTATAAGTTCACCATGTAGCTGCAGGAGCTTTGCCCCACTGGCCTAATCCTTTAGCACTTGCTTGACAGGAATTTGACTGTTTATATTTAAATTGTGACCCATAATGACGAAAGTGTTCCTAATTTGCTAAAACGTAGATTGATCCACAAGTCTACGTAAAAAATCAAATACTTTATTCAGCCAAGGCTTTAAACCTTAAACACAAAGTGTACACACCTTCATGTCTGCAGTCCTTTATCTCCCTTTCAAGAGGCAAGATTCATTTGCATTCTAGAAAAAGTGCGTTTTTAATTATCTCTGTTTTGCCACATTATTACAAATAATAAATAGAGATCAGAAATGCTAAACCTCTTCATCACATCACTAGAAATAATAAACAACGACCAGAAATGTTAGCTCTAATTCGTCACATCACTAGAAATAATAAACAACGACCAGAAATGTTAGCTCTAATTCGTCACATCACTAGAAATAATAAACAGTCAGAAATGCTAGGTTTTTTTTCCTGAATTTATATGTGATTGACAAGAAACATATGTATTTCTTTCTGCCCAGGCTAACCCGACCAGTTTCCTTTACCTCTCCCTCCCCCCCCCCCAAAAAAAAAAAAAATTAAAAAAAAGGAGCAACCAAAGATACCTCCAACAAAATAAAACGATGTACTTGTGCCATGCCTCACAAAATGAACAAATTTGTCGAATAACATGGGGTGCATTTTATAGCAAGCTTTCTTTAAAATTATCCAAGTATTACAAAGACGCATTATTAATGTAATTGATATTATTATTTTCTTTTTTTTACCTTGGGGGACGGGGGCTGATACAGAAAGATAGATGGACGCTGATTCAGGATGCAAAGACTATCCCTAACTTTATAACAGCAACAAAAATAACGACGACAATAACAACGGCAGCAACAACAGCAACGAAAATAACAGCATGAACAATAGCCACAAAATCAACATCAAGAGTAACAACAACAGTAGTAAAATTAACAACGGCAATTGTAAGAGTAGTAGCAGCAAAACAACGACAAACAATAATATCTTAAGGCCAGAGAAGCAAAATTCACGTATGTAAAACATGCTTGACGTACACAAGACCAGAGAAGCAAAATTCACGTATGTAAAACATGCTTGACGTACACAAGACCAGAGTAGCAAAATTAACGTATGTAAAACATGCTTGAAGTACACAAGACCAGAGAAGCAAAATTCACGTATGTAAAGCATGCTTGAAGTACACAAGACCAGAGAAGCAAAATTCACGTATGTAAAGCATGCTTGAAGTACACAAGACCAGAGAAGCAAAATTCACGTATGTAAAGCATGCTTGAAGTACACAAGTGGACGAAACAAAAGATGTGTAACTATAGAAGAACGACGAAAGCTAATCCTCTGTTTAAAGCTCAAAGTCCTCAGAATAATTCTCCAAGTAAAATCCTCCGACGATGAAAAAAAAACGGGACTAAGCTTGTGTCCTTGTGCTAATTTTCGGACTAAAGAATTGTTATGATTAACCGTGACAATCAAGGCATGTGTGTGTGTGTGTGTGTGTGTGTGTGTGTGTGTGTGTGTGTGTGTGTGTGTGTGTGTGTGTGTGTGTGGAGATTGGGAGGTGATTGATGACTAATAAATTTCATCATTTGTCCACAAATGTATATAATTTATATGAAAGACGCCCAAATGCATTTATCATGCAATTCTTGTTGAGCACCATAACAGTAGCTGAACTTTCGTAGTTACTTTTGTTCTATTTCACACACACACACACACACACACACGGATACTTTTTTTAAAGTTATTTATTAAAGGAAGGAAGTGTATGACTTTAAGCATACATGCAAGTTCTCTTTCTGTTAAGTTTTACTGTCCCGCTGGGTTGTCGAAATCAACCGAAGAGAGTGCTCCATTTATTTGCTAATATTTTCTTTCACGTTCCTCTTCCTGCAATGAACTGATAGCTTCATTGACAAGCTCACGGTTCTTCCCAGCTCAGAATCTGATTCAACACTGATCAAATGTAATAACGAATCCATCATTATTTCTATTCTGTCCAGTCCCACTTCGCTGGCTGGAGAAAATTAGGACGAAATTGGGGCACATTTCATGTGTATCGCTAAGGAAGAAACCTAACTGCAGCAGGGCAAAGGTCGCACGCGTTAGTTGAGAACAAGTCGCACAAGGCAAAGACGACTCGCAAGAATCGAAAACAAGAGTAACTTGAGGCAACAGTTACGCTCGATACTTAAACTGAGCAACTTGATGACAAAGGTCGGATACGTCAGTTAAAAAGAACAACTTGATGACACAAAGGTCACATACGTCACATAAAAAGAGCAACTTAATGGCACCGGTCACATACGTCATTTAAAAAGAACTTAATGACAGTCACACAGACCCGTTTCAATGAACTATTTGGTGGCCAAAAGCATCCAAGATGTCAATTGAAAGGATGACCTTGAACCAAGGACCAATATATCTGCTGAAAATGAAACAAATGTCATTCATATTACTGAAAAACATCTGACAGAAAAAAATTAAAATAAAGTTGTTGTTTTTTTTAAATAAGAAAAAATATGTCGAGACGCATAATCACTCTTTTACTATGGTGGATGGGTTTTGCACTTAAATGCGTCAAATGGGAGAATAAATGTTGATCTCGTGGTTTACAGACCTGCATCGTCATTAAGAAACCCCGGCAGTTTACCATTCGAGCAGACAACGCTGTGTGCAGATATTCGGGTGTTGCACGCTCTAACAGATATTTAACTAGAATCTTCACACCTGTCTTCTCGACATAGTGGCACCCTGGTTTTATCTCTTAACTATTTATAGCCAATAGGCGTGCACTCGTTCTCCTTTCCTAATTGAACATAAACGCATTAACAATTTATGCCTATCTCTGCGCCGCCAACCATAAATACGGATCATTTGTGAACAAAGACAGTGGCTTTAACCTCTTCCCTCAGTTTCTATTTTAAATACAAAACACCAAGATGGCTATTAGCTGATTATTTCCTGTTTGTAATCATCATTTTTTTAAACCTGAAAACATGTCTGTTTGTGACTATCTTTGCTGATTAACTTTCCAACTCTAGGAGAATCAGAGATTAGGGGAGGGAAAGATAAACGAGGTAAGGAGGCATACGCCTTTTTATCTAAAAATAATAAAGCAACAAAAGGTAAAACGTATGGGGTCGGGTGTCCAATACCCAGCAAAGTCAAAGTTCACACTTATCAGTTGAGAAGAAGAAACAGGTGTACATTAGCTTTCTCTCACACACACACACTCTCTCTTTAAATGTGCATTGACCCAGGTCTGACATCTTGGATCCCGTGAGCAGAAACACATGCTCGACGATTGATGACTGCGATAGCACCATCTCTACCTGTGAAGTGCGAAATAGACCAGACGCCCCAGTCAATAACTCTAATAGTACTTGAATAAACGTTCACCTGCCAAGCAATCGGAATTGATTTCGAGTAAAGTGGTTTCTGTTGTAGAAAGAATGTGTTTCACAATATCAGCAACCGAACCATATGCGAAAGCGCTGTTTGAAAAGAATTTTGCCCTCAGGGTGCCTTAAACACACAGATTCCGTTGGTCTTTGATGAAGTCAGGTGCAAAACCTCTACCACTAATATATAATATAGATCAGAGATGCAACAGCCCACACTAATATCTTTCAATCTTACTAGGCAAAGGTGAGTGGTAACTGTGACTCCTTTTCTAACTGCGTGTTGGGTTAGAAAACAAGTCGGAGACCACAACCGTCATTATTCTTACACTTCGATATCAAGAGCCATGATTTGCTGCTGAAAAGCTTTAACGGCTGGTGTTTACTGGTGTTCGTCAGTGGTGTGTTAATAATACCATACTCGCCATTCAATGAAAACTGTTAAGCGCTCCGCTATGTGAAAGTGATTGGATTCACTTTGGTTCACGTGACCTATTGGATGTTGCTGGTGTTTGGTTTCTGTCTCTTAAGAAATACCGCGGTCTCGACAGCAAATAGAGTAAGAATAATAGAAAAAATAATAAATATTTTAATAGTTAGTTGAGTATAAAACACGAGTGTTATAATGTTAATACGAGAAAAGAAGAGAAAATAAAAACGGATCTTTTAGATCTTATATTTCTCCTCAACAAGTTCCCTGTGTTAACTTCTATCAACTTAACTATCTGTACATGTGTCAGTTTGAATCAATCAATCTCCCTCGGTCTGCCCTTAGCAGACTGGCTCGACCTGTCCTTTTGTTCTGTTTCAAGACTGCCAGGCACTCTGTTCTATTCTCGCGTTGAAGCCAGAAACGAAGCAAGGCTTGTCAACAAAAGTTGCACTCAAGCATGCACCCGCATCCACCACCAACTCCATTCTCACCCACCCATCCATCCTTGCACGCACGCACCCCCCCCCCCCTACCCACACACACACACAAACACGCGTGCGCATACAAAGTCTTGCTCACCCCAAAGATGTGTCCTTTGTGCTGCCAAGACGTTGAGTTCAGTTATATTTTAAATGTATTGTTTATTTTCAAAAATATCTGTACAAGTGTAGTACATCATTATTGTTGTCTAAAGATGTCTGTACGAATACAGCAGTTCTTTTTTCCTAGTGCATGTGCAGCAATGCAGCAATTAAAAAAACAACAAAGAGAACTGCAACAAACAACACTTTAAGAATATTGCCTCTAAATTTCTTAATAATTATGGCAATACTTCAGGCAATGACCTAATTACGTCTATGGTCATTGATTTGATTCCCCCGTTCCCATTACCACCACCATCACCACCAACACTATCTTCTTACAGTTATTTAAGTATTTTTAATATTTGCATTACATGTATGTCAAGGTCATGAAGAGTGAAGTCACTCACATACCGCTGCCATTAACGAATAGCCAGTTCGGGCAATTGTAGACGGCCAAGTTGACGGTTATGGATAGGAATGTTAGGAATGCATCAATGGCAGCCGACTGATTGCGCATTCGCGTGCGCAGACGCTTGGGACAGGCACGCATTGTCTCCAATGTCGACTTTTCTCTTGCACTTTTGGGAATGTCATAAGCTACTGCTTCCGTCGCTGATGCGACCTAATATCCTGCTGCCGTGACTTGATGGAGTTGCACCAACTCACTTAAAGAAGTGGTGACTTCGTTAGCATGCAGTAAAAACGCAATTCGATGTCTCACTCTCTTCAAAACGAGTTTTAAACGGATCAATCTGATTTGCACAAGCAATCATTTAGCGAAATTTTCGTAAAAAGAAAGACGCAATGTAGCAGTAGCTATATTTACAATCGACAACTTTATGACATCTCTTGTCACAT
Source organism: Sinotaia quadrata (assembly GCA_028829895.1). Classification (NCBI taxonomy): domain Eukaryota; kingdom Metazoa; phylum Mollusca; class Gastropoda; order Architaenioglossa; family Viviparidae; genus Sinotaia; species Sinotaia quadrata. Next base: position 26,129,255 of record CM054180.1, read on the forward strand.
GATAAGGAATTCTCCCATGTATATTTTATATAAATTTTCATATCTTGATCTATAATTTTTTAATTTGTGATTTCTTTAATTTAAAAAAAATTACATAAAGTTTAATATTGGAAGTAAAGTCTACAATGGACAAGGGTGAAGGGAGAAATTAATCTGTTGAGTAGTAGTCGAGGGGTAGGGATGCTGTTATTGTCCGGTAGAACACTGGAGCCCTGACTTCTAAGTAATAGTGTGTCGACTTAAACATTAGATCGGGAAGCCTTGTTTGGGCCTTGGTTAAGGTGTTATACCTTGCTATCACGCTAGACACGCTCCACATACAGAAAGAACTCCAGATTCACGCACTGGACTAAAGTATACATGTAATCGAACTAGGAAAATCGTGATAAATACATCAAACACCTACAATGCATACCAACATAAGGAGTTCACCACCATTCTGGGCACCAGAGTTTCCAACAAACTAGTCAAACCGCACAGACACTACACCACAAAGTAGAAACCCCTGAATCCATAATACAACAAGACTCCTCACACACTAGTAAACAAAACCTACAGCAAACATTGCAATCCACTCTTGCTGCTCACAATCCATCTCTCACTATCACCAGTTTTTTAGTAAGACTTGGTCCGACCACTCTCCATGCCATTGATACAACTTCTCACACCTCACACAGAACTACTTCCAATCATCACCACTTAACTCAGCCCTCTTCATTCTTTGTGAAAACTGTCACCAAGTAAACCATCTCACTCACTGAACAATGCACTGTAAAACTGTATGCCTCTTCTGTCCTAAACCACATATGCATCAGGCTTACCCCAAGGAAAATAAACCCAAACCATGCGCCAGATACGGAACCCGTGATCACACTAGCATAAGCTATGATTGTCCCATACTCACCTCATTCTTCAAACAAACGTTCAAGCAACAAAATCAGATACACCAGTCTCTATCCCCAAATAAGTCTCACCCTGGAACCCCATAGCTTCGCCTCCTACTCCCAGCCTTTCTAATGGTAGTAGATACCACACAAAAATACAACTCACTCAAAATAATATCATGGAACTCCAATGGAATAAAATCCAAGAAAACACAACTTCACTCCCTAATCAAATACCATAACCCTGACATCTACCTTCAAGAAACACACACCAAATCAATAACAAATATATATCCCCCACTACAGATCAATCCAAGGAGGAGCTATCAAAACTAAAAACAGGACTATGAAGAGACTAGCAACACTAATTAAATGAACTCCCCTAACTATAACACTCATGCCCACTGCAAAACCCTTCCATATCACTAACCTTTACTCCCCACCATAGAGAAGAAGTCAGGAAAGAAATCACAACTCTACAACTACTATTTTAAGCAGATACTCTGCTGTACCCCACCCCCACCCCTAAACATGCAAAAGAAATTCACAAAACCCTAATAACATGCTACATACAGCAAACACACTATCAACACTATTTAACAAAAAGAAAAAGAGGCAAACCTTCTTTCCTCTCCCCAGCTACTTCAATTGATAAGAAAGAAAACAACTACACCACTAAACCACCACACAAAACAGACCCCCACTGAGAACAGCAGCTTATTAAAAATAATATTAAAAAGCCTCTTCTTTCAGCAACAGTTGCACCATTGCTGAGCATGCGACAAAATGGTAGCAACAACACAGCACCAGACAACAACCGCCAGCTCCGAACAGGCACCAAGCCCAAACTCCAACTGCAACACCACCGCCATTCTGACTTGAATTCTTATGAAGGGAGCAGGTCCCACTGGAGAAATACAGATCAGAGAATATCTTATTATGCAATGATTCATGAAAGCCCAGTGGTGATGTTAAATTTGTTAGCATAACCAGCACCACCAGCACATCTATTCTCACTCTTTGCAAAACAACGTTTTGGGTGAGTAGCACAGGTTGTTTATGGAACAGGAGATCCTTGGGTGCTTTCTTTTTTTTTTTAATCCTTCTTGGTAAGGAGTACAGTGGTGACAGTCTCAATGTACAGATAATTGTGACTGCACACAATCATTTTCAATTTACTGACTGAGGAAAGAAACGTGTGTACTGTTCGTCAGAAGGAACAGAGAACACCTATAGTCCTATATAGTCCATCAAAAAGACAGGGAACACGTATAGTGTTCGTCAGTAAGAACAGGAAACATGAATACTGTTCCTCAGAAGAAATATATAGTGTCGGTTAGAAGGAACACACAGTCTTTCACTGTTGTTGACCACCACTAGCAGTAACAAGAGTCCGGGAGAGTAGTGCATTATATTAGTTTATACTGATTGTGTTATGTTTGTATAATAAAGAGTGGTCACATTAAAAGTGCAAAAGTGGTCTTGATAATGAATTTGCAATCTTACAAATTAAAACTTAAATATATTGTTGACATGTTGATATTATTGTCACTGTTTTTTCTTTAGTACACATCTGTGTTTAAAAAAAAAAAGTACACAGCGAAATTGATATGTTCTGAAGATTTTATTTGATAAGGCGATCAAAGTTCATACAAAATGTTCAATCATCTATTTGTCCTATATAGTTGTAGTAAGTATTATTATGTCTGCAAACATATAAGATGTATATATACATTTGCATATGAATGAAGATATGCAGGCAACAATGCATGTGTATGTGTTTGAGAATGTCTAAACGTCAATTTAATTATTTGGAACTCACTACCTATTGAGTAGAGACACACATAAAAAAAATCTTTATTTTCAAGAATGTTTTCAATTCATATCTTTTTCATCCACTGTTTCTTCTGTGTCTATGCAAGCTAAAAAGTTGTAATATTCATTTAATGTATGTTATGTAAATACATCTATGCTTTTTTAAATGTCAATTTCTCTATGGATTCGTCTCGTCTTTGTTATATTACTCTTAGTTTTTGTATGTGTTTCACTATAGTATAGTAAGATCTTGTGTATAGTGTAATTAATTATTATTATTATAAATTGTCTGACATGTTTTAAGATTCAACAGTTTATCAAATCTCTTTTATTAGTTTTATTAGATGTGGTGCTGGTGGTTAGTCTATGAGAATATGGAAGAACCGGGTCTGACTATTACACACACACACACACACACACACACACACACACACACACACACACACACACACACACACACACACACACACACACATATATATATATATAGAGAGAGAGAGAGAGAGAGAGAGAGAGAGAGAGAGAGAGAGAGAGAGAGAGAGAGAGAGAGATGCAAGTGTGTGTTATAATTTGTATGACAAGTGCTATTTAATTTGTTCAGCCCTAAAAAGGTTTGACTTTCGTACCCTTATCGTTCCCTGCCCTCCTTGGTAGCGTCTATTAGTTAATGGCTTTAGCACTCAAAACACGCCAGCTATTCAGTTGGGTGCGGAAGTTCTCTTGATTTGGCTTTGAGTGACTTTGCGTCCGTGGTGGTCCCCAATAAAAGGTTGCCCTGATCTTGAAACAGACAGGGCATAACAATCCTCCCCTTTGAAACTGCCAGGGTTTTTTTTGAAAACAAAAGGGAGTGGGTTGCGCTGTATTTGTTTTAGTGTGATGAAACTCAAAGACTATATCCAAGAGTTGGGGAGGTAGTGGTGGGATTTGGTAGTCTGTCTACTGGTTTTGGTTATGTAATGATGTAGCAGTGTTCTTATTGATCTATTTCTTCTTATTTAGTTTTGAGTGGTGGAGGGTTCCATTGACTCCTTTTCTCCCGGGTTCTCGCAAGGGTTCTTTTCGTCTGGCGACATTCTCAGTCCTGTTTGGAATCCAGGGAAGAAGCGTTGATCTACAGTTACAAAAGACTTTACTTGCTTGACTGACAGAATATGAACTTGTACACTTGCTTAATTAACAGAATGATTACTAGTATGCGTACAAAAATATCATCCTTACTTAAGTCTGTTAGCTGCTAAGTTACGACTCAGTTTTACATTAAAACTGTTATTTTTTTTCTCTCTCCAGTTCTTCATTTGTACTCGATTTTATCTGTTTTCATATAATGCTGCAATTGTTTGGCGCAAGAATCCTTTCTTGAACACTCATTAATCTTATTGATTATATTACGTGACCACGCTCTAAACTCTAAAGCCACTGCTGATTGGCTTATATTGTTGTCACTATTTTCCGTTCTTTACTGGATCTCGCACTGTTCTTGTGTTCTTTTTTAAAGTAGTATAATTTTGGTGTTAAAGCACTCTACGCATGAATGGTTTGGTGTTTGTTTACTTTTGACTATTCTGACATCCATACATTCTTCCAAATTACAAACTCTGTTATTTTCCACCCAGCAGGTTTGAATATTGTCTTCTTGCCTATCAGAATTATCGCTGAACAGTTATCATAGAGGGTGGAGGGAGGCAGTGTGCACTAGGCATTATGAGAAAAGTCGACAACTGTGGACAACCATCCCGATAGAGATCACGACCTGATGGCAGCGGCAAGGAATAAAGTATAGACACAAAGGAGATGATGATGAAAAAACCCAGCAGACATACTGCCTGAACATTTGGAAAACTGCTGTTTAAAATGCCTTTTGGCCAACAAGGATGTGTGTGTGTGTGTGTGTGGTCGGGGGGAGGGGGAGATAGGAATGATGTAAGTCAAGTGCGTGAGAGCAAAAGGGTGGGTATGTTTTATGAGCGTTTTGTACAAGTAGAAGCACTATGCGTGAGAGCAAAAGAGTGGGTATGTTTTATGTGCGTTTTTGTACAACTAGTGAGAGAGGGAGAGATAAGAAAAAATTGACATTGTGAGCAACAATGATCCCATCCTTTTTACAGACATAATACTAGGTGTTCTGTAATTTGACCAATTCTCCTTCCCTGTGGGCAAACTAGAAACGTTCAGTCAAAGCTTGTAAACAATATCCACAAGGAGTGAAGAAAACAATAAATTATTTAATCTTGACCTACATGTAACAGATTTACTTGAAGTATAATAGTTGTTCAAACACCATACAAAATATATTTAGCACAACGCTGTCTTTTCTTAAGCTAAATAAAAGTTACTGATTCTATTACAGACCTCAAACTGATGCAACTTGTAAATTTTATTTTAAGTTGTATCCTATTTATGGAATTATTTATTATTTCTACCATATTATAATTAATTCTTTGGATGACCAGTAACAGGGATTGGCTGGGGTGGGGTGGGGCAGTGGTGCGAGCTGTAGATGTGATGAATGAAGTTTAATTAAATCAGAGAGGAAATAATTAATCGCCGATCCTTGAGGCAACGTTAACCAGTGTGCTTGTCGCTATATTAAGATGAATACTTTCCCATAGAGTAACGTTAACCAGTGTGCTTGTCGCTATATTAAGATGAATACTTTCCCATAGAGTAACGTTAACCAGTGTGTTTGTCGCTATATTAAGATGAATACTTTCCCATAGAGTTACGTTAACCAGTGTGCTTGTCGCTATATTAAGATGAATACTTTCCCATAGAGTAACGTTAACCAGTGTGCTTGTCGCTATATTAAGATGAATACTTTCCCATAGAGTAACGTTAACCAGTGTGCTTGTCGCTATATTAAGATGAATACTTTCCCATAGAGTAACGTTAACCAGTGTGCTTGTCGCTATATTAAGATGAATACTTTCCCATAGAGTAACGTTAACCAGTGTGCTTGTCGCTATATTAAGATGAATACTTTCCCATAGAGTTACTGCATCCGGTGTTAATATATTGGAAGAGTAGACTGTTACATTTTTCATATTTGTAACCCAAACTAATAGCTCTAATATTTAATACACTACAAGGGTCATATATATACACTACACGCAACATGCAGAAAGCATTAGAGCTATTTGTAACAGTGTGCAAAGAAAAAGAAGTCTTAAAATAGCATATGACGTGTATACTCAACGCTAGATAATGGGTCTACTTTGACTATTCCATGTCCCACACACCAAGCAATGAGCCGTAAGATTTAACTTTTATTAATTAATAATTCAACATTTGGGGAGAGTGGTTATCTGGGGTTTTTTTTTGTTGTTTTTGTTTTTTAGTTAGCAGTCATATTTTATGCTGTATTATTTCTTAGCAGGACTATATAAAATTAATTTACCTATAATGTTATATCTATGGTCACTTCGATGAGTACAGAAAGAAAAGGAACTATATACAATGCACGACTCGTCATGCATACAACATTTCCTAATTAACGTACAACAAAGAGAATTCTGCGCATTCCTTTTGTGTGTGTGTGTGTGTGTGTGTGTGTGTGTGTGTGTGTGTGTGTGTGTGTGTGTGTGTGAACTATCAAATCAATGCACTGTTCAACCCCCGTCAGCATATTGATTAAATATCATGCGTCTCATGAACACTTTACCCATATTGTTGATAAATTATAAAATAATCTTCTACAAATTATTCTTACTTATTGCAAAGTTCAAACTTTAAAATATCCTGTTACACTTTAATTGTTACACATTCCTTTAATTGCAACTGCAGAAGTTTTCAAGTACTCATAAATAAGAACTCATCTGGGTCAGTGGAACTAAAATTAAACTTTTCGAATCGTGCATCTCTATATATTTCTGATACTCAAACCTGTCTGTAACTGTCGTTAACCTGTCTGTAATCTGTCTCTAAACTGTCCGTAACTTGTACATTGCTTTCAGTCACTAACTATATTTATGAGAGGCGTATTTGAGAAAATGCCATGGAATGAATTATTCAATACTTTAAGTTCTTGTTATTCTGTTTAAATTAAAATACTAACTTATTGATAATTTGTCCAGTCTTTATATTTTTGTTATTAATTAAAATCTTTCAAAATCTTGTACCCTTCATTAGTATTATAATTCTTGCCAATAATGTCATCTGTAATTAGATCAAAGCAATGCAAGTCCTAGTTTTTTCACTGTTAGAAAATAAAATTTTGCTAACTCGTTTGTTCGTTCGCTCTCTCTCTCTCCCTCTTTCTCATCTTATTCTCTCCCCCCCCCCCCCCCCGCCTTCCGTCTTTCTCACTTCTGTCTTCCGCATCTTTTGTTTCTTTTCGTCCCAAGTCTTCTCTCTCTCTCTCTCTTCTATAAATACTTTGTTTCTCCACATTCACACCTAGTCAGACTCGTTTGAAAGTTCATCAGGTCAGTTGACGCGTGACGTAAGGATGTTTCGGTGGTCTTGACCTCGTCTGCGGCACTCAGCAGTAACAGTTTTACAAACTTTTTAACGTCGGCTCCCCATCCTCACCCCCTTCATCTTTCCATGTGAGAGAATCGCTGAACGTGTCGAGCTGTTCAGTTGTGTGTGCACAAAAGCGTTTTGCTGAGGTTGCTGGCGACGGTGCAAATATGTCAAGAGTGAAACCTCCTTGGTTGTGACGGGGACGGGGGGGGGGGGAATCATTAGAGGGCTGGTTTTTTTCTTCTTTTCGTTTTCACCTTGGCGCTCGGTGAGACGTGACTTGAGGGAGCAGTGTACATGCTTGACAGCTTGAGCAACCTTTAACAGCAGTGTTTATAAAAACATTCGCAGACTCAGACGTTATATTTTTAATAACTACTAGTAGATAACAGTAGCATGTTTGGTCATCCGCCGCCCGACCAAACACAAGCACGCGCGTTTGAAACGAGTTCACAGCACCAATGGTTTCTATTACATGCACGAATGCATACACACACACACACACACACACACACACACACACACACACACACACACACACACACGCTCGCATGCGCATTGTATCACAAGAACTAAATAAATCTGGGTCAAGAAAACAATAGGCATATTAAAAAAATACTAGACACATTTAAAAAAAGAAGATAAATGGAGAAACAGACCAAAAAACATTCTACTAGACAGGATGTTTAATACAAATGAATGAACCAGTGGATGCTGACAGATTTGAAAAAAATCTCAAAACGGATTTTTTTTACTAAAGGAAGAGAATTTAAAAATAATAATAATAAATTATTTTATAAAATCCCAAAATAAGTGAAACTGTTTCTTTTAACAACTCATTGACTGTTTTGTCACCATTAAAAAAAATAAATACGTTTCTTCCATCACACGAAAGAAAAAAGTCAGGGTTCCATCTAAAAAACTGAGTTCATAGAACGTCCATTATTCGAACTAATTGGGAAAAAGATGGTTCGGATAATCAAACATACAGGAGAATACCCAGTTTATAAGAAACAAAATGTAATTAGGCCAATAGTTAAATTACTGTACGCAAGATTATTACTCCTATGTTTTGAAATTTACTAACCGCCACCCCCACACCACAACCCCTGCTCACAGTAGACATCGGTAAAACAGTGTCGTATCAAGGTCACCTGAGACTGTCCTGAATCTATACTGTGGCCGAAACCAGAATATGACAAAATAAGACTATTTCTATGCTATACTCATAATGAATATAAATGAGACGGGACGAGGGGTGACCACCAAACATTTCATTAATAGTTAGATTTGCAGGACTTCAATCTATTGTTAGATTCATGAGAGCAAACTTGGGTTTAGGTCTTTCGGTTCACGTTAACCTTTTAGCTCCTCTCTTGCGAAAGAACCCTGGCGATCTCTGGCAACATTAAACAATCTTGGCCGATCTGTCAAAGTTGTAATAATTCGCCAGATATTTAGCCCGACTGATCACATGACCAACACGATCGATCTCTGTTCGCGCCGATATTGGACCAAAATATTAGTCAATCCTCAGTTGTCAGGACTCGGAAGGCTTTCCCAGATATCCACTGGTAAAAAGATTTTTGGCCGAGAAAGGTCGGTCAGGATGAACTTATAATTAAATTAAGTTTAGTAGTTATGGTTTTGCTTGTGTGTTATTTTAATTAATTTTCCTCTATTTCTTCTTTCGTTCGTATATCATCTGTCCCCTCCTAATTTCTATGCATGAATGACGTGCATACAATGAACTAGTCAGAAATTTAAAAAATAATATTGTATGTTTTAGAATCAGCACTTTATCAGCTCTATCGGCACTCTCTTGGCACTCTTTTGGCACTCTTTTGGCCTGCCATTTCCTTGAGTCCTGGTGAGTGATCTGCAAACAGGTCAAGGCCGAACACACGTTCTATCTACGCAAAAACCAAGCCTGCGCTTTGCCATTCTGCTGACCAGGCCGATGAGAGAACTGCCAATCTGTCAGTCAACTTATCGGCCAGCCCGGTAAGTTTAAAGAAATATACAAAAATCTCACTCTGTTGTCAGAAGTCGCTTGAGTCATTATGATTTTATCACTCTTTCTGCCCACTAATACTCCATTTCTGTAAAGTTTTTATCCATCCTTAAGTTTATAAGTATTTGCATTTTTCTTTTTAACTGTTGTCATCGTCTTTATATCAGTTCGGGATTGGGGATCTTGTAGCTGTTTGTGTGACTGTTAATACCCAAAATATCCTTAGGCTAGCAGTGTGGAAAGGGGAAACTAAGAGGTCTTGGCAAGGGTATGGAAATAGAAAACTAAAAAGTCTTGACTAGTTGTGTGGAAAAAGGAATCTAACAACTAATGCACTAGCATAACAACTAGTAGGGGCGGCGGTGGTTCGGATAATTGACATTCAGATAATCGATGTTGTTGTGTGTAATAAAACAACATTTATAACATTGATGACAACTTAACCACAGACAAGGTTCGTCAAGTGATTCTCAGATTTAAAGACGTCGCTTTCTAGTTCACAGAATTTTGAAATGCAAGCATATTGTTTCTGTCTTGACTAAAATAATTACGGTGTATTGAGTTCGTTACTGAATAATCTACAACAGTAAAAGGAAAACGACCACAGAGGTATATGTTGTGCAGAGGAGCTCATTGGAAATTTCTTGGTAGAATGACAGAAACGGAAAAGGAATACATCCATTATTATCGGATGACTACTGACTCAAGGCAAAGTACAGTTCATATCCACAAAATTAACAAATAGAAATAACATATCCTGCTTGAAATAGCAACCATGAAAGAAGGATACTTGACCTGGCAAACTGTTACCGGAAACTATAAGTTATGTCCCCTCGTGATCGCTTGCGGCTAGGCAGTGCCCGTGTTGAGTGGAACAGTAGATCCTATTTGATCACACAATCTCCTCTCTCTCTCTCTCTCTCTCTCTCTCTCTCTCTCTCTCTCTCTCTCTCTCTCTCTCACACACACACACACACACACACACACACACACACACACACATACACACACATACGTACACATATAATCAGTGATCTACATAGTTTGTTTAAAACACAAATCAAAGCAGTTTAGCATGCTATTATTATTACAAATACACGTAACTATTTGAACTGGTCCTAGAGTTAATGAACGAGGACTGCAGTAATGTAAGTGGAGTTGAAAACAGGAGGAAAATCACCTTTATTACACACAGAAATTTTGTGGTAAAAATGTTAGATAAAAAGTACTGTCAACCGCCGGAAACAAGTTCCAGATGAAACAAACATGAGAAGAAAGTTAATATTTGATCCTGATAGAAAGAGGACTTTAGTAAGTGGTAATATAGGACAATAATCTTTGATTAAAAATTCCGTGAAATGCATTAGACACATAGGAATTTCTGTCTACATAGTTTTATTTTGAATTTATGCTCTTTCACTACTTTACTTACTATCTAACTCTAATCTAGTAAAGGAGTAGAGGCCCGTTTCCACCCTTACTCAACGTCCAGGTTCTAATTGACCCTTTGCACTCCTGTCACGGTTTACTGTCCACTGGTATCTAAGGAAGTGAGCTCTTAAATCAAAAACTGAGGTCATAGCCACTCAGGTGACTGAGGTCAAGGCCTTGGAGGAAATTGAGCAAGACTTCGCGATTCCTTACAATGGTCGCTGTCACTATGCATCTAAATTTATTCCGCCCCTGAACAAATGACGCTTCAACGTTTCTGGCTGTTGGCATCAGCTTTTTCTCAGCCGTTCGAATTAAAATGTCCACACTTTTACTAACCGAATAATCGAATCTTCGCATGTTCTTTTTCTTTTCTTTTTTTTATCATATCATATGCTGTACAGAAATCTTAGCAATTTTTGAATTTTGTTTTTGAATACAAAGTATTAAACTGTAATGTGTATTTCAACGCAAGCAAATCATTTGTGCTATAGCAAGCATGTTTATTTCTTAATTTTTTAGTTCAAACATGACATTTGTGTTTAATGTTAATCGTAATATCTGTTTATTATACAGTTATTTTTACAGTAAATATGCATTTTAATACAGCTTGCCTCATGCGTTTAATATAATATGCCTTTATTATAAGCATCTCCTGTGTGTTTCACTGTGGCAAGACTAAGTATTTGTAGCCAATATGCCATACGTATTTTATGTCAACACGCCCTTTATTTAAATAATGTCATTTTTTGCGTTTATTGAAAACCACCGCCTCTTATTTACAGCAAACGTTATGGCATGGGGGTTAGAAAGGTGTTGTAAAAATAATTAAAACCCTAACATGACCAACCACATGTCCACCCACACTTCAGCGGTGTCAGGCGTCACGTGTACTTAAACAACATTTAAAACACTACAATTACAAACGACTGTGACGACAGTCCCAATCACAACCTGGAGAACATACGAAAAGAAAGATAACATATGAAAGGAAAGAAATAATCATGAACTTCGGGATAAAATGGAAAAACTTATTAAGGAAGAAGTATTGGTGGCTGAAAGAATTTTTTAATGAAATTAAGCACTAAAGACGCGAGTGCGACATTAGTGTTCACTATTTGTGTTCACACAATATGACGGAGATAGGAGTTCGTGTGTCTTCTGCCTGCTTGGACTTGCCAGGCTGCGACTGCTGGTAGGCTGACTGGGGTGGTGGTTGACTGACTGGTCGGTCAGGCAGATGGTGCAGACTCTAAGCTGTAATAGCTAGCCTCGACCTGCTCTAGTCACTGGTAAAGTGCAGGACGGGATGGGCAAAATAGGATGCCTATGGCATTTGCTTCGCAGATAAAATGCCGATTCTTTTATAGCAAAAAGACCGTTTTACCAGTCTCGTTTTCTGGATGCTGTGGGACAGTCAGGAGGTCAGTCTGGCTAAATATCTGAGATGTTATTACAACCAGACTCAGAAGACCGGCCAGGTTGGACTATATTGCCAGGGCCTCTCACAAGATTTGGCCTACTCTGCTCAGGGCCCGTGAGTTTGCCAGTAGATGTGAAGATGCGAGATCTAAGTTCGACTTACTCTGCTTAGGGCCCGTGGGTTTGCCAGTAGATGTGAAGACGCGAGATCTAAGGTTCGGCCTACTCTACTTAAGGCCCGTGGGTTTAACAAGACGAATGCAAGCCAGGAGGCCAGGTCTCGAACCATGAGCAAAATTTTTTGTTGTTTTTGAAACAGGCAATCCTTTAGTTTCAATGAAATTAAAAGCAATGCCTGTTTGTTTAATGGTCATATGCCTGTTGTGTAAAGCAAGCATGCCTATCCTTTAAAACAAACAAGCATTTGGTATTTCTGGAAAATGATGCCTATTACTTAAACACAATCAAGCCTGAATTTTATACAACAGGAAAATCACGCCTCGTACTGGCACGAACTAAGACAACTTGAAAGACAAGTAATGTTTGAGTGAAACCTAACACACATCATGAACGTTGTAAAGTCAAAGAGACTTTCGTGTGTCTTCACAATAAAGTAGAAAAGGGATTTTGATTTGAAGCGACAACAGTTCATTTCACTAAGAAATTTGATCCAGGATCTAAAGTCATAGCTAAGTAATCTTGGCTGGCTTAAATTCATTGGCTTTTATTCGTTCTTTAAAAAATAAATGATCCAGAATGACAATGAAAGCACACAACGTGAGTCGACAGATCATGAAATCCTTAGGGCCAGGAAAAGGATAAAGCTGAACACCAGCTGAAACCTTGACAAGAACAGAAAAAACCCAGAAAGCTTTTAGTCAGTAGTTATTTTTCAAACGTGTGCTCCATTTTTTTGTTGGGTTTTTTGTTTTTTTTTGCATTAATACAAATGGCAGCAGCTGATCAGAAAAATCTGTGGACAGTAATCCTCTTATATTAAAACCCTGCCATTTAAGTGTCGTGTGTCGAACAATCAAGTAGAATTTTATCAATTTTTCGTGAAAATTCGCAATTTCAAGTGTACAATTTCCTTTTGTATTTTCATTCAGTGATTTATCTCCTCTCATGCAATATTCTTGCAAAGATCGATTAATGATTTTATGATTATTTTTTTCATTAAAGATACACACACATACACACACACACACACACACACACACACACACACACACACACACACACTTTCCCAATCCACACACACACACACACACACACACACACACACACTTTCCCAATCCACACACACACACATACAAAGACAGGCATGATTGAGCAATACAAATTAACTGTTGCGTTAGTGGAAATGTAATGTTGGAAATTGGCAGAGTAAATTTGCCTATCCCTGTTTTTAAACTTAATTGTTATATAATTTGTTGAAAAGTCAAAGTGACCTGACCTTGGTAAATGCTTATGCTGATATTTGTGTCAGAGTTGGAGTAAACAACTCAGGTAAAGAATATGCTAGAAATTGCTGATGCAATCCAAACCTGTTCCAACTGGATGAGGTTTTTTTTCTGACTAATAGTCTCACACTGTTCATAACAACCTTAACTAATGAGGATGGACTGAAAGTAATTTTGTTGAAGAAAATCTATATTCTAATCACATTGATTTGAAAATAACTCTAGTTTGATCTTAAAAGCGATTGTTAGCTTTTGTTAAGTTAACTGACTGATAAAGAAAGAATGGACTTAAAATTATTTCGTACGTGTTTGCTATTGATCTATGATTTGAATTGGAAATGCTTCTGTAATTGAACCATTATTTCTATGTTCATTAATTTCATAACATTGTACATTATACCTGTGAATTTTGATCAATGCTGTATTTCTTATGCTACGTGTGTATCAGACTAATGAATTTGTAAGTTGAGAATGTTTGTAAGAGAGAAAGGAGTTTAGAGATGAAATATGCTCAAAATTTAGTGCTGCCTTAATTTGACTTTTGCAGGAGTGCACCTTCTATCTTTGATGATCTTGATCTGCTTTAGACTGCAGTGACTACTGTACTCCACTGGATCACATTGGTGTGTGTATTTAATGTTGTTGTTGAACTTATCAGTAATGTGTTGCTGTAAGTTGATTCCCATGAATTCCATTCGAGAGCCAGAATGGCGAAAATTTGTGGCCTGAGTTTGGTTTGAGAATTCATGAAAGTTTCTTAAACATCCCTCGTAGTGTGCTGAGATTCAGGAACATTTCTCCTGATGTTCTTTGATAGTGCATGTGAAATTCTCCACAAAGTGCTTAGAGAGCACATTGAAGATTCTGGAACACTTGTGTAACATGCTTAGAAGGGGTACACGGGACTGTTGTCTAAATGGTACATGGGACTGTTGTCTGAACGATACATGGGACTGTTGTCTGAACGATACATGGGACTGTTGTCTAAGACAGTGACTTGTTGCACACCGCGTGATTGTAAACACATGCTAGAAACATAGACCATCATTGAAAAGGTTATGCACTTTGACTATAATTATTTCTCTGAAACTCCACTCTCATTTCTGTGATGATTTATATCCACAAACCTGATTATATTAAGATGTAAATTTGACTGCTGATGTCTATGCTAGGATAATCTAAATGAATGTCTAGCATTAATCAAACATTGTTGTGAAGTGATGTAAATGTCAACACTCTTTGATTATATTCATATGTTGTACATTTGATTGCTGATTTAATAATTTATTGTTAAATTTATTGTCCTTCTTACACATATTGATAACCTTATGTTGGAGAGATAGTGGGGGTGTGGGGGCTTGCTAAATATAGATTAAAAGACACAGTTATCTTCTCTTTGGTAAGAAGTTTTCCACTTATGGAAATATTGTGTGACAGTAAATGTTTGTCTTTAACGTTGTGAAATAGGGAAAACGTTTACGCACCTGCATATCCGCCAAGTGAGAGAGACGAGTGGTGTCTTCTGGAGTATTAGTAATGACGTAATTTAAGATTCTCATCGCTTTTAATTAGTTATGGATGATTAAATAATGATAATCATAACCAATAAATAGAGTGGCGTTGTGTCACAGAAACTTTGTTATATTTAAACAATCAGGCGTGGTTCCTATATACCCTGCAAATTTTGACAGGATTTTATTTTTGAATACTTAGCACATTAACTCAGTTAGATTCTGTTATATTTAAATTCGCCTACAGTAAAGAAATATGTTTAATTAAAGAGCGTGTGTTAAACTCATTAGCCAGTGCAGTACTAGATATGACAACATTAAAACAATTATTTCTGGAGAGTCTTAGTAGAGAGATCTTTGTGAGTACAGGTCAGATTCGGCCATGAAAACGAGACGATAATTTATTCCTCTTAGAGTCATCTTCGTCTTATCTTTATCCTTGAGACTGATCGTGTTTGCGATTGATTGAAATCTGCTGTTAATTGTAATAAAATCTGTCTGATGTCATTGCACACCTAAGTTAGAATATTTGAACAAAGGAAGGTTTGGGCTGGCTGTGGGAGCAATTAGAGGCTGAATGTATTTGCGTTAATGTGCTCCATCTTAAAGAAAACCTGTTACCTTGACAACTTATGAGTGGGGGAAGCACACTTATTCAGGAGACCAATAGCACCGCGAGTGTTACATGGGTGTGGGAATAAATGGAGATAAGAACGATGACAGATTATTTTTAGTAAGCATA